>CM053623.1:340457502-340479656 GCA_028646595.1 Phalanger gymnotis
GGGTGGAAATGGGGAGAAAATCTATAATTCAAACGCATGTGAAAATCAATGCTGAAAACTAAACATATTAAAAATAAATTAAAAAAAAAAACAATAGAGGCAGGATACTATGCTAGGAGGTTGAGAACCAAGGACAAAAACATAGAGGCCCCTCCATACAAAGAGCTCATTCTACTGATGGAATACATCATGGACACCTATTAATAAATGTAAAGTATATTCAAAATAAAATAAATTGGCCGGGGGAGGAATCATGAAAGGACTCATGAAGGAAATGGCACCTAAGCAGTACTTTGAAGGAAGACAGGAATTGTACAAAATGGAGATAAGCCCATGGTAAAGCATGATGGCAGTAGATGGAATGTTGAGTGTAGTATACAACAATGGATCAGAAATTAATTATAAGGTAATATGATGGGTATTATATTCCACAGCTTTAGAATCATTCAACAAGTGGTTATAATCCTCTTCGGATCCTGTAATTTAGAACTGGTCAAGGCTAATTCCCTCATTTTAAAAATAAAACAATGAATGTCAGAAACATTAAATAATTTCTTCAAGAACGCATAGCAGTGACTCAAACCCAAGTCTGCTAAAGATGGAGTCAGTCTTCTTTGCATAGCTTAGCTCTCATTTCTTATAGAAGAGGCACTAATAAACTTGAATGCATGAGAATTCTGATTTCCACTGCCACTGAGTTTCAGTGCAAGTGTAAGATCCTAAGTAGGATTTAGGTAAGACTAAGCTCCCTTCAAAACTGGGACACATATTTCAGCACAGGTCACATAGGATATATTCTTTAGTTTTCCTGTGTAGTGGTTTTCCCTCATGTATTCTGCCAAAGCCCCATTCTGTCTGTACAGGCATCACTGACACTAATGATGTTAATGGTTAAAGTGCTGTGTGGATAATTGAGGAAATTAGAGAGAGGATGACATTTTCCCCATTTGTAACAGGACTCAGAATACAATTTGCCCTTAGTGTAGAAGCAATCTATTAATATGGAGGAAGAAGGGGGAAAAAAGTAGCTTAGATCTCTAGGCATGTTTTTGAACTTGCAACAAATACAGCTGTGCAAATGAGTTTGGACTGAGGGCACAGTCTGAGTCAGTCTATAGCCAAGCAAGAATTTAAATTGTACCTGAAAACATGAATCACAGAATGAAACTTTCTCCAGGTCTGTAAATGCAGAGTCATTAGATAGATCATCTCACTGACATTTGTCAATGTGGAGAGAGTAGTGGAATTCTCTGGGCAGATGGATTTCTTGTACCTATATTCAAGGCTGCCATAATCTGTCCTTTCTTTGAACTGCCCAGGGAAAAAAAAAGACTTGTGGTGAGAAATTAAATCCACTTGAAGAATGTTTCCTTTGAAATATTGAATAATTCTGCAATTTCTAGGGAAAAAAAATTGCTCAAAACATAAATGAGTGAATTGTTAGAATCCCAAGTAAATATTTAACAAAGAAGAATATTTTTTCTTGACTATTTTGATTCTTTTATTCATCTAACATGATGTTTATTTACTCTACAAATAGAATCAGTTTACAAAAAGGATAGAGATGATGAAATAATATTATACAGTTAACAAAGAGTTCAGTTTAATTCAGCAAACATGGTATTTACTGTGTCAGACATTGTATTAGACACTGAGAAATTATAAAAAACATCATCCCTGCAGATAGATAGACAGACAGATAGAGAGGCTGATTGACTAACATTGTACTAGATAGTGAGATATTATAAAAACCTCAGAATCCCTACAGATAGATAGATAGACAGATAGACAGACTGACCAACATTGTATTAGGCAGTGAGGTATTATAAAAGCCTCAGAATCCCTGCAGATAGATAGATAGATAGATAGATAGATAGATAGATAGATAGATAGATAGATAGATAGACAGACAGACAGATCCCACAACAACCCAAAGAGGTAAGTGCTATTATTATCCCCGTTTTACATATGGAGAATCTAAGGCTTAGAGTGTTTCATTAACCTGCCCAGGATTTCAAGGCCATCAGTTGCTTGAGTTAGGATCTGAACCCACATCTTCCTGATTCCAAATGAGATCTCTTACCATTATACCAGACCATCTCTCAAATGAATTTCCCTATCTCCTACTTCCATTTGTTGATATGCTATAGATCATTACATGTTTAATTCTAATGCCTTCTCTTCTGAGATGACTGGCCTGATCTCTGTAGTTTGGAGTGATGTATCACTCCAGATTTCTTAGTACATTGCAATTTTCCTGTGCTGGTATTATATTCTACATTGCATTATAGTAATTTGTTTGCATGTCTCTATTTTAGAAGTCTTGAGGGAAGATACCTAGACCCACCAGGGTGAATTCTGTAAGATTCATTGGGAGCTTCAGGCAGCACCCATCAACCTTCCGTAAGAAGGAAGACATGGCTAGAGGATCAATAAATCTCAGAACTAGAATGGAGCTGAGAAGCTAACTAGTCCAACGTGTTCTGGAATAAGAATCATCCCTGTTTCAAAATCTTCAGCAAGATTCAATGAAGATCCAGTGTTTGATTAAACATCTCCAGTGACGAAGAATACACTTTCGAATTTAGTGTCACTTCTGACTATCTACTATGTCCAAGCTGGGATTTTGCTTCAATATCATCTTCTTGGCTTAGGAAGAATCTTTAAAAAAAGAATGACAGTTGTCAGTACTGGGAATAGGATTTTCTGCTAACAATAAGACTATGACATATGGAGAAGTGGATTGAGTTTTATCAAATTCCATTTTGGGTCATTTTCTTTTAATTAAATTCCTCTTTCTTCCCAATTACTTTCACAAAGAAAAGGTGAAAACTATTAAAGATAATGGAGGAAAATTACTAAATGTTGCTATGAATCTGATTTTATGTAAAAACAAGATGGATAAAGTCTAGCTAATCCAAAGGAACTTTCTGCTTTCCCTAGACAAAAAGGGAGAATTATGTTGCCTCATTACTTTTGCTCATCAAAGCTTCAGGTATCATATCCTTTTAGTAAAGATTTCTTTGGTTTACTTTTTCTTAGCCTATCATCTCTGTGGTTACTTAGGATCTGCGTTTCCTTAGGCAAAACACTTAACCTTTCCGGATCTGTTTAGTTATTTGTAAGAGGAAGGATTGGGATTTGATTACCTAGATGGCTGGAGGTCATCTCGATCTCCAAATTTTATGAACTTATCCTTTATAAATTCTAATTTAATTCAAGACATGAGACCTCAGAGTTAAAAAAAAAAAAACCAGCAACATAATTCAAGATTTTTAAAATTAATAAGTGAAATTTTGTATTGAACATAGACAACATGTTTATAAAATCTCGGGTTTAGAAGGTGCTCGAGCAGCCATTTTCTCCAACCTCTACACACAAGAGAATCCCCAGCATTACATACCAGACAAGTGGTCACCTAGATTTTCCTTGAAAATTTCTAGTGAGGGAGAACTCAGCTTATTCCACATTTGGATAGCTATAATCTTTAGGATGGTTTTTCTCACAACAGATCTCAATTGGACTCCCAGCAGCTTCCAACACTGTGTTAAACTTTTGGGTTCTGGGACTTATTTTTAGCCATATTACTACTTTTATTTGCGAAAGAATGAAACAGTCTGATAGAAATCTCAAACAACTTTTTGTTGAGCGTTGATATGAGGAGAGGAAAAAAAAAAGAGATGATCCAAGAATAAATGAGTCAGAAGCAGATGCTTCAAATTAAATTTTTCTTAAAACCCTTAAGTGCTCAGGGTAAATCATATCAGTTCAGCTGTCTGGGGGTTCTACTGATTTGTTGATCTTTTACATAATCCAATTGGAGTGAAAATGTTATTTCAACCTTTGGGTGGGATTAGCCACAGTGGAAACATCTATTCATTGTGGCACAACAGGAAAAGTCAGGGGGCAACATGTCCTTGATTTCCCTTGACTCTGTTAACTGGGTCATGGAGACGTGAACAATTTTTTATTTTGGGGAAAGAACCATGACCTAATGGAAGGCCCTGCCCAGTCCTTTGGATGCTTTTTTAGAGACAGATAATAAAACCATGGGATGATTTATGCATGAGCTTCCTAATATTTGAATTTTAAAAGTTGTTTTCTATTTATTTTGGATAATACTTTGCAAAATTCTTTAGACTGTGTCCTTTTAGAGATGACTACACTAATTTAAATGCAAATTGTTTTACCTAATGTTATTCTCTGTTAGGTTGATTGAACAGATATAATTTGTTAATTGAATTGGTTTAAAATGGAATCTATTTGCCTGGCACCATGTGCAAATCTTATCTATGTACCAATAAAAACATATTTATAATACTCTTTCTCTTATGGTAGAAATAATTTTATACTTTTAGTAGTTACCAGAACATTGGTATCAAGAGACAAGAATTCTAGCCCTATCTTCACCATTGAGGTACTTCCCCACAAGCAGCTCAGATCTTCACTTTCCTCATCTGTAGAATGAGGGGACTTATCCACGTGGACCTCATGGACTCTTCTACATCTAGAATTTTATCATTTTTTAATCTAAGATTCTACACTCAGGAAATGTCTTTCTAGCTTTAGAAATGCATCAGTATGCCAAAGACTTGTGAACTTGTTCATTTGCACACTTCTATTAAAACAGCTCATCTCTAGGTTTTGCTCTTACAGAGTTGTTTAATGCAGAGAAAGACTGATTTCCTGAAAGGACATAGTTAACAAGCATGACAGGTAGGGCTTGAATGCAGGACTTCCTGGCTCTATCATTATGTCTGTCTTACCACAAAACTTTGATGTTTTCATTCCAGATATAAAATTAATGCTAAATTAATTTAAGTTTTAATTTGACAGCTTATTTTTCCCCTTTGACAGAACAAATACGTTATTCCCAAAGGTAAATAAATAGCTTTGGCCTCTAAATTCAATGGGAGAGGAAAATATATATCCTATTATAGAAAAATTTACCTTCAGTATAAAATCTTTTTATTCTAATCTTTCTAGGCTTAAGTGTCTTCATTTGGAAAGTAAGGATATTGAACTAGAAGAACTCTAAAGTTTTGTCTAGCTATAAATTTTTTGATCCCATGATAAAAAGTGAAAATAGATTGTGACATTAGACTTCTATACTGACATGTGGCTCATTTGAAGTAGGCAAAACTTTTCAGAGTGCAGGTAGGAGGATGATCCTCAGGGATATTTGTGAATTTAAAAAGCTGTACAAAGATCAGTGTTTTTCAAGATGGTCAAGTGAGACTGGAGGTTTGTGTGACCTCCAAATTGAAAGTTGCTTTTTATCTTTTGCCTATTCAGAATGTAAAACAAAACAAAACAAAGTACTCCCACTGGAACTCAATTGAGCACATTTATTAGAGATGTCATGTGCCTGGTATTGTGATACAAATTGTAATAATGATACAAAGATAAAAAAGAAAAAAGAAAAGAAAGAAAATACTACCCTCATGGAACTTATATCCTACCTGTAGAATTCAGAATATACACTAGTATGTACAAGTAGGAATAGCCCAAAAGAGCTAATGGCTACAAGAAAAACAAAACAAAACATATGTTTTGTATTTACCTTAGTAACTTCCCAGGACAGTGAAATTTCTTGCTTTAAATTATTACCTGAATAAATCAAAGCTATCAATAGTCACAGGGAAAAAAAATGCTCTAAATAACTATTGATTATAGAAATGCAAATTAAGACAACTCTGAGATACCATATTATACCTATCAGATTGGTTAACCTGACAGAAAAGAAGAATGACATATACTGGAGGAGATGTGGGAGAAAAAAGGGACAATAATGCTTTATTGATGGAGTTGTGAACTAGTTTAAATATTCTGGAGAATATTTTGGCACTATTCTAAAAGTCTTAAAAAACTGCACACCCTTTGACATAGCTATTGCTAGTGTCAATAGCTAGTGCTATTGCACTACTAGGTCTGTATGCCAAAGTGATCAAAGAAAAGGGAAAAGGATCTAGTCATACAGAAATCTTTTGGGGGTTGCAAAGTATTGGAAATTGAGGGGATACCCATCAATTGGGGAACATCTGAACAAATTGTGGTGTATGACTGTGATGGAATACTATTGTACTGTAAGAAATGACAAACAGGATAATTTCAGAAAAAGACCTGAGAAGACTTATGTGAACTGATGAAAAGGGAAGTGAGCAGAACCAAGAGAGCATTTTACAAATAATAGTAATATTTCATGATAATCGACTGTAAATGAATGGCTTAACTATTTTCAGAGATACAATGATCCAAGATAATTCCAAAGGACACATGATGAAAAATACTTTCTACCTCCAGAGAGAACTAACGAACTCTGAATACAGATCGAAGCACTTAAAAAATTTCTTTGCTCTTCTTGGGTTTTATTGTGTGCATTTTCTTGCACCATGGCTACTACAGAAACATGCCTTGCACGACATGTATAATTTATATAATACTGCTTGCCTTCTCAAGGAGCGTGGGAGGTGAACAAGGAGAAAGAGAATTCAGAACTCAAATTTTTAACAAAATGAGTGTTAAAAAGTTTTTATATGTATTTGGGAAATATTTAATGAACTACATTAAAATATATATTTTTAAAAATGTTCATTACCAGAGGACAAAGTACTTTTTGAATACTTAAATTTAGCATTAAAATTACAGTGTTTAAATTCCTCCCTCCCTCTCTTCCCCTACAAAATAGCACATGGATAGTTAAGACTTTAGTTGCATAATTTCTTAAAAATCTTTAAAAAAAAATACAAAAAAAATCTTGTACAACTTGTATGCGTATCTTCAGGATATATAAGCCTGTTTGTCCTCCAAATTCAGGTTATATTCTGTCAGGAAAAGTGGTATAGCAAATATATCTATATATCCTTATATATGAAATGGAATTCCCATTGGATGCACAGAGATAATATTAATAAAAAATATAGACTAAGAAAATCTGACAAATGTTCATTGAACCAATCTGAACAGTGCTCTCATTTTATAGATGGGGAAAATGTGGTACAGAAAAGACAAGAGATTTGACCAAGAACTGAAAGGAAAAAGATCTGGGATTAAAATCCAAATCTTTGGATTGCAATCTCAGAACTCTTTCCATAACATTAAACAATATGCATCGTGTCGATGTGACAAGATCACAGATTAGTGATGAGTGAGCTATTTTCTATCTTCATATACTTCATATACTATAGCTTCTCCTTTCTTTTGTTTTCTATTTTCATGACTTTGGGAATGGAATCTACTGTTAATGTTCCTCTGTCCCACTACTGAAGCCTTTCACTTTGACCTGGATCACCAAAACATTTATTCATTATTTGTTTGTTTGTTAGTTTGTTTATTCATCATTTATCTGCCTGTTGGTTTATTTACTTATTTATTCACTCACTCATTTATTTATTTAATTGCTTATTTATTCATTAAGTTATATAGTTACCTATCTGCTTATAATAAATGATGCCAACCCAGGATCAATTCATTTGACAGTCTATATATTCCAATTTTGCTCATTCCAAAGTGGTAATTCTTGCTATTCTACTTTTTAGACTATTTTATATTTTCAATATGGAATGTTTTTGAATAAAACTCTATTTATGCTAAGATCTGAAAATGTCACATTTTTTCCAGTTTTCTGATTCTAGCATTAATGTTGGGCAACTCTCCATGTCTAAGATTAATTTACTAGAAAGCTGACACCAAGTGTGCAAAGTACTTTTTAAAAAATTGTTGGGTTCTGTATATTTTTTTCCTTAAATTAGAACATTTAGAGTCTCCTTTGTGCTGCACACAGTTAATATTTATTAAGAGCCTACTATGTGATAAGCACTGTGAATTCATGATACAAAGAAAGGCAAGAGACAGTTGCTGATCTCTAACCTAGTAGGGGAGACAACACATTAGAGCACATACACACACACACACACACACACACACAGATGCCTGTATCCATAGATACCTATTTGCATATATATATATATATATATATATATATGCAATATATATATATATATATGTCTATATGAGCAGGATAAATTGGAAGTAACCAACCTTATGAAAAAGAGGGTATGAGTTCATCTTCTTGGCCACACAGAGAATAATTAGGAGCAAGGGGAAGGAATTACAAAGAGAAAAAATTAGGCTTACTGTAACAAAATATTTCCTAACAAGGAGCTATCCCAAAATGCTATGGATTGTCCCAGAAGATTCAGTAATAATTCAATAAACATTTATTAAGCACCTGCTCTGTGCCAGGCACCGTGCTAAGTTCTGGGGATGCAAATAAGAAAAAGACAGAACCCTCTCTCAAGGAGGTTACAATCCAGTTGGGGAAGGTAACACATAAAACAAAGGTGAAAAAAGAGGTGGGTAGGTGGAGGAGAAGATACCTGCATCAGAGAATCATAATGGTGCAGTCAAATCCAGGCAGTGTAGATGGTTAGAAATGAGAAGTTGACTGGGCTCATGAGCCCTCTTTACATGGTAGTTCTGGGAGTTGATTTTTGTTTGCTTTTGCTCTGCTCTCCAGTCCTCCAATCAGGGCAGGGGCTACTGAGGAACTGATGAGGTATGAATAACCAAAGCTGTCTCTATCTCTGGGACGATAAGTTTCCTGATGAGAAGCTTTTCTTGGGGACGTGAGGATCTTTAAGGTGAATCCAAGAAGTTCGGGTAGATGTTAATCTGCCCTCAGTGGAAGTTTTCTGTCAAAGACTAGAGGGTCATCTATTATGTATGTTGTAGACGGGATTCCTTTTCAGTTATGAGCTGGATTAGATATTTACTGATGTCCTTTCATACCCTGAAATCTGTAATCTTCAAAGCACTTTATTTCAGAAATTTGACTTTATTTCAACTTCATTTCATAAAAGTTCTGATTACTGCAAATTCCGGTTCAATAATGAGGATATACATCATGGCTACATATTGTCTTTTAAAGATGAAAATCCAACTTATTTATTGACTCTATAGCATATTACAAAAGAAGATAAATGACTGTATTTCATTTGGCATGAAATATTTTTTAAAAAACTCACTGCTCAAAGTATAAAAGTGATACTTATGGAAGAAAAACAGGCAAGGCAGAATTGCTTATCACTGTCAAATTTTGTTTTATTAGTTTTGGTCAACGTTCTAGCCTGTATAGACCTCTTTGAATCTTTACTCTGTTATCTGAAGTGTTATTTCTCCCTCCCAATTTTGTGTCAGCTGATAATTTTGCTATTATTGGAGAATGAAGAACTCAATTCTGTGGGCTTTGTGTACAGCCCTTAGTGCCCTGCCAAAGTAGGAGCACTATGGGAGCTATGACTAGGGCTTTATCTCATGGTGTAAAATTGAGGATGCACTGACAATTCCTACAGTCCTCTCATAGAGGAAATAATGGAGTTTAGCAAATAATTAGCAGTTACAATCACTTAAAATAAAAAAGCTTTTGGATGTTTCCCTACAGGCCATATCTAAGCTCTGTCCTGCTTAGCGTTGCTTTCCCTTGCCATGGGAGACCTAGACTGGAGTATTTGGGGTGTATTTCATGCAGTTTTCTCTCATCACAAAAACCTTTCTCATTACAGCTCTGAGAAATAAGGTGGTATAATGGAAAGAAGACTTTAGGATTGTAGCAAGGTGTGTTCTGGTACCAGCTATATTACTAACAAAATGTGTGACTTTGCCAGCCGGGTGTAAGATTTTGAGTGAAATGTTTGAATCCAGAATCTTCTACCTTGAGAAGAAGCATGTATGGTCAATAGAAAGCTGGCCTTAGAGCAAAGAAACAGTGGATTTGAGTCCCCAGTCATGACATATACTGCTAATTGACTCTGGCCATGTCATGTGACCTCTTACTGCTCAAAGCAAATCTCTTGAGAGTGTAAGGTTCAGAGAAAGTGCCTGAGGGAGTTTCTTGTTAATCAAATCATAGGACCTATCCCTGTTTTTTTGAGAAATAAATACTAAATAGTAACTGTTTCTCTTTTGGCCAGGAACCCTGAGGTCTTCCCCTCCCAGTTTGATTTTCTTTTTTGAGTTTTAATTAAAAGGGCTATCCCTTGATTAACTTCTTAAAGAGGCCTATTCACTGAATAGGCATTACCTCACTTAAAGTGAGAACCTGAAAAGACCTTAGCCTGAAAGGGCCAGGGTCTCCCATTACATCCTGGGCCATCTCCAGTCATCCTGGTGAATGTCAGGCCACTGGACCCAGATGACTCTAGAGGAGAAAGTGAGGCTGGTGACCTTGTACAGCCCTCCCTCACCCAAATCAAAGTCAAGTGCAAATCATGTCATCATTTCCAAGACGTCATGGTCCTCTTCTAGAAAGAAGGACAAATACAACAGCAACAACGACCAATCCCTATCCTTATCTGCTACTTACTACTTCTCTGACATTAGGCAAATCCTTTAGTCTTTTGCGTACATCAGCTTTCTCTCATTTGTTAGTTGAGAGAGTTGGTCTAAATGAGCCTCATTATCTTTTCCATCTCTAATCGTGTAATCCCATTTTCCAAAGTCATTAACTCTTTGCACCTCCATTGCTAATCTGAAAAAAGTGGGGGTGGGGGTGGGGATTAGATTAAATAATTAAGATTTCCTACCACTTCCCTGAGTGGTAAGAAAGATGCATCACATCAGTGAGAAGATGTTACTGTTGATAGTTTGAATAGGGGTGATAATCAGTAGCACAAAGGTATCATGTGTCATGGAAAAAAGCATTGAATTTAGAATCTGTAGACTTGGGTTCAAATATTGACTTTAAAATTTAATGATAATTCAATTCACCTCTATGAGTTTTGGGTTCCTCATCTGCATAATGTAATCATAATTCCTGTACTATGTACCTAAAAGGCTTGTTGTGAGAGAAGTTTCACAAGCCTTAAAGTGCTATATAAATGTTATTTGCTATTATGTTAAATAAGGTAAAATAACAGAGGAACTGAGGAGGAAGAAGAGATTAAATGAAAATAAAGAGGCAGGGCCAAGATGATGGATATATGGATAACCTCCTCTAAGAATTCATACCCATTGTGATATGATAGTCTGACTCTCTGTATTCTCTCTCAGTCTTTGTCTGTCTGTCTCTCTCTTTGTTTCTCTCTCTGTCTCTCTCTCTGTCTGTCTCTGTCTGCCTGTCTGTCTCTGTCTTTGTCTCTGTCTCTGTCTCAGTCTCTCTGTCTCTCTGTCTCTGACTCTCTCTCTCTCTCTCTCTCTCTCTCTCTCTCTCTCTCTCTCTCTCTCTCTCTCTCTCTCTCTCTCTCTCTCTCTCTCTCTCTCTCCCCCTCTCTCTTGGAGCAGGCTGCCGTTGACATGAAACCAGCTCCTCTTTCTGCCTAGCATTCCATTTTCTTGCCCCATGTTCTACAATTGTATATGCCATGCTTCTATAGCCAGAACTTCACAAAATAATTAATAGTCTGACCTAGAATCTACCCCTTTCTCTATGTTCCTTGCCTGCTTGGTGAATTAACATTCTATGAAGGTGCTTAAGGATTCTGGCATCTTACATTTATATTAAGAGGAGAGACAAGGTCTTGGCATAGTCTGGCTAAGATGAATCTGAGGGTCATCACTAACGACTGTTGTAGCCTGAAAATCCTTTTGCCAAATTTTCATAGATCTCCCAGGTAGCACCCTTGATTGTAGCTCCTCAACTCAGGGGGTCTGAATTTAAGCACGAAACCTTTCTCTGCATAAATTCAAATACCACCTTTTGGCATTAGCAGCCTGTCTGATTCTTTTATGAAATCACTTTTCCAACTACCAATGACCTTAAAATTTCTCTTACAGGCTACAATAGACATAGTACATGTGGTGGTAGAAAAACCCATTATTTCAAGATTTTTTCTGCCTTCTTGTATTTGAAACAATAGCTTCTTCTAGCTTCATGTAACATTTGGACAGTCTGTCATCCTTCAACTGGTCAGAAAGGAGTGATGCTAATTTTATAGTTAAAAAAAGAAATAGTTTTTTGGTTGCTTTTCTCTAGTTTTTTTTTTTCTTATGCTTTTATTTCTTTTTTTGGCAGAAGAGTGGAGGGAAACTAAGAACCAAAGTTAGAAAGAAAAATGTTTTTAACTACAAAGTCAGAATGTGCTTCAGCAGGAATCCAGCAGCTGTCCTTGAAATGTGTATTATTTACATGAGATAGCCTTTTAACTCTGTTCCACAGTCAGAAAAATAATGTGCCTTGCAATATCAGCCATCAGCAACACCAGGATAAATGATCTGAGGGAGGAAATGGTCATTTAACCCTCTGGACAGATCAGGATAGAAAAGGAACAGTCAGAGAAATTGTGACCAGGAAAAAAAAATGTCCTTAAGTAGGAAAAAATGCTCTCTCCTTCTATTATTATTGTTATTATTATTATTATTAATTTTGGCAGTGATGGAGTCTTGATTTTAGCCAGTTGTAGCAAATGAAGATGCCTGCTTAAAAGGGGACATATTTTTGGAAATCATTTTCTAGCTTCTTGGATTATTTTTAACTTACATGATAGTAGAATATTTCAGTTTTGAGAAAGATAATTGACATTCTCACACAGCTCCAGGGCAGAAAGAGTCAAGGGGAAAAGAGGCTGGTTAAACAGCAAACACACAGCAGGAGGAATTATTTTTATACATAATAATTAGCAGAGGGCCAAAGTGGATCAGTAGAAGCATAACACCATTTGGCACTTCTCCTGGCCCTCAATGCAGAATAATTCAGGCACTTTATACTGGAAGTCAGGTGCTTGGCTAACTATTAACTCTTTCAGTATACTTTTCAGTTATCTTTATCAAGGCTATCATTCATAACACCACTTAGATCTGTATAGTAATCAAGAAGGATTTAGTAACAGCTTCTATGTAGCAGGCACTGTTCTGTGCTTGATTCTGGAGGAACAAAAACAAAAAGGAAATATTCCCTGTCCCCCAGGAACTATGTTCAACTGGGGAAAACAGCATGTACATCTGTAGCAATACATGTTATATGTATGCAAAATTAATATGTAGGTTCACATTTCAAGAGGAAGTTTTAGCAGCAGAGAGAATTAGAAAAGTATTGGGGGTAGCCAGTTGGTGCAGTGGATAGAGCCCTGGAGTCAGGAGGACCTGCATTTAAATCTGGCCTCAGACACTAGCTGAGTGACCCTGGGCAAGTCTCTTAACCCCAATTGCTAAAAATAAATAAATAAATAAATAAATTCCTTGTATAGTTACATAAACAGTTTCATATAATCACCTTGGGAGTTTGGTAGGTCAAGGATTATCATCTCCATTTTACAGATGAAGCATCTGAAGATGCAAGTGAAGTGAGATCAGTTGCTGGAATTAGCAACCATTTATAGAGTACTCCATAATCTTGCATTAGGCACTGCTCAAAAAAGATTGCTAAGGAATCTGAAGGAAATCAAAGTAAATTCAAAGCAGTTTGAATGCCTAGTCCCCTTATCATTTCATCAATTATACCCAGCTAAACCTCAGCTCTGGATCTCTTCCAACTCCATTTACCACATTTCTCTCCTATATATGTACTGCTAAAAAAACAAAAAAAATGTTGGAGAAAAACATGCAACTCTTCTGATTGGGTCCACTACAAATTTATTTTACAGAATCTCAGCTGGACCCTCACTACTGTTAGGCGATCTTTCTCTACTTGCCTCATCAACTTACTATCCCACTCTTCGCAGAGGATCTTTTAAACCTTATTTATTCCTCCTCAAATCTTCCATGGCTCCTCCTGCTCTCCCCAAAAGATCAGAAACTCATCTCACATTTTATAGAAAAATTAAGGCCATTTGCCATGAGCCCCCTCTTCTCTTATCTCCCTTCTTTTTCATCTCATTACTTATACTTTCTACTATCTCTTCCTTTGTGCTTGTCATACACGATGAGTTGGCTGTACTCCTTACTGAGGCTAACCTTCTTCTTGTTCAAGGGATCTCATTCCCTCCAATGTCCTCCAACAGATTACCCTCTCTGTCATGTCCACTCTTTCATTTGTTTTCAATATCTCTTTGTCTACTGACTCATTCTCTCCTCCCTATAAACATGCCCATGTCTCTACCTTCCTGAGTAAACCCTAATTTAATTGTTCCATCCCTACTATTATCCTATCTCTTCTGCCTTTCATAGCTGAACTCCTCAGACAGATGGCTCTACTTTCCCTCCTCTTTCTGTCTTCTCATTCTCTCATTCCCTTATGATCTGGCTTTTGATCTTATCATCCCACCAAAGCTACTCTCTCCAAAGCTACCAATCATCTCTTAGTTCCCAAAGGCAATGGCCTTTTCTCAATCCTCATTCTTCTTGACCTCTCTGCAGTCTATGACACTGTGGATCACTCTCTCCTCCTTGAGATTCTCTTTTCTTTTGGTTTGGGGGCACCACTCTCTCCTGGTTCTTGTTCTAGCTATCTGACCACTCCTTTACAGTCCCCTTTGCTGGATTCTCATTCAGATGATGTCATTTAGGGATAGGTCCCCCATAGGGTTCTAGCCTTGGTCCTTTTTTCTTTCTATTTAAACTACTTCACTTTTTGGTCTCATCAACTCCAAGTATTTAATTACCATCTCTATGCTGATGATTCTCAAATCTACCTATCATGCCCCAACATCTGTATTGACTTACTGTTTTTCAGACATCTCAGACTGGATGTCCAAGAGCATCTTAAACTCAACATGTCCAAAATGGAACTCATTATCTATCCCCCTTAACTGTGCCAGCCCCTCCTACCTTTCCTGTTACTGTAGAGTTAACATTTTCTTCCTAGTCCCTCAGGCCTGTCCTTAGGTATCACCCATGACTCCTCACTATCTTTCACCACTCTCCTCCCCACCAATATCTAAGCTGCTGCCAAGGCTGGTCAATTTTACCTTTGCAAGATCTCTTGAGAAACCTTCTTTTCTCCTCAAACATGGCTACCAGTCTAGTTCAGGCCCTCATCACCTCGTGCCTAGATTAGTAAAATATTGGTGGGTCTACTGGTGTGTCTACCTGTCTCAAATCTCTCCCTACTTCAATCCATCCTTCATCCAACCACTAAAGTTATTTTCTTCAAGGTCAAGTCATCTGACCATGATAACCCCCCCACCCCATTCAATAAATTCCAGGGGCTCCCTATTGCTTTCAGGATCAAATCAAAATCCTCTGCTTAGAATTCAAAGCCTTTCACAACCTGGTCCCCTTCTACCTTTCCAGACTCCTTACGTGTTACTCCCTGTGTTGTTAAGCAAAATTGTCTCCTTAGTATGGCTTTTGTTTCTTTTGAGTGGAAGTACTTTCAGCTGTTAAGTGCTAAGCCCCAGGCCCAAAGCCGTATCAGGTGTGAAACCTGTGTGGGTGTAGATTAATGACTTAAGAGGGGCCAACTCGGGAACCAAGGGAACCAATGGTCTCTGGTCGTTGAGGCGGGGCTTGAGAACTCCAGAGGCTCGGCTGAGAGGAAAGGTGAGCCAAGAGACAGTTTCAGTGGAAGTGGAAGCTGTGGAAGCAGGAAGCTGTGGAAGCAGGAAGCTGAGGAAGCAGGGCTTACCCGTGTGTAGACCCAGGAGTGCGAGCAGGAACTTGAGGCCAATAAAAATGATTTGGCTAAATACTATGTTGTTTTTCTGTGGCCTCCAGGTTACTCTTGTGAGGTGGGCTTTCTGGGCCTGGAGTCTTTTTGTCAAGATGTCGGAATGGGGAGGCTGGTTCACGGATCAGCTGCGGTGGGGCCTAAATAAATTTCTTGTTGTTTTCTCCTTAGAGAATCTCTCATACCTTGCGATTTCGAACCATTCAAACATATACATGTTTATATTTGAGATTATAAATTCGGCCTTCCTACTACACTCCCCAACATGTATTTTTCAATTTATCAATACTGACCTCCTGGCTATTACGTGAATAAGATCCATCATCGCTCATCTCCAATCATTTTCTCTGGCTGTTCTCTATGCCTGGAATGCTCTCCCTTGTCATTTACAGCTACTGACTCCCTTGGCTTCCTTTAAGTCCCAACTAAAATCTCATCTTCTATGGTAAGTATTTTCTAATTCCTCTTAATTCTAGTGAATAAACTTTATTTAGTATTTTCCTTGTATGTAGCTTATTTGTATATGTCTGTTTCTTCGTTGTTTCCCCCATTGCATTGCTAGTTCCCCCAAAGAGTGCTTTGTTCCTCCTTTTGTATTTTCTCAGTTTAGCATATTGTAAACACTTAATAAATGTTTATTGTTAGATTGAAGAAGAATTTGACATGGTGGAAAAGGAGGAGAAAGTACACATATCTTTAAAACCATTCAGTTGTTATGAGGTTGTTCCCATACAGGTGAATTAATCACTCATTCATTCATTCACTCATTCATTTAAAAGACATTTAATAGGCACTTACTATGTGTCAGGTACTATGCCAAACATTGGAGATGCACAGGGAAAAAAAATGAAAAAGGCTTTACCCACAAGAAGCTTACAATTTAACAGGAAGTCCATATGTAAACAAATGGGTTCAAAGGATCATAATGTCATGTGAAAATCTTTTGGCATAAGGGAGTCCCTCTTGGGAGGACAGGGGCTCCTCTTTTGACCTTTGTTTTCTAGGGCTGGGTTAATGGTACAGAGTATATTTGTCAAAAAGGAAAATCTCTGTCCAGAAACCAAGTTTACATCTAAGGAAAGACCCATCGGACAGCCAGAAAACTAGAGGAAAACAAGCCCCTTAATGAGTTTGATTGCTGTGAATAATATGTCATAACAGGGACAACCAGTTCAATATTTAAATTTTATTGACAATAGAGAAGAAAGGGAGAGGAGGGGAGAAGGGGACTTGATATACAAGTCAGGCATATACATATTGACAGAATAAAAGCCATGTTAGGGTGCCACTGCATTAGGGATTACTGGTACACTAGTCTATTTAAGTGGTCCATTGAGGTGGGCAGGCTTGGCTGATGGGAATGGCAAATGGGAAGGGAAATATACTCCCAGGGAGAGGAAATATACTCCAAACTACTCTTCTGAGAGTGGGATACTTAAATTCTGATCTTGGTGGCTGGCTAGATTCATCTGGCATGCATGCCAAGATTCGGGGAGGATAGGGATTTTTCAAGGTACACGTGCAGGGCAGGGGGGAAGATAAACTGGTAGTTGTCAAGATAGTATTCTTGGACACACAACTACATTAACCATAAAATACTACTGTCAATATTTTCCCATGGCCTAATATTGTAGAAATAGATTCCATGCATTGATGCTATGAACTATAGTCTCTCTTAAGAGGAAATTGTCATGGTGATCTCAAGGCCTCTAGGCCTTGACACATAAAATTACAACACATAAAATTTCTCCGAAGTTGTCACTGTTCTCTTCTCTAATTTGATGAATGGCATTATCTCAATTCTCATAGTTCTTGGTCTCTCTGCAATATTTGATACTCTTGATGACCCTCTGTTATGGTAATCAGGGTGGGACTTTTGGTTTTCTCTTTTAGAATGCTAAGGTAATCAAATACCTTTGATGAGTCTTGCCTTTCAAATGTAATGGCAAGCAAAGTGGACTTTTTGTTGTCTTTTGTTTCTTTGATTGAATCAAGAATCTTTGACTTGCTTAAGAAACAAGAAAGCCTAGTTTATATAGGTTGAGTCTCATGGTTGTGATGCCCTCTGACCCTGAAGAAGTGTCACATGGTTTGGAGTCTCTGGTGATGTGCTCTGACCCTGAGAAGGGTACATAAGATCTGAGGTTAGTGTTTTCTTTTGGGGCTCTCACTCACTGGAAGAGTGTTGTGTGATTTGACCAGAGGAGACTCTAGATAGCTGTTTGTAGTTTCTATTTGTATTTGCTCTGAAGTTCAGGGTTCTGACTTTTTCCCCTGAACTAAGTGAATGATATATGTATGTTTAATCAAACTGAGATTGTTAACCCCTTAAAGTTGCTTTCCTTAGAAAAGCAGATCAAAGAACCTGTGCTAGCAGCCCTCCTGTGTGCTCTTGTTGGTCTTGTCATTGGTCTTATCACTTTCCTTCTCCTTGGGTTTTTGCAACACTGCTCTCTCTCTCTCAGTTCTCTTCCTATTTATCGTATTGGCCATTCTCATTCTCTTTTGCTGTTTTATAATCCATAACATTGTCACTAATTGTGCATGTATACAAAGAGTATCCTGGCACCTCCTTTCATCTCTCTCTATACTCTTAGAGACAGTATGAGATGAAGATGGAAGAAGAGGGTGCTGTGGGAAGGTTGAAGAAAGAAGCCTTTAATCACTTGCTGAACCATCTACTCTCACTTTTATCCACTTTTCTTCACTAATAAACTATCAATTCAAATCAAAACTTTATCTCTTCTTGCCTGGTCTAGTAGAATAATTTCATAATTGCTCTCTCTGACTCAAGTTTCTTGTGTTTCTAATCTATCCTCCTCTTTGCACCAAATTGACATTCCTAAAACACAGATCTGATGATAATATGCCCTTACTCACAAATTTTCAAAGACTCCTTATTGCCTCTGTGATAACATATGAAATCCTTAGCCTAGTAATTGGAGTCCTCCACAATATGACTCCAACTTGCTTTCACACTATTACTCAATGTTCCTTCTAACATTCTTCATTTCAGTAAAATTTGCCTCCTAGATGTTTCCTTGAGACATAAAATCATATTTCCCACCTTTGTATACATGACTTCTCATGCTTAGAAGGTATACCCCTCCTCTCACTTCTACCTTGTATATAGTAGAGTCCCCAGCTTCCTTAATGTACAACTCACCTGCAGGGTCCTACATGGGGCCTTTCCTAATCATATTATCTTGCTTTTACCCTTGAAATGACTGCATTACTTTGTCTATCTTTGTATTTACATATTGTCGCACTTGTCATTTTTTCCCACTCCCCATCCCTCGCTCCAATACAGTGTAAACTCATTAAGGGCAGAAACTTTTTTAAAAATTTCTTTTTTTTTCTATCCTTAGGAATTAGCATACTGCTTGGCACATAATTTGTGTTTAATAAGTATTTGTTGAAATAAATTAAAATATTTGAAGGAAGAGTGACCATGTTGAGGTAGAAACATCTGTGTTATCTTGGACAGTAGAAACAGTGCAAATGGAAGTTTTTGGAAGATAACTTTGTATTTTCAGTCATGTCCAACTCTTCAGACCCCATTTGGGATTTTCATGACAAAGATACTAAAGTGGTTTGCCATTTCCTTCTCCAAATAATTTTATGAAGAGGAAACTGAGGCAAACAGGGTTAAATTACTTACCGAGGCTCATAAAGCTAGTGAGTTTCAGAAGCTGGATTTGAAATCAGGTCTTCCTGACTCTGTGCCCAGAACTCTAGGGCTGGTCTTATTACAAGAGCAAAGGATGACAGGTGACAGCTAGAGGGATCCACAGACATTCAAAATGGTGTGACAAGTTTAGAAAGTCTATAGCACATTGGGTGGACCATCCCTGTGATGAAACTGAGAGAATATGGGACAAGAGTCCTCTCAAATGTAGATGAACTGTGAATTATATCACTGGAGTAAACTAAATTGATGAGGAAGTGGGACTATTTAAATATTTGAGAATATGAACAGCAACATTACTAATTATAATGAGACAATATCCAACATTTACACAGGCCTTTAAGATCTTCAAAGGACATCTCATATATTACTGACATTTGAAATTTATAACAATACATAGGGCTTGATACTACTATCCATGAATCAAGGCTCACTGAGCTTAGAGCTTTAAAATTGCAGAATGGGCTACTTTTTAAAATGATGAATTTTGCAATATTAAAATAATCAGTAAAAAAAGGTTGCCTTTGTGAAGGATGTTGCTGATAGTTTTTAAGCTGTGGGAGTGATTGGTCATAATGACCTCGAGTTTATCTTCCCACTCTAAAAGTCTATGATTAAAAAAAAAAGAAGAAAAAAAAGAGTCATTTGTATAATGTCCCTGTACAAAAAGAAACTAACAAAAGATCTTTTGTGGTAGTTGCCATTGTAGATGATGAGTCATTGAGAGGATGAGTCCCTTTCCAGCTCAGGCTGTCTTCAAAACCAGAAAAAAGAAACAAAATAAAACAAACAAACGAACAAAAAAAAACCCCTGCATTTTCTTCATAAGCAGATTACTTAAGTGTTCTAATTGAATCATAAACCACCATACAATGAAATGGAATACTTTTCCTCTTGTGGCTACAATCCAGCTCACAAGCCCTTTACCAAGAGCTAGCTGAAAATATCTTAGCTTTTCTGAAATCTTTTCCCTACTTCTTTCTACTATTTAATTAATCATAAAATCTGATCAAGAGAATTGTTTTCACAAGACCACACAATAGTGTTGGCCACAGACTGGGCCCTTGATTAGTCAAAAGTTGTTATGAATCACAGATTTTTTTTCCCACTGTAATGAGCATTATTGGGAAAAACAGAGCCTATTTATATCGGTCTATAAATCCATTCCTGTGCCGAAGTGAATTATATCAGTGGGACATGGGGGGAAAATGCAACAAAAACAAGCAAAACAAACCAACCAACCAACAAATAGAATTCAAGCTGAAAATCCGGGATGTTCTCTCTTCACTTCCCTTTTAAATGTACTTACTCTATCCTTTATGGACTACCAGTTACCTAGCTTTTGTCTTTCCCTCTTCTGAGCATTTTCACACACTAACCCTGTTCGTGTAGGCTAGAATATGGTTATTATTTACTCTTCTGTAATTCTCTTCCTCCAATTCCCAGCTTAAGTTCCATCTTCATGAAACCTTTTTTTCATCTCACATTTAAAAGTCATGTCAGGGTGTATGAGTTATTCAGGAAGGACTAGCACCTCTGAGGTGAAGGCTACTGAGCCGTCTTCAGGGCTGCTCATCTACCTTTGGTATCCACCTATTATACAATCTCATCTGTGGCTCTAAGAAGCTGTAGCATGTGCAGCAGCCACATCTTGGTAAAACCATCTCAGCAGATGGGCTGTACCAGGTTGAGGGCAATCGAGGAACTTCAGACCCATTGGTGAGTTAGGGGGATGCCTACCCGAAGCTTGTGAAGATATTCTCCTGCAGAATGGGCAGATGAGAACAATTTATTCCAATGTTCATGAAGGCAGCTGAAGCAGGCTCTGTGGAGCTCTTAGCTCATCTACTACATCCTGAGCCATTGTCAGTCATTTTGATTTTTGCCTTCCCACTGGACTTCCCATTGGACTTCAATGATCCTGGAAGACAATGTGACAACTCTGTGCAACTCTGCCTCATTCAAAGCCAATTCAGTACACATCAAGACCATGATGTCATTGGTCCTCTTTGCAAATGAAGGACAAACAACAACAGAAGTCACATATATCTCCTTAAACTTTCTTATAGCACTTTGCCTAGGTCTCTACCTCTACCACAATCTACCCTGCACTCCAGTGTGTTCAAATGGCACTCTCACTGGCTCAAGAAAACTGATTATTACACTTTCAGCGTGAGCATAAACTGGTAATCAGCAAATGTTATAAATCAGGGCTTGATTTATTGTTTTGTTGATTACTTAGATTTAAGAAAATGATAAAGAAAATATTCATAATGTACTTTTATTTGAAGACTTGTTCATTAAACATTTACCAGCATACCCTTGCTTTCATCATACTTATTTATGTATACGTTATATTGTTGCTCATTCATATCTGACTCTCTGGGCCCTGTATGGGGTTTTCTTGGCAAAGATACTGGCAGGTTTGCCATTTCCTTCTCCAGTGGATTATGGCAAACAGAGTCACACAGCTAGTGAGTTTCTGAGGTTGAATTTGAATTTGAATTTAGGTCTTCCTGGTTCCAGGTCCCGTGTTCTATCCACTGAGACAACTAGCTGCTGAAAGTTATGTATACCCTATGTTCTTGGATGAACCTTGAGGGAAAAAACTATATATTTTTTGTCTTTTGACCTCTAGGTTATACATAGTAAGTTACACCTAGTTTATTAAATTGAATGGAATGGAATGGAATTTTCAATTCTTTTCAAGAATAAGCCTGAGGCTAGGAACACTACATTTTTCTACTTCTTCCGCAAAATTATTCATGGATGCAGTTCGACTCTAGAGTAAGGAAGAGATGTCCTGTTGGTTGGAAGCATGTGAGAGAGACATCTGCTGGTGGGATTTGAGGAGTTCATTGGAGTAATTTTCTTCCCTGGATTTATTTCTCTAAAAGTGTTTTTTTTTTTTTCTGTCTTTCAGAA
>CM053623.1:340488072-340517685 GCA_028646595.1 Phalanger gymnotis
AGTCACCAATCCACACCCACACAGGTTTCACACCTGACAGGGCCCTGGGCCTGGGGCTTAGCACTTAACAGCTGAAAGTACTTCCACTCAAAAGAAACAAAAGCCATGCTAAGGAGACAATTTTGCTTAACAACACACTTGGCATCAGTTCATATAGATATTCCCATACTTCTCTGTATTCATCATACACACCTTTTCTTACAGTACGGTAATGTTCCATTACATTCGTGCATCGCAATTTGTTTAGCCATTCCCCAATTGATGGACATCCTTATTGTTTCCAATTCTTAGCTATGAAAAAAGTGCTGCTATATATATTTTGAATAACATAGGGACTATCTACTTATTGTTTACTATGTTATGATGGACAATTGATGGACATCCTTATTGTTTCCAATTCTTAGCTTTGAAAACAGTGCTGCTATAAATATTTTGGAGAATATGGGGACTATCTACTTATCCATGGTGTTCAATTATTTTTTGCATTCATTCAATAAATATTCATTAGGCTCCTACTCTGCGATTAACACTGAGGATAAAAATGCAAAATGAATTAAGCCTCTGCCCTTAAGTAACAGTATACTAGATTATTAGATTGCTTTTAAATAGCTCAGTCAATATACCTATTCGTTGACTTGAAATTCCCTTTCCCCCGCTGTTTACCTATCAATTAAAAACTTGGAAGCATATAACAATCAGTTTCCAGGCAAAACTTCTGAGAATACTATTGGCGGGTTGTGTGGATTAATATAATTCTGTCATTTCACTAAAACAAGCTAAATACTGTATTGATTGTCATTCAAGAATATCATGTTCTTATATGACACCTGAATTCATGCCAAAGGCAAGCTGAGAGAATACTTGTGAATTTCAAGAGAGCCACGTTTTTATTATACACACATACATACACATTTACATGCATGCATGTATAGATATATATGGTAGCGAGGTATGGAAGGGTTTGGGCAAATATTGAGCCTATACATGTATATATATGTATATATAAATCACACACATACATACATACATGTGTATGTGTATGTGTATGTATATGTGTGTGTGTGTGTGTGTGTGTGTGTGTGTGTGTGTGTGTGTGTACATATGTGGCAGCTAGTATCTTATTCTGCCAGGTGGTCTTCAGAATCTTCGTTAAGACAATCCAAAAATGGAAGCTATTCAGTTTCCTGGCGTAGTGATGGTAGACTGTCCAAGTTTTACAGAATACAAAAATAAGGTCAGCATCATGGGTCTGTAGACCTTCAGTTTGGTAATCAATCTAATACCTCTTATCTCCTATACTTTCCTTTAGAACCTCCTGAACCCTGAGCTAGCTCTGGCAATGCCTGCATCAACCTCATTATCAATGTGTAAATCCTTGGAAAGTACACCACCAAGGTAAGTGAGCATTCAAAACTTCTCTCTTGTAACTAATGGTTCCATGTACAGATGGTGTGGTGGCTGATGGAGCAACTGTGTTTTCTTGGTGTTAATTGTTAGGTCAAAATTAGCACAAGAAGCAGAGAATCAATCCATGCTTTGGTGCATCTCAGTTTCAGAGGCTGCATTGAGTGAACTATCCAACTCTCGTGGTCTCTCTTAAGAATTTTGGAATTGATTGTGTGACATTGGAGACATTGGCACTGGACCACTCAGTATGGCATGCCCTCATCAAAGTAGGTGCTGTGCTCTATGAGCAAAGCAGAATTGAAATAGCTAAAAGAAAAAAAAAGGAAGATGCACAAATTTAGAGAATCCATCCCAAATGTTCACATGGACTATTTGTGCTCAACCTGTGGTAGAACATTCTGAGCCCATATTGGTCTGATCAACCACAGTCTTGACACATCGAAAGTTGACTCTAACGTAACGATGTCATTTTGATACTTTTTGAGAGTGAAGGACAGCAACAAACATATGTTGAAGCTAGTTGGTGAGAGGTCTCATCTTCCTGAGCTCGAATCTTACCTCAGACACTTACTGGCTGTGTGATCCTGGAAAACACACTTAATTATATTTACCTCAGTTTCCTCATCAATAAAATGAGCTGGAGAAGGAAGTGACAAATCACTCCAGGATCCTTGCCAAGAAAACCCAAAGTGGGGTCACAAAGAGTTGGACACAATGAAAAACAACTGAATAACAGCACATATATACATACATACATACATACACACGTGTATGTGTGTGTGTGTGTGTGTGTGTATGTGTGTGTGTGTGTACCCATGTGTATAATATCAATGCTGGGCCAAACCCTTTTATACCTTATATTAGGGGTTACACTTAGACATAAATGAATGAATATGCATACACTCACATACATTTATAAGGATAATTAAATAGCCTACTGGCTATAATCCTCTTTATATTTATCTAAGCCTTTTAAAGTAGTATGAGGGACACAGAGTCTATCTCTCAGATCCTTTGTGAAGTTTTCCCAGTATGGTGGGACCTGCTAAAGCTAAGGTTCCCCTGGTAGAGCTTTTGAAAGTACATAGTCTCATCCAATTCATGAGAAGACATCTAAACTGAACCTTAGTGGGGGAAGGTGTAGGGATAAGGATAAAACATTGATGTACTACAGTTTATCTGCTAATCCATTTCTAAGTGTTCCCTTAAAAACAATTGTATTTATACAAAATATAAAATTTCCACTGGAAAGCATCAAAGAGTTTTTTTTTTTTTTAAGATCTTCAAGGTGGCAATCAAAAAACCATCTTGCCAAGCAAGAAGATGACCAAGCTCTCCAAGAAAGAGAGGTTTCCAAATTTATCTATTAAAAAAAAGTTGTTGATGTTGAAAATTGGGAAATGGATAAAAGGCAAGATATTGACTGATTGTCATTGTTTTCAAAAGGAATTCAAAAAATGCAAAGCAGTTAACAAAAGGAAGGTACATTCAACATCCATTAGCAACTATCAACATTTTCCATGGAAACTCATTGTCAACTACAAATACATGCCACATTAACAGAGAGTCAAAAGTAAAATGTTTTCATCAACCAAAGTCAGTCATTTCAAATACTAACAGTAAACAATGAAGACAGATTCTATGTAGGTCCATTACAATGTTCGATGCCAATATATGAGATATGTCCATTAAGTCAGGGATAAAATTTGGGGGAACTGGTGAACAAAGAATACCATAAATTATGGAGATGCTTAGGGTCAGGCACAGCATAGTCAGTGGTAGTTATTATACCTTTGTCCTTGATGTCTTGTCTTGGTTTTTAATTTATAGGATCACAGGATAACCGTACATTGTGAAGTGATAGGATCATACATTTAGAGCAGTGAATAGGACTTAATTTTCTAACCTTGCTCAGTTATGGCCTATCAACAGTAATAATAATATTTAAATGAATACTCTATATAAGCTTGTTCTGAAATAAAAAGTTGAATTTTGGCTCCAGTATTTCCATCAGGAGCTTCAACTAATCTTCCAAGGTCATGTGTTTCACCTGGTCAAAATGTGTATCTAAAAGAAGACTGACATTCCATAGGCTTGACAACTCAGACTGAGGGAAGCTTTGGTAATGTTTTATAGAGCTGTATTACAAAAAGGTATGTGGTGATGAAGAAAGAGAAAACAGTTGTTATGTAAAAAAAATCTGAAAAACTCAGAATCATTTTATTTAGCTCTAATCTTCATTACTATCTCATCAAAATCACAGTCTGGTCTTATCCATGTAGCCCAGTATAAGGAAAGGTTTCAAAGAGGATCACAGGAGGTCTGCAGACTTCCCACTGCTACACTCAACTCCCTAAAGCTACTGACTACTCAGTAGTTCCATTAAAGTGTAACAGACAAAAGACAATCTCATAAATCTTTCATTTAGAGATAAAGAAGCTGAATACCACAGTATAAATAAAACTTCTTGAATCTATCATGAACTACATGTGGATTATACCTGCTGTGTTATAAAAATATCTATCTATCCATCTATCTTTCATTTATCAGTCTACTTTAAATAGCCTACTGGCTACAGTCTACCTTGTTATCTGTTCATAGAATTTTGAGCTTTAATTGGTTCTGTAGGATTGAAGGGGTGAGGTGAGAGGGGAAGATTGTAGCAATAAATAATATGATGTTAGAACTATAATAAATATGTCTTTACATAATACATATATTATACTCTATTATATATTATGTGTATAATACACAGTATATTATACATTATACAGTATAGTATATATTATGTAGTATATTGTATATTAGCAGATGAATACATATATACATATACAATACATATAACATATAAAATACAAGCATTATTTATTTCTAAGGGATATAATTGATTCAGCCTCTAATCTAGTTTTACCTAGTGAGTAAAGAGTAGTATTTATTCTTTGCTTAGATACATGCTATACAAGATAGTCAGAGATCCCTTTTAATCATAAAGTCCTATGAGACACTGAAGAACTTTTTGAATCTGCATTTTTAGTATTCGGGTAAAGTCAAGGACTCCACTCTCTACATTCTGTTTCATGAGGAAGTCATCTACTAACAATAGCATTAAATGACTCATGTATCTATATTTGTAACTCTGAACTGTTCTTCCCTTCTACTTACTTCCTACTGCTATATACCTTTCTCTTGAGTCTAATTCCCATATTTCCAGTAGGTTTCTGGGAAATTTCTATAATTCAATGGGTAAAAAAAACCATAAACTCTTTGTTTTCCCCTCAAAAACAGTTTCTTGTTATGTGCTCTGTACTTTTGTTATTAAGATTGTCGTTTATAAAGACAAATTTTAAAATTCTCTGTCTCCACACACATACACACACACACACACACACACAAACACGCGCACACACACACTTGGAATCAAAGTCTATCTTGCAAAAGGATGGGCAGAAAAGATTCTAGAGAGATCTATTCATATATGGCAGAGAGGCATCGATAGATACCTCTAGAGTCTCCTCTGCTCACTCTTTTCCAAGGGAGACTTTGATTCCAAACAAGAAGGGAGACAAGAGATTGATGACAGAGCCTTGGCCCTCTGCTGTGCTCATAGAAAGAGTGCCAAGCTGGGATTTTATCTTTTCTCTTAAATATTGATAATACAAGAGCAATAATCTTCACCTCAAAGTCTAGGTCCTAATGGTATCCTTCAACTGAAGTGGAGTCTCCCAAGCTATATATCCAAGACTTGACTCCCTTTCTACCAAATGTCAGCTCTACAAAGGATGCATGTAGCAAATAGAAAATAAACCTATTTATTCAAGCCAATAGCAAACAGAAACCAGAGAAGTTATACAAATGAGAATATTGAGAAAAACTCACAGTTAATGAGTTCTTCCAATGGGAGCAAGATATCTCAATTTAATCAATAGAGTTTCAGGTCTCACCCAGTGGAAAGTCCCCCCAAATCTCTAGTGTAGTAAGCTGGGGATGAGGACATGATTCTTCTACATGTCAGCTTCTTCCCAGAGTCTTTCTCTCTCTTCAGGGGGAGCTTTATCAAGGATAGGTGACAGAAGACCAGGATCTTTCTTTTCCAAAGCTCTTACCAAGTTGTCTTCTCATACAGGTGTGGAGTGTTAAATAATCAATCTCTACCAACGAGGAAAGCCTTATGGAAAGATACTTTGAGCCCTGGAACACACAAATACACACACACACACACACACACACACACACACACACGGATGCATCATTTATTTACCAAAGTTTATTGGTTTTGTTCTTTACAATATTTGTGTCTTAGTTATTTAACCCTACTGTGTGTTTCCACTGTCATTGCCCTATTTTAGACTACCATTGTTTTTCACCAAAAGACTCTTGGTTTGATTTGGTCTCAATGAGTCTAATCACCTCCAGTTATTACCCTATCCCCTACTTTCCATAACACCTATCCCACCCTATGAGATTAATAATAATAATAATAATAAAACCCAGTTCTGATCATATTTCTTGGAAGGTGGCAGGGGGTAGAAAGGATCTGTCACCCACAGCCAGCCAAACTAAGTCCAAATTCTTGTACTTGACTTTTAAAGTCAATCTGTACTGTATAGTCTGAATAACGTAGGGTCTGTAAGAGCATGTGATGTTTTCATTGTTTTTGTTTTGTTTTGTCTTTTTATCTCCAGAGCTTAATTTGAGTATGGTACAGAGTACGATACAGAGATGTCAAACACAGCCCAGAACTGAGCCACAGCCTAAACTAGATTAAATTAGCATTGGGAAATATTCAACAAAATAAATAAAAATACAATAAACATAAATAATATTACATTTTAAAACAAAGACAATTTGCAGCCTGCAGGTATCCTTTTGTATGGATTAGTGGATACCGAGTTCTATTTTAGCTTGAAATCACTGGTGTGATAGAGTCAGGAAGACCCACATTTTAATTCTACACTTGACATTTATTGGGTAGAATTCAGTGTCCCAGGCAATGTTCAAAGCTTTCAAGTTTTAGAGTATTTGCAGATATACAATGGTAGAGAGCTCCCTAAACTAATGAAATTAAAAGACCTGTCCAAATTCTCGGGGCTTAACATATTAGCCAACACATTTTAGATTTTTAATACATGCTTGTTGAATTGAATTACAATAGACTAGCCAACATTAATGAACAAGCATTTATGAATTGCCAATTATGTGTTGGGCTCTATGCTGGGCACTGGAAATATAAAGACAAAAGTGAAATAGTGGCTATCCCCAAGAAGCTTACATCATAAGGGGGGAGACAACCTGCTTAAATAAGTATACACATTAAAAACCAAATGATAAAATGTAACTTGGTGCAGGAGGGGAAGGCACTGGTAGGTGGGGGTGGGCAAGATAAATCATATATCAAAATAGGTGTTTGAGCTGAGTACTAAAGGAAAGTAGAGATTCCAAGAGACAGAGGTGGGAAGGGAGTGTGATTCCAGGCCTGGAGACAGCCACTTCCAAGGCTCCTTGACAAGAGGTGTCTGGAACAGCAAAAAAGCCAGTATGATTGGAATAGAGAGTATTGTATTATCAGGCTAGAAAGGTAGGAAGGGATTAGGTTGTGGCATGCTTTAAACTTTTGAGGATTTTATTTTTGACCCTTGGGGTGATAGAGAGCTCCTTGTGTTTGCTGAGGTGGGGATAACATGGTCAGATCAATGCTTTAGAAAAATCACATAGATGATTGTTTGGAAGATGGATTTGAGAAGGAAGAATCTAAAAGTGGTAAAAGCTGCTGAAAGCCATTGAGATCAGGAGGATTGTGTTAAAAAAATAATTAGGGCATCAGCAGTAGCAACAAATAGCAGGTCAAAATTCAGATAAGTATTCCAGAAAACTAGCTTCAATAAGACTCAGTGAATGAACGAATACGAGTTTGTGAATGGAAATGGATATGTGGATGAATAGGTAGGACGTCCATTGAGCAGACTAGTGTAATAATCTAGTGGAGAACTAATGAGGGCCTGAAATAGTTGGGAAGCATGGAAAAATAGAAACAAGACAAATGGCATATTTTTTTTGAATACTGGCTTTGCCACTGACCACTTATATGACCTTATGTTACAAAAACAGAAACAAAGAAGTCCCTTCCTTCAAGGAAATTAAGAGATAATCAGTAATTTAGTCAAATGGGACAGTTTTCTAAACACAGCTTAGGTACCAATGCCAACCCTGAGTTGTTAAGATCCTACCCACTTTTAGTGGTCTGTCTTAAATGCCACCTTCCATTTTGTCCGAGAAGAATTTCCCAGTTTCCCAAAGGGATGTGATCTCTACTTTGATGGCCAAGAATACTTTATTTCATTCTTCTGCCTTATGTGACACTTGAGTATTTGTCCTACTCCTCTACATGAGTACTTTTCTCAAGGGCAGGGATTTATCTTTCTGCCTTCTCAAACAGTGCTTTGTACATGATACTCATTCAAAATCTGTTTTTAATTGAATTGAACTTTAGTGAGTATTTTTCCAGTTGTCTTATTTCTTTTCAGAACTACAGTCTTAAATTTCCAATTAAACTCTATTTTTGAAATGCCTGTCATTTTCCATAAGCTTATGAAACTATCTAAAGTTTGAGTGAAAGGTTTTATTTTTTCTCTTGATATCTCTGTCTTTTAAAAATGCAGCAATGAAAGATGAGCCAATAAGTTTATTACCACGTGAAAGAGCGCCAGTAGTAATCAGGCTTATGTTCCTCTAAGCTTTATACCCTTGAGGGACAGACCATTCCCTTATATAAATATGATAACTTATGATGAACAGAAAGCTCAGTTGGATTATGCAGAGGCAGCCTGGGCCAAAAGAAAGATCTTAGGCTGTGGAGTTAGGGAGCCTAAGCTCACATCCTTGTTGTATTTACTATTTACCTTATCCCTTAAAGAAGTCACTTCAAGTCCCTGGGATTCTGTTTCCTCATCTGTGACTGAGGGCTTTGGCTGTGGGTTTAATGACCTTAAAATTCCCTTCTAGCTTTAAATGTATGATCCAATGGTTATCCTACCTACCTCATTTTCCTAATGTACTGATCAACTGACCATTAAAAATAATTTCTTTTTGGATGTCTTTCATTTAAGGTCATAATAAATCAGTTTTTGAGATATTTTCTGGGTAAACTCACTCTGCCTGTCTTCAGCCAGGGTTGGGGAGTAGGTGGGAGCCAGGAGCCATAGGGATCAGATTGCTCTCCAGCCTGATTTTGGAGCCTCTCAGGAGGAAGAAAGAAGAGCAGCGGATGAACACATCAGCCCAGGCCAGAGCCAAGCTGTCCTCCACCTGGCCCTTCCACTAAGCAAAAATTCTATTGTCCATTACCACTCCAAGCTTTTGGAGACAGGAAATAATGCTTCTTCTACTGTCCTCTATCCCACAGCCCAGAGTCCCAGCCCCACTCAGAACCATGAGCTAGGGATTGTGCTTAGCATGTGGTGGGGGAGGGAATAGAAAAAAGCCATATTATCCTCTCTAGTAGCTGATATTTTATTACTAAAAGTTTATGGACAATCTAGCCTTCCTTTGACTCAGTTCCTCAGGTGGAAGTTGATTGCAGAGGAAGCAATGATGCCTCTTCTTTTGACAAGAAGTACCCAAGAAGAATTAATAAAATTTAAAGATGTCACTGTGAACTTTACCCTGGAAAAATAGGACACTTGACCTTTCTCCAAAATAGTTATACATGGATATAAAGCTGGAGAACAATAGCAACCTGGTATGTTTAGGTAAGGAAGGCTTCCCTGTGTGCCTCAAAATTTTCCAATTGGAAGGTCTGTTTTCTTTCTTGGTAAATATTGTAGGATTGATCAATTGGATGAGATGGCCATTGAGGTTGCTTCCAACTCTCAAATTCTGTAAGTTTTAATTTGAACACATTTAAGGCCCCTCTAGTACCTTCATAAATTAATTAATTATTCTTATTAAGCAGATGATAAGCTCAGTTGTTTCAAGTGGTGTTATCACCCCGGGGAAAAATCTCAGTCACTGACCCTAATTATAGCTTTATCTTCGATAGATGCTCACTACTCAGATAAGCCTATTTTTCCTGCCTCGGCACATGTGTTACTCATTTGGTTACTGACTTGATGTATGAGGGATAGAAATATCTCAGCCTCTCTTAGGCTAGTTCTATCAACATGTGTCCTAGACCTTGGTTTCTTTCAAGTCCCAGGTACATCTTATCTTTGAGGAGAAGCATTTCCTGATACTACTTGGTGCTGGTCCCTTCCCTCCATTGATTATCTCCAATTTAATTATCTATTTTCTTTGTACATAGTTTGCATTTTGTCTTCTGATTTAGACTGGGAACTCCTTGAGGGCAGGGGTAGTCCTTTGTTTTTCTTTGTATGCTCAGTGTCTGATGTGTAGTAGTTGCTTAATAAATGCTTGTTGACTGATTGAATTTTGTACTTAGTCCTTTTGGGTCCAGTCCTTCACCCAGATCAAATAGGGCATCATAATTTTAAATTTGTTAGTTTTCCTATTGAATTTGTTTCTTAGTCCTCCTGTGTTTTCTGCACGATCCTAGCTAAACAGAAGTTTTAAGTGTAAAAATGCCTTAAGATTTACCAAATAAGGAAAAAAAAAGTATTTTTAGAAGTCTCAGTGACTCAATTCAGCAAAGGCTTATGATTTCCCACTTCTTTGGTATCAACTTTTTTCCTCCTTCTGAAATTAGCTTTATAAGTGAAATTCCAGAAAATAAGGAGTCCCAGGAGTTTGTCAATGCAAATACAAGCCATGTCCAATTTCTGAATGTTATAGAAGTTCATTCATAAGCTTAGAAATCAAAGTGCTTCCCCCCACCACAAAGAAAAAATGCTCCAAATCATGGTCAGGTTTCTGGCCAGTCCCTAAAGGCTGATTTAATTAGCTGTAATACTAAATATTTACAATAAAACAGTTGAAAACAATGCTGTGGAGCCACCTTTAATTTGCCAACATAATAAAATATATTTAGAAATATGAAGATGCTTAAAATAGTTATATAACTAGCTGTGCCCTTAGTGTAATTTATATGTCCCTCAACTCCAGTACAAATGGTAGAGCCCAGACTAGAGCTTACTTTGGGCCATGTTCATTGCTTAATTTTGGAAGTATGTTTTTCAGCTGGAGAGGGAGCAGAGCAAAAGTATGGGAAATACCTGATGCAAAAGGAAGGGAGCTAGTGTCACGAGGAGAAGGTGGCTAAATGGCCATTAATCTGAGGAAGACCTAGTTACCATCCTTTGGCAACCATGAAAGACAAAACATTGTCCTTCCTGTCAATAGGATTGACTGAGGAATGGTGGAGGTGGGGAGGACTGCAGAGAGGGAGAGAAGTAGAGACTGAGGAGATTCCAATGGGGCAGCAAGGAGAGAATAATGAGAGGGAGAAATGAAAAGTAATGCCAGCAGAGAGGTTAGTGTGGGGCTTGTACCACTGTTTCTAAAACCAGATAAACTGAGAACTAATAGGATTTAATGTTCTTTAGCCCAACCCCTTCACTTTACAGATGAAGAATCCAAGGCCCCCAAGAAGTAAAATCACTTGCTTGAGGTTGTACAGATCCCAAACACCAAGTCTAGTGTTCCTTCCACTATATCTTGAGGCCCCCATTGAGATAGCCACTACCGGGGAGTCCAAATCACTAGGCCCAGGAACTTAAAGAACTACCAAATAAGATAACTGAGACATGCCAGCAATCTTTGAAAGATGATGAAAAATAGAAGTAGCAAACCCTCTACTTGGATTGTAAAGCCCTCTATAACCTGCCTCCTTCCTACCTTTGTAGTCTTCTTATACAGTATACCACCCCCAAGTACCCTGTAATGCAGGACGCCTGCCTCCTTACTGTTTCTCCCACACAGCTCTCCATTTCCCAACTCTAGGCATTTTCACTGATTGTCTCCCATGCTTGGAATTCTCTCTCACCTTATTTCTGCCTCCTGACTTCCTCAGCTTCCTTCAAATCTCAACTAATGCCCCACTTTCTTGGATTTAAGAAACCTTTCCCAATTCACTTTAAATCTAGTGACTTCTCTCTGTTGGTTATATCCGATTAATTCTGTTTAAATGCTGTTCAGAGTTTTTTGATGTCTCTCCCATTAGAATGGGAGCTCTTTGAGTGCAGAGATTGGCTTTTGACTTTCTTTATATTCCCATTGTTTATCACAGTGTTTGGTATATAATAGGTGCTTAATAAATGCTAGTTGACTGACTGACTGATTACCACAAGATTGGAGAAGGGTATATGTTACAATTTTAAATAAGGAAAGAGAAAAGCATCTTTAAACTATAGACTCAGATCTCGACTTCTATTCCTGGGATAATTTTAGAAGAGATCATTAAAGATATAATTGGTGAATAGCTGGAAGGTAACAGCAGTGATTACAAAGTACCAGGACAGCTTCATAAAAACAAAAACAGAAACAAACAAACAAAAATCATACCAAATTATCCTCATTTCCTTTTTTGTTTGCTTGTTTTTTTATAGGCTCTTCTAAGCTTGTAGATACAAGGAATTCTGAATATTATTTATCACAATTTTATCAAACTTTTGGTAAAGATCTCATATTATTCTTGTAAAAAAGATGGAGATATACGGATTACATGGTGCTAAAACTATCAGGATTCAAAAGTGGTTGGAAGGCTGCACTCAAAGAGAAGTTTTTAATGTTTCTATATTAATATGGTAGGACATCTATACTGGATGATCTTGCTTGGCCTGGTTTTGTTTAGCAATTTTATAATTGATTTAGGTGAAGACATAGATGACTTGCCCATCAAGTTTCCAGACTGCATAAAATTGGAAAGGATGGCTAAAAAACAAGATGACAGAGTCAGGATCCAAAAGGATCTAAACAGGCTAAAGCATTAGGCAAAATTTATTAAGAATTTGATAGGATTAAATGCAAATACTTGGCTACAAAAACAATTCAACTTCTCAGGTACAAGATTGGAAAGACCAGTTGTACAGCAAATGTGCAAAAAAAAGATATGAGAGTTTTAGTGGATTGTCAGCTCTCTATGAGTAACAAACTTGATGTTAGAGCCCCAAAAAGCTAATGCCAGCTTGGGTTACTTTAGGAGAGACTCAGCTTGGAGGAATAGGAAGGTGATAGTGCACTCTGCCCACATAAGAACTCTTCTGGAGTATTCTGTTCAGTTCAGGCACTACAGTGTAAGAAGTATGTCAACAAGCTGGAGAATGTCTAGAGGAGGGCACCCAGAATGGTATAGCTCTTGAATCCATGTCATTTAAGTATCAGTTGAAGAAAACAAGAATGTTTATCCTTGAGAACAGAAGACTCAGGGGAGACGTGATAGTTTCCCTCAAGTATTTCTAGTGCTGTAATGTAAAAGATTAAATAAGCTTGTTTTGTTTAACCCTAGAGGTCAGAGGTCAGAAACAGAAGCCATAGGTAGAAGTTGCAAATGTGAGCTTAATGTCAGGGGAAAAAATGTCCTAAAGTTTACAGTGTCCAATAGGCTGCCTTTAGAAATGGAGGTTTTCAAGTGGAGTCTAAATAACCTCTTGTCAGATGAATGCTATCGTAGAGATTCTACTTCTGTTATCAGTTATCTGGGTAGCCCTCCAAGGTCCATTTTTACTCTCAAGTTCTGTGATTTTGCAATTTCTGGCAGGCCTAGGTCAGGTGCCAGTCATATGTATTCTATAATAAACACAGCAGTCTATTTCATTTTCTCATTCTAAGCTATGTTTTTTCATGCTATTAAATATTTATTAACAATTTAAGGCAAGTAGTACCAGCTCCATAGCTACAAATTCCATGCTGAGAATCTTGTTAATTCTACACATGTGGGAAAGCCAAAGACAATTTTGTTTTTAAGAAAAGTCTGAGTTATTTTCTAGGAGTTAAATCAAACCATCTTATTCTTTAACTTTAAATGAATAAACATCTTAAATAATCGAAAGAATATAATCAAATATTGGGGCACAAATGGATTCTGGGAGATATTTGGATCCTTTCTTAGGAACATTTACAGCACAGCCAGACATTAGCAAGAGCATAGAAAAGCCCATTTTCTACCAGTTGTGATGGAATAGCAATTTAAGTGATAAATAAATGGAGATCAAATTCTCCTTGCATGTATCCCTTGGATTGCTTGTCTTTCAAATAAAGAAATATTGCAGAACATCACTGTTTCTGCCAGGGTTGAAAGTCCTATAACAGAGAAGAATACCAATGATGTTGTTGAAAATACCTTTGCTAATCGTATCAAAAACACGCCAAGATGCCAGGTCAGACTGGTTATGTAGGAATTACGTAATCTTATGTTGAAGCTCTCGTATTTCTGATCTGGTTTAATGGAATTTAGATGGAGATGATCCTGGGACAAGTAACTATCCTGTTATTATTCTTTTATGTTTAATCTTTTGCAAACTATTGCATAAGTTGATAAAAATTATTATTTTCAAATACAAGTATAAAGATGCAAGGTAATATTCTGTAGACTTACTGTAAACACCTTTGGGGCAACTTTTATAGTAGACAGGGCAACAATGTTGATATGTACCTTGTCCTTTTCTTACATGAATTTTTAGTTTTCTCCTCAGTCTCTATATTTTGAAAGTTTTCCATTCTTATTTTTGAAGATTTTTATAGAATATGGCAACATGTATTTTTTAAGATACCCTTAGATTTTTTGGGGAGGGGAGGTGGGAGATCAGCGTTAAGTTTGGAAGATAAGGGCAATGCTTTTTTCTGTGAAAACATTGCAGTTTGAGTACAAGCAATTTGTTTAATTTTCAAAGATATTTCATGGCTTCTATTTGCAGCATGGAAATTTTTCATTTATTGATTGATAAAGTATAATGAGCTTTTGATATATACCCCTTTTCACTTGTTCATACATTTGTGGATATTCAGTAGGTGCTAAATTCTTATTAAATTGTCTATGTTGCAGTTTCTATAGTATCCTTGAGTAAGTTGGATCGTTCTATAAGGTATGATGTTCTACGCATAACCTTTCTGTAATTTCTAATCATGTTACTGTAGTCTTTTGTTGTTATAAAATCCTAAACACAGCATTTCTATAGAGATATCTCCAACATTTGGCTTCCTGTTGGAAAATTCTTTATTAGGATATGTTGTTGATTGGGTTAATCTATCTGATGTCTCCAGAGAGCTTTCTCATTGCAATCTTGGATCTACATTCTTTTATAAGGTCCCTCCAGAAGTAAATCACCTTCAGTCACATTTAATAAATACGTTGGTATTTACCTAATTTTACCCTATACTATTGCTCTGTGAGGTGAGGTCTATTTATTATGGCAGTTTTTAACCTCTTTGATTGCATATGCATAAACATTTGTCATTCCTCTTCCTCCTTCTTGATATTCATCTTTCCTTAGTTGCCTCTAGGTGATGGTCCTGTGTTTTGTAAAAATTTTAAGGTTTTTTTTTTTTAATTTGGACCAGTTCTTCACTTCTATCATGAATTGTCTCAGTAGTCTGTTAAAGCCTATGGATCCCTTCTCAGAATAAAGTTTTTAAATGTGTAAAACAAATTTTTGTTGTTATTGCTCAGTCATGACCAATTCTTCATGGCCCAATTTGGGGTTGGCAAAGATACTGGAATGGTTTGCCATTTCTTTCTCCAGCTCATTTTAGGTTTAAGTGACTTGCCTAGGGTCATGCTTGAACTCATGAGCATGAGTCTTCATGATTCCAAGCCCAGTGCTCTAGCCACTATGCCACCTAGCTGCCTGATAAAATAAAATGCATGATTGTAAAGAAAACCAAATATATTGAAATGTAGTTATCTATCTGTCTATCTGTCTATCTATCTATCTATCTATCTATCTATCTATCTATCTATCTATCTGTCTATCTACTTGAAGTACATGGATCCAAAATTAAGAATCATTGGTTTCAGATCCTTTCTATATCCATTGTCATTGATTTCACCATTCCAAAATGGACATGATAGCAGTTATTGCACAGGTTTTAATTCCTCAAAAGGTGTCACTCCCACTGAACTTCAACTTTAAGATTTAGTAAGCTTCTGGTCATCTATAGTTACAACTTTCTCCTTGATAGCCTTGCTCTTAATGAATATTGCCTGGAAAAGTCAATTTATTTGTATCATCTTCCTCTATTGGTTCATTTTAACATTTGGACTCAATCTCAAAGACACCAGTCTCTATTTTTCTTATGTGTACTTAAAACATTTTATACTTAGTTATTCTGAACAGCATTTTTTATGTCATTGGGGAAACTTTCCCCATGATGAAGTAGCTTTTTGAAGTGCTTTTCGATGATACCGAATTAATTGATGTCTTATACATACATAATGATTTTATTCTTATAATTTTTATATTCAGTACAACTCACATAGAAATTGTCCCCAAATAAGTTGTCTTGCTATTACTCTTTTAGGTTTAGTGTTCAGTAAAAAACTGAACAGGTAAGTAAAATGTAGTTTTTTGGGGGTGGCAGTGGTGAGGTAGTTTCCTTGGTTAGATGACAGGCAATCTTTGGCAAAAGGCAAAACTGGAGAGGAGGGAAGGATGAGACTCTTGTGGAAGAAAGCATGCTCCAAGAGAGGTGAGAGATGCCAATGGTGCCATGTCACTCATTTGAATGAGAGAAAAGTCTATTAAATTCTGGCACCTTGAGATGAGGGCATGCTCATGTCACCCTAGTTAAGACTATGCAAGGAACAATATAATGAAGAAGAACACAGAAAAATGGTCTTGGGTGAGTTATTGATCACCATCTATTGCAGTATCATCACTCCAAGCTCTGATCATTATAACTTAATTCACTGAATTCACTTATTAAGCATTTTCATGGCATAAATTTACTATAAAATTTATGGCTAGAGATATAACAATTCAATTATGTGTCATATTCAGGGATAGCTGATGAATTAAAATCCAAATAACTTGACATTTACCCAATAATAATAGAATGTAATAAATCATATTCAATATAAAACTTAAATCTTACAAAACTATTTTTCCTATATGAACAAGTAAGAATGCAAACTTCATGCCAGTTAGAAAATGTAGGTGCCAGGGAACTCTCTAGAGTGCTGCTATGTCCATATACATTACAATATTTCCAGAACATGAGCATACTTTTTATAAGAATTTTGCCAGTGAAGTTAAAGTTTTGACAGATCCTATCAAGTTAAAAAAAATGTTAAAATGGACCTGGTGACAGGTACTGCGTCTGTCACCTAAGGAAAAGTCTAACCAAATGTTAAAAGATTCATCATTAGAAAGCTGTATTAGACAAGTTTTTTTTTCTAATCTATTAGCAACTCAGGTGATAATGAAACCTAAAATCCTTCTAAGCGTGAAAGCAAGATAATATCTGATAGAAACTTTCCATTATAGTTTTTAAGAAAGTTTAGTTGGCTAGATATCTATTACCTAGATAAAATGGAAAAATCATTGTCCTACTTGCACAAGTCCCGTATTTCTTGCCTATATGCCTTGAGGCATGTTATTCTCTACTCCTGGAATCAACATCATTCAATGGACTAAATATTGAATTTGGAGTTAAAGGATCAAGGTGAAATTGCCTTTGCCAAGATTTGTGTGACTTTGGATGAATCAGTCTCTCTCTGGACCTCAGTTTCCTCACCTATCAAAAGAAGGCACTGAATTAGATTAACTCAAAGATCATTTCTGTCTGTAAACAGATGATCTATTATAAAAAAAAAACCTCATTCCTATAGTAACATATTACACTTCTTCTAAGACCCAGTTCACAATCAGCTCATTCTTTATTTTTTTTCCATATCTGTGAAGTTGGAAATGATAATATTTCTTTCAATTCAATTCAAATTGATTTAGGCATTTATTAAGTGCCTGCCATGGGCCAGGAACTATGCTAGACCCTGTGATACACAAAACAAAGGAATGAAACAATCCCTCAATCCATTCTACCTCTGGGAATAAAGGCTGGCATTTTGAACTTACCTTTTATACTTTCCAAAGTATTTCTTTGTATATGGCACACTCTACTTTTCAATTATAATTTATTTGAGGGCTAGACAATATTTTATTGAACCTTTTATTTCTTCCTTATCCATCAGCAATCCCAGGCCAATGCACTGGCAATTCAGACAATTCAGGAAATGCCTATGCATGCAGTTGGATGAATGAACTCAAGTCTCTGTCTACAGAAGTAGCTACAGAAGAGTAGAACAGTCTGTTTGCATTTCTTCCTTCCTTCCTTCCTTCCTTCCTTCCTTCCTTCCTTCCTTCCTTCCTTCCTTCCTTCCTTCCTTCCTTCCTTCCTTCCTTCCTTCTTTCCTTCCTTCCTTCCTTCCTTCCTTCCTTCCTTCCTTCCTTCCTTCCTTCCTTCCTTCCTTCTTTCCTTCCTTCCTTCCTGTCTCTCTCTCTTTCTCTCTCTCTCTTTCTTTCTTTCTGACTGTCTCCATCCATCCATCCATCCGTCTGTCTGTCTGTATGTATGTATGTATGTGTCTGTCTGTCTATCTGTCTATCTATCTATCTATCTATCTATCTATCTATCTATCTATCTATCTATCTCCCTGCTAGATTATTCAGGCAAAATCCATTGTTCTTTGCATTCAACATTTATTTCCATATTTCCTTCTCTTCCACAAAAGCACTAGGGAGCAAGCCTACCTTGGTTATTTGATGCCATATAATTTCTTGGTTAGTAGGAATTCCTCACTTCCATTTTTTTCATTCTTTTTCCCCAAAATGAGTCCAATGATAATGGGTAAATTATTTTTGCCTTTCCTTTTTCCTGGGGTTTAGGAAAGAGGGAGACGTTCTGTGCCATTTTTCCCTTTTGTTTTTCATTGTCATTTATCTTTTTGACCCACTGCAGAGAACACCTTGCTGATTACAGGTGTAACACTTTAAATTCCAAGTTCCCAGGGACTAAATGTAGGGCTTACAAATAGACATATTTTTCTTACCATGAGGGAGACAGCAAAAATACATATGCTATTTCTCTTGATTCATGTTCATAGGAAGCAATTAGCAAACATATATTGCCTATATTTAAAATTATGTCCTATAACTAATCCTGACATAAATTATGCTATGATAATACTCTACAAATTACTTCAGAGCTTATAAAATACTTTCATGTGAAAGCATGAGTTCAGTTTCTTCATCTGCAAAAAGAGGGGGTTGATTACATGCTCTCTGAGGTACCTAACAGATCTTAAGATCTAAGTCTTACAGGCTCTGGGTTCCTCATCTATAAAATGAAGGAGTTAGAGAAGGTGAGCTCTAGTTCCCTTCCAATTTTCACATTCTATAACTTTATGATCTTCCAATGCCCAGGTTATTTCAGGAGCTATTTCCAGGCTCAATTCACTCTGCATTTCATGAATCTATCTTCTATCACAATAGACAGGAGATAAGAAGGATATTCTCACTTTTGGTGAGTGGGGTGAAGGACAAGGCAAGGAAAGGTGGGAAAGATGAGGTAAACACATGCAGGTACACCCAGGAACAAATAATTGAGTTGAAAGTGGGCAGGTTACCCAGGGAAGTATTTTTTCCCGAACTTTTCAAGATGATTCAGTGACAGATCTCATGGCCAGAATTTACAAGCACACACACACACACGCACATACATACATATATGCATCATGCATGCATGCAGCATACATATTAGAAGAAGTCTAAGACACCCCTTAGTCCAAAATCTTACTATTTTACCAATGAGAAAAGTGAGACCTAGAAAGGTAAGGTGACTTGTTCAAGGTGACACTATGGCTAGTTAGTGAAAGAGCTAGGATTAAGATCCAGTATCCTGACATCCATGGTAGTGATCTACCTTTATTTTGTGTCATGGACCCATTTAGCAATCTGGTGAAGCCAATTGAGCTCTTCTCAAAATAACGTTTATAGATACATAATGTACATTATATAGAATATATAAATGTATGCAGTGTATACTATGTATACTCATATACATTGTATACATGTACACACTGTATACAATGTATACAATGAAATGTGTACACTGTATACAGGATATTGTATACAATGTATAAAATACACTGACTTACAAAGAAATCCAATTCTATTGAAATGTAATTACCATTTATTTATTTATTTTTATAAAACACAGAAGCTCACAGACTCCAGATTTAGAACCCATGCTGCTTTCCACTGAGTTTAGCAATTCTCACCCCTGCCCAACCCCCACCACCTTGGAAAAAATATCAAAAGAAATGAAAAATCTCCACATGTTTATTACAGTAGGTACCCCAAATTATTCTTCTAAAATATGTTGCCAACTTTGCTGTTTACCAATTTTGCTGATACTGCTTAAAAAAAAAATCAAGCATGCCCCTTCCTTCCAGTTTCCAATTTTGTTTTCTATCTCAAAATTGATTTTTATATTTTATTTCTTTGTTTGTGCATGTGTTGTTTCTCCCAAAAGGATTTAAGTTCTTTGAGAACAGGAAGAGTTTTCATTTTTGTCTTTGAAACCACTGTATGTAGCAATTGCCTGCCACATAGCAGATACATAATAAATGCTTATTGTCAGATTTTGAAAAAAAAAAGAAAAATAATCCTTACTTTCAATGTTAAAAGGATTACAACATGGAAAGCTATATTCAATTCTGCTCTGCAGTTGTTGAGGCCTTAAGGTTGTATTCTTTGCCACAACATTCAGTACACAAAATGCCATAGAAGAACTGGTTCAATTTAATTTAGCAAACATTTATTAAGTGCCTGCTATGAGCTGCTGGGGTGGGTTACCTGTGGCCTCGAGGCTTCATGAGGTTGGACCTAGAGGACCTCATGTGGCCTTAAGGCTTCAGGTTCCCCACCCTTCAATTAGACACTATGCTAGGAGCTGGAATAAGAAAGATGAACATAAAACAATCCTTGCCCTGAAGAAGTTTATAATGTACATGGAAGTATGACAAGTACCTATAAAAACAAGGCAATTTGAACTGGGAAGGAGAACCAAGGTCTGGGGTGGGGGTGGAGGAGTTAGGGAAGGTTTAATGGTAGGTAATACGGCCTGTGAGCTGAGCCTAGAATGCAATTAGGTTCAAAGGGAGAATTGTTTATTTTGGAGAAGACTTAAAGGAGACATGTTACTGTCTACAAGCACGTAAAGGGCTGACTTAGGAAAGAACAATTAGACATGCTCTGGTTAGCCTTGGAAGGCAGATCAAGAAGCAATGAGAATGGCATGGAGAGGATAATTTTGGATAAATTTAAAGGACATTGGATAAATTATAAGGGATTTACACCCAGAGCTATCCAAAAGTAGACAGCCTTTCCTCAGGAGGGAATGTTTTCTCCCTCTGTGGAGATCTTGAAGTTGGGGTTAGGTAACCACTTGTCTAGGATACCATTGAAGGGCCTCCTTTTTAAGTACCAGTTTTGTGGTGTAATTTGTTTTCTGTAGTCTTTCAACTCCAAGAACCTTTGATTTTTGATTCTTCACTAAAATTGCAGAGTGATAAATATATCACCAATCTTAAAATCAACCATCTCAGCATGTTTATGGGCTTTATTATTTTTTTTTGACTGGCTCTAAATCCATAGGATCTCTACAGAAACTTACTAAAGCCTAATTTATTGAAATATGATATAGATCACTAAACTAAAATCTGAGTTCTTGTTATGTGGGCATCATAAATACTTTTATATATTTTTAAATGTAGCAAAATATTCTCCTTGTGAAATACATATACATTTTGCTGTGATCAGTTATTAAAATTAACAGAATCTTTAATCACAATTAAAAACAAGTTTGTTCATTCCAGTATGAAATACTTCAGTTGTGCTAAAACTGAAGGTAACAAAATCCTTACCTCAAAATCACAGAGCTAAAAGGGGCATTAGAAATTAATCCATAGTCTTAACCCTTCCTGTGTGAAGGACCCCTCTGGTATCTTGCTGAAGCCTACATACCTCTTCTCACAACAATATTTTAAAGAATTAAAGAGAATGATGCATTTTAGGAAAAGGCTAATGATTACTTTTAAACATCCAACTTCATTGACTCTGCTGAAATCTATCCATGCAACTTGGATTACAGGTTAAGAATCTCTGATCTCATGGAATTCATGCATTTAATATATGTCAAAACTGTAGTCAAGAGAGTTTATGTGATTTGTCATCCACCCAGTTAGCAGCTTTGTTTTTCTTCTATTGATTATAAAGTGAAAGTTTTAGAAATTGATAGTCAAAAGCATTAGAGGGTTTTAGGAAAGGGGAAAACCTATACATATATAAATATGTACATATACATACATACACATGTAGATATACATGTATACAATGTATAAAATACATCAACTTACAAAGAAGTTAAAGGGCTTGTATGTACACACATGTATGTACAAATAAATGTACGTATGTACATATACATATATGTGTGTATATGTATATATTCTGGTTGAGCCAGCCACCAATCCAGGAACATAGGATTAGCTTGAAATAGTATGGCTTTTTCCCCACCTACCAACTTACATCCAAAGTTGTACTCTTTTCCTTTCAATGCTGGGATAGAGCCATGGCAACAGATGGTAAAACAACCTAATGAGATGTAGTCTGTTATTCACCAGGTCTGTTCTTCCTCTGAAATGTATCACTTATACCCCCTTAGAGGAAGATTTGGGAGACCAATAGCTACAGCTTAGCCATGATCTATAGAATGCAGACTAGATCAAGTCCCAGGGAATTGGACAGAGTACCATGCGTCTCCAGCTCAGATAATGCCTGATTCTTGTTTTTGCATCCCCTCTTATAATTGCCACCCCCACCAACCTTCTTGGCTGAATACTTTCTCCTGACAGCTTTGTTGTTTCCTCTCTTTTCAATGGTTAAAGTTTAATGTTGAAATAGGGAAGTTATCTGCACAGTTCCTTGAGCTTTTCAGTGAGATAGATCAGAAGTTTAGCAAATAAACATGGCTTAAGGAAGGAAAACAATTACCACACATTTGGGCATATTTTTAGTTGCTTTTTAAGCATTTTCCCAGTATTAGGTCTTTAATAATAGCTAGGATTTATATAATGTCTTCTATGTGTCAGATATTATGTTTGCACATATTATCTCATGATATGGAAGTGATCTTGGATGTGTGAACATACCGCAAACATATTTACATATGTTCACATAAGCACCAGAAAGACTTTTTCATGAAGGAGTTCTGATTGATACCACAGGTGGCAGTACAGAGTGCTTATATCAATAAATTCATAGATCCATTAGAAAAATGATGTTTTGTTAGATTAGGTTGCAAACTCCTTGATGGCAGGGACCGTGTGTGTCTTTCTTTGCATCTCCAGTGCTTGCCACAGTACAATGGCACTGGCCCTGGGATAGGCACTATGTTCCTAGGCTAGGCAAATAATAAGTATTTACCAAAATTGAGTTGGGGTCTGGAGCAGTATTATCTTTTTACACTTGTTCTTGGTGATGTAATCCATCTGTATATCCACTATCTCAAACTGAATAAGTCCCAAATATTTTCTCCTATTTCCTACAAACCTTCCTTTATTTCTAGGGCACTACCATCCTTACAGTCACATAGGTTCAAAATTTAGACACCTCCTTGATATTTCTCTCTCTATTGTACCTCATATCCAATCCATTTCCAAATCTCCTCACATTTGCCTCCCTAAAATTTTTTGCATCTGTCCCTTTTTGGCACCTGACATGGACTGTATCTTAGTTCAGTCTCTCAACACCTTCCTCCCAGACTATTCCTATTATCTGTTAATTGGTCTCCCTGACAACAGTATCTCTCCTCTGCAGTCTAGCCTTATTATATTTGCCAAATTGTAGTTCTTACATTAGTTTCACCAAGCTTCTCCCTGCTCTGGAAAATTCAGCAGCTCTTTCTTGTCTCTAGGTTAAAACAAGAACTTTTTTTTTCTTTTGGCTATCTAAGGTCCTTCATATACTGGTTCTTGTCTAAAATCCAAGGTTCATTGCAAATCTATTTGCCCAATGTGTCCAATTATCTAATCATCTGACAAAATATATATATATATATATATATTATCTAAAAGGCACTATAGGCTTACCAATTGATAATTATTATCATTCTTTCACTAGTAAATGTCAAAGTATTGCAGAGAATATGGGGCACAGGAAAGATAAAGTACTTTGGGATCCAGGGATTACTGGGGCTTGGGGGTAGGGAGAGAGGAAGGGAGGAGTACATGTATACCATAATGCCTTGGGTAGCCAGAAGGCTGCAAAAAGTATTGGACAGGAAGCTATGACAATATATAATAATGATAAGTGTAGAGAAGAATAGGGAAGGGAAAAGTTAGGGCATGCTATAAGCAAATTCCCCTTCTCAAAGTTTTACCTAGAGCCAAATCTAGAGGTAACCATAATTATAGGACAAAAGCTATATATCAATGTAGCTCCTGCACTTATGGTATATGAAACCATCTATAAATTTATGAAAAATATCTAGAGAAGTAAGGAAAATACCCAAGGAATCAAACATTCATTATGATTTTAAAATATCCAAACCTATTCAAAATATATTTGAACCAGGCTAAGAAAATTGGAAATACAGTGATTGTAATTTCTTAGTGATTAAAACAATGAAAACAAAACTCACCAATTTACAATTGAAAGAAAATTGTAATAGTTGACTATTACTATTACCATACCACAGACACACAGACAGATATTACCAGGGGGAAGTTATGGTAACCTTTTCCATTTTTACCTCATTAAGGTACTTCCAGAGTTTTAGAAATTGCTTAGTAATAGCATTAACAATAGCTAACATTTATCTAGAGCTCTCTCATCAGAAACATCTAATGTCGATGACATTACAATCCCCATTTTATGGTCAGGAAATTGAGGCTTTGAGAAATTGTTACTTTTTCCATGCTATACAGTTCATAAATACCTGAGGTAGGATTTTAACCTAAATCTTCCTGACTCCAAATCAAACTAGCCATATGTGCAAATATATGAGAGGACAATTTGCTTCCCATATAGCCTGCAAAAAGAACTCTCATTTTAAACATTTTCCCTCTTCAGTAGCAAAACCATTCTTAGAAGTTGTACGCTAGGCTTTCCCATCTGAGGTAGTACCAGGTCAAAGCTGAAAGGAAATTACTAGAGGAGATTATGGCAGCTAAGTGATAATGGATGGAGGACTCGGCTTGGAGTCAGGAAGAGACATCATCATCATCACCATCACCATCACATCCTCCTCCTCCTCCTCCTCCTCATCATCATCTCTGTGCTTCTACCCTTGCTCTTTTTGCTGGAATGCTCTGCCCCCTTGCCTCTGCCTTTTGGTTTCCCTGGCTTCCTTCAGGACTCAGTTCAAATCCTACCTTCTACAAGAGAGTTTTTCCGTATCTTCCCAGCTGCTGATGCCTTCCTATTTCAGGTTACCATGTATCTTGCTTGTCCCACAGTAATCTGAGTGTTGTTGCCTCCATTAGAATGGTAGCTCTTTGAGGGCAGGGACTGTTATTTTTTTTTAAATCTTTGTATTTTCAGCCTGGCACATATAAGAGCTTGATAAATACTTGTTAACTCACCCTATGCAAAGCCAAAGGAGCCCCTGAAGGATTGAAGAGCTTTGAGCAGAGAGCACCAACAGTTGGATCTGTGGATAATTGCATTTGTGGCAGCTAGGCTGTGAAGCGGATAGAGCTCCTGGCCTAGAGTCAGGAAAAGCTGAGTTCAAATCCAGCCTCAGATACTTACTAGCTGTGTGACCTGGGGAAGTCACTTAATGCTGTTTGCCTCAATTCCTCATCTGTAAAATGAAGTGGATAAGGGAATGGCAAACCCTCCAGTATCTTTGCCAAGAAAACCCCAAATGGGGTTGTGGAGAGTAAGACATGACTTAACAAGAAGAAGTACAATTAAATTGCCTGTATTGTGAAGGATGAATTGAAAGGGGGAGACTGGAAGTGAGGAGGCTGTCCGTGAGAGGGGTAATAAAGGTCTGGACTAGAGAGATATCTGAGATGTTTGTGAGAATGGAATGGATGGCCACAAAAATATTGTGAAGAGTCTTATCTCACTAGTCTTTGAATTCTGTCAAATTGGATGATGTTAGAAATTGTCTAGATGGATCTGAAGTATATCCCTTCCATATGCTAAGGACAAGAAAAGCACATTCCACAAATTCCAATCTCGCTTCTAGCAATAGATACTAATGTAGTATGGGTAAAGGTGATGCTGGCTAAATTCTAGTAGAACAGATCTTCCAATTCAATAAACCTCTTCTGTACTAGGGCTGGGATCCAAAGACCAAATCAAACCAAACCAAAAAAAAGCTGTCATTGCCCTCTAGGAGTTTACATTCCTCTTGTGGGTGAGGTGGGATAAGAATATAACTTTTTTTCTTTTAAATAGTATTTTATTTTTTCCAATTATATGTAAAGATAATTTGTAACATTCATTTTGAAATAAAATTTTGAGTTCCAAAAAAAGAGAAATTGTACATTAGCTGAATATCACCAGTTTTCCAGGTACTTTCCCTGCATTTAGATTTTCTCGTGGTCCACAAATATATTACCAGTATCATCATTTCAAAGGATAACAAGTTTTAAATAAATAGTTGAAAATATTACACTAAATAATTGCAATATAGTGTCCCCCACCATGTTAATCCATTTATAAATATTATCTCACTTTTTCGATCCTCACTACATCCATGAAAGGGAGGTGCTGTTATTTTCCTTATTTAACACTCTAGGAAACTGAAGTAGATAAAGGTTAGGTGTCTTGCCCTGGGTCACATAGCTAGTAAGTGTCAGAGGCTAGATTTTAACTTGAGTCTTCTTGACTTTAGGCCAGTACTCTGTCCACTGTGCCACCTAGCTTCAGAAGAATGTGTAGCTATTTGGCTTCCCTCAAACAACTGCAGTAATATTTGGTAACCTGGGCTAGCATATCCATCTAGATAATGGCATCTTGTGTTCACTTTCATGGTCATGATTTCCAAAAGCAGTAACCTACTTTACTGAGAGTACTTTAAAAGCCTTTATACAGAGTCCTCATACAATGTGTATTCTAATTCCTCCCAGCATTTGTACATAGTATTTCCATGCTACACATATATGTTAGAGTGGAGATAAATATCAATGAATATGGTCTTTTGCTTGTTTTACTTTGTTTCTTATCCACAAAAAAATGGTCTTATAAAATTATGGAAAGAAAGGAGGAATTTAAGGCAGTTTCTGAGGCAACAAAGTGAAATTTAATTCCTGTATTTCCCCCCACCAAATGGCTATTATTTGGACTATGCTTTTCCTTGTGGTGAAATGAAGAAAAATTTTCTCCCTGGAATTTGTCCTTACTGAACACAAATGGGCACAGTAGGCTGTCAGTTTCTCTGCTCCATAGAACAAACAAAAAAACTCCACAGAAATATCAAGGAAAATAGCAAAGTGCTTAGCTCCACTTCTGCAGCATTATTAGAAAACCGTAAGCAAACACAAGTGCTTATAGTATCTTAAAACTAAAAAAAAAAAAACCTTATGAAAATTCGATGCAAAGCATCCTGTCTTATTTATAGACCTGATGCCTTGTTGAGGACCAGACTACAGAATTCCTCTTTTCTTTATTAGAAATTCTAAGTGAAAACTTTATGTTCTACACTAGCCTTGGAGATGGGGCCAAATCCAGTCATTTGGACGTATCAGACCAGAAGGGGGAAATCAATTGCATCCAACTCACTGCTGTTCATTTCTATAGCCAAGCTTTGAAACAGAAATCCATGCTATTACTACCCTCCACTGAATAAGTACAACAAAATTTTCCAGTTTCAGTTCAATTCAGAAGTAGTTATGCAGGTACATTCAGGGATTCTGGAGAAACTCACTGTAGGTTGCCTCCAAGAGGTGAGGTAGTTAACTGGGTAATACATAGACAACACAGAAAAAAAATTGAAGTGACAAATAGAATTGCAACATCTGGGGATAATGGGTGGAAAATATTTTAATGAGGTCCTATGAGATGTTGGTACTTTCCCATAATGTATTATATACACCAGTCAATGGTTTGTTCTCCATACACAATAGTCTACCTTCTGTATCTGTCTATGCCTTTGTAAAGGTTATTCACCACACCTGGGATTTTTTTTCCTATTTACCACCATCTCTTGGAATGTGTAGCTCCTTTTAAAGTTTAATTTAAAGGGTATCTTTTTTACTTCAATAGAAAAAGAGGATTTAGGATGAGGGGTGTTTTTTTAAGGTTTTTTTCCCAAATTGCATGTAAAAATAACTTCAACATTATAATTATTTTTAACTTTGAGTTTCACATACTGTTTGCTCTCTCCCTCACCTCTCGCCTTCTTCAGAAGGCAAACAATTTGATGTAGGCTATATGTGTGCAGTCATAGAAAACCATTTTCATATTAGTATTGTTTTGAAAGAAAACACAGACAAAAACAAAACCAAGAAAAAAAGTAAAAAATAAGTATGGTTTTTCATTCAGACTCCATCAGTTCTTTCTCTAGTGGTATATTGCATTTTTCAACGCAAGTGCTTCAGAAATGTCTTAGATCAAGGCTGGGGAACCTGCGGCCTTGAGGCCACATGTGGCCTCAAGGCCGTAGGTTCCCCACTCAAGTGTTGCCCTTTGACTGAATCCAGACTTCATAGAACAAATCTCCTTAATAAAAGGATTTGTTCTGTAAAACTTAGACTCAATCAAAAGGCTGCACTCAAGGACCTAGAAGGCCACATGTTATCTCCTGGCCACATGTTCCCTATCCCTGTCAGACTTAAATCATTGTATTGCTAAGAATAGCCAAGTCATTCACAGTTGGTCATAGCACAATATTTATGTTACTGTGTACAATGTTCTACTGGTCCTGCTCACTTCACTCTGCACCAGTTTATGTAAGTTTTCTTATGTTTTTTTTTCCTGAAAGCATCTTACTTATTATTTGTTATAACACAATAGTATTCCTTTCCCTTCCCTTCCCTTTTCTGAAATTTTATTCATGTCCTTAACTTCTTTTTTAGGTTTTTTTTATGATTGTTTATTTTAGTTTGATGTGTCAAGTTCTGAGAATAGAAAGTTGAGATCCTCCACTAGGATAGTTTTACTGTCTATTTCCTCCTATAATTCATTTAACTTTTTCTTTAAGATTTTGGATGCTATTTTTGGTGCATTTGGTTTATATATGCTTAGTATTCATACTACTTCCTTATCTATGGTACCTATTAGCAAAATAAAGTTTACCCATTTATCTCTTTTAATTAGATCTATTTTTGCTTTTGCTTTGAAATCACAATTGCTACCTTTGCTTTTTTTTTCTTTTCAACTTCAACTGAAGCATAAAAGATTTTGTTCCAGCCTCTTACCTTATCTTTACTGTTTGTGTCTTCATTTCTTGGAAACAACACAATGTAGGATTGTGTTTTTAATACACTCTGTGAATATGTCCCATTCACACTCTCAGTTATGATTATTAATTATTTCTCTTCATCCTAGTTTCCCCTATGTATCCTTCTTTCTCTCTCTCCTTTCTCCCTGTCCCTCCTCAAAAGTATTTTGCTTCTTATCACAGCTTTCTCCAATATATCCTCCCTTCTATCAGATGCCCTTCCCCAATTTTTTTGTTTTGCCAGGGTTCTTAATTTCCTGGAGGGTAAGCTAGATATTTCTGGACCAACCAAGTGTGTCTGTTATTCTCTCTTTCAACCAATTTCAGTGAGAGTAAGGTTCAAGATATGCCTGGCCCACCATGTTCCCCTCCACTATAAAAACTCTTTCTTTCCTCTTTTATGTGAGATAATTTACTCACTGTATCTCTCTCTTCTCTATTTTCCTACTGTTTCCTTATTTCTTATCTCTTTAGTATTATTATTATTATTGTTATTATTTGGATACCATCTCATCTTAGTCAATTCACCTTCATGCCTTCTGTCAGTGTATACTACTTTTTTTTTTTTTAGGTTTTTTTTTCTTTTTTAATTTTAATTTATTTTTAACATGTTTGGTTTTCAGCATTGATTTTCACAGGTGTTTGAATTACAAATTTTCTCCCCATTTCCTCCCACCCCCCCACTCCAAGATGGCGTACAATCTGGTTGCCCTGTTCCCCAGTCTGCCCTCCCCTCCGTCACCCCATTCCCCTCACATCTCCCTTTCCCTTCCTTTCTTGTAGGGCAAGATAAATCTCTATGCCCCATTGCCTGTGCATCTTATTTTCTAGGTGCATGAAAAAAAAAAAAAACTTTTTTACTTTTGA
>CM053623.1:340518185-340537405 GCA_028646595.1 Phalanger gymnotis
TGGGAGTTCTGTTCGGGACAGACCTTACCCCGAGACCATCCAGGCAGACCTGGGCTGGAGTCCTGCTTCCCTCTGCCCCTTTGTGGGTTCTGTAGTTCTAGAATTGGTTCAGAGCCATTTTTTCATAGGTTTTTGGAGGGACTTGGTGGGGAGCTCACGCCAGTTACTGCTTTCCAGTCGCCATCTTGGCTCCGCCCCGCCTCAGATAGATTTCTATACCCAACTGAGTGTGTGTGTGTGTGTTAATTCCCTTCTTCAGCCAAATCTGATGGGAGTAAGGTTCACTCATTCCCTCTCACCTCTGCCCTCTTCCCCTCCACTGTAAAAGCTTTTTCTTGCCTCTTTTATGTGAGATAGTTTACTCCATTCTACCTCTCCCTGTCTCCTTTTCCCAGCACATTCCTCTCTCACCCCTTAATTTTACTTTTTAGATATCAACCCTTCATATTCAACTCACTCTGTGCTCTCTGTCCATATATATTCCCTCCAACTACTACCCTATTACAAAGAAAGGTCTCATAAGTTAGAAATATCATCTTTCCATGTAGGAATGTAAACAGTTCAACTTTAATAAGTCTCTTATGATTTCTCTTTCCTGTTTAACTTTTCATTCTTCTCTTGAATCTTGTATTTGAAAGTCAAATTTTCTATTCAGCTGTGGTCTTTTCATTAAGAATGCTTGAAAGTCCTCTATTTTATTGAATATCCATTTTTTTTCCCTTGAAGTATTATACTCAGTTTTTCTGAGTAGACGATTCTTGGTTTTAATCCTAGCTCCTTTGACGTCTGGAATATCATATTCCAAGCCCTCAGGTCCCTTAGTGTTGAAGCTGTTAAATCTTGTGTTATCCTGATTGTGTTTCCACATTACTTGAATTGTTTCCTTCTGGCTGCAGGCAATATTTTCTCCTTGATCTGGGAACTCTGGAATTTGGCTACAATATTCTTAGGAGTTTTCCTTTTGGGATCTCTTTCAAGAGGTGATTGGAAAATTCTTTCCATTTCTATTTTACCATCTGGTTCTAGAAAATTAGGGCAGTATTCCTTGAAAATTTCTTGAAAGATGATGTCTAGGCTCTTTTTCGATCATTATTTCAGGTAGTCCAGTAATTTTAAAATTATCTCTCCCGGATCTATTTTTGAGGTCGGTGGTTTTTCCAATGAGACATTTCATGTTTTTTTTCATACTTTTGATTTTGTTTTATAATTTCTTTATTTCTCATAGAGTCATTAGCTTCCATTTGCTCCATTCTAAATTTTAAGGAATTATGTTCTTCGCTGAGCTTTTGGACCTCTGTTTCCATTTCGCCAATTCTGCTTTTTAAGGTATTCTTCCTCTCATTGTCTTTTTGGACCTCTTTTGCTATTTAGGTTAGTCTATTTTTTTGAAGTGTTATTTTTTTCAGTATTTTTTTTTTTTTGCGTCTCCTTTAGCAAGTCCTTGACTCATTTTTCATGATTTTCTTACATCTCTCTCATTTCTCTTCCCAATTTTTCCTCTACTTCTCATACTTGATTTTCAAAATCCTTTTTAAGCTCTACCATGGCCTGAAACCAATTCATATTTTTCTTAGAGGCTTTGGATGGAGGAGCTTTGACTTTGTTGTCTTCTTCTGGTTGTATGTTTTGACCTTCCTTGTCACCAAAGTAAGATTCTATACTCTGTTTTTTTCTCTCCACTATTTGCTCATTTTCCCAGCCAATTACTTGACTTTTTAGCTCTTTCTTAAGATGGGACTTTGCTCCCAGAGTGGAGAATGGACTGTCCCAAGCTTCAGGGGTTTTGTGTGCTATTTTCAGAGACATTTCTAGGGACTTTTAAACTTTTGGGTCTTCCGAGGTTGTAGGATCAAAAGAGAGGTATTTACTACCCTCCTGGCCTATCCTCTGGTCTGTGAGTGACCACAAGCACTCTTTTCTGCCTTGGAACAGTGAGGAGGATTCCCTCTCCATTGCAACCACAAGCTCTGACATGACAGTGCTCTTCCTCACCCCAGGACTGCTACCCAGGACTGTAACCAAGATCCAAGCAAGGGCAAATTAAGAGAATCCTACCTTAGTGCCAGTAAAGAGATCCCTGTAATCTCCCTGTGATCAGCTGCTCAATCCCCCCTACTGTCTGTGGGCTGAGAGCTCCAAAAGCAGCTGTGGCCACTGCCAACACTGACACCAACAATTTGGGGCTGGGATTGGGGCTGACCCGTGCTCCTCTCTCACCCATCTCCTATAGACCTTTCCTAATGACCTTCTACATTGTCTTCAGCATTTGTGGGTTTAGAAGGTTGGAATCTACCACATCTGCCAGTGGATCAGTCCCCTGAGGCCTACTCTGGGTTTGCTGGGTCCCTGATCTGTTTTTTAAGGTGTCATTTTCTTCAGTAACTGTGTGTTTGTGTGTGTGTCTTCTTTACCAAGCCATTGACTCATTTTTCATGATTTTGTTGCATCACTCTCATTTGTCTTCCTCATTTTTCCTTTACTTCTCTTACTTGACTCTCAAAATCCTTTTTGGGCTCTTCCATGGCCTGTGACCAAATAATATTTTTCTTGAAAGCTTTGGATACAGGAACTTTGACTTTGTTGTCTTCTGAGTGTGTGTTTTTATTTTCCTTGCCCTCACTTTCTACAGTCAGAGTTTTTTTTCTTTCTTTCTTTTTTTTTGCTTTCCCATCATTTGCTCATTTTCCAAGACAATTTTTCTACTTTAAACTCTTTTTTAAAGTAGGGCTGTGCTTCCAGGGTGAAGGGCACGTTGTACCACGCTTCAGAAGTTTTGTGCAGCTGTTTTCAAAGATAGTTCTCAGGACTTGTAAGTTTTCAGTTTTTCCAAAGTGTTATGATCTAAGGAGAGGTGCTTATTCCTCTCCTGCCTTATGCTCTGTGTGACCACAATCACTCTTTTTAGCTCAGGAACTGTGATGAGGGTCTCCCCCTCCACTGCTGCCACAAACTCTGCTATGCTATTGCTCCTTCTAGTCTTGGGACTGCCACCCAGCACTGCGACCTGGATCTGAGTATGGGCAAAGCAAGAGTCCTGCCTTAGTGCAAGCAAAGAGAGCGATATACTCTCCTTTTGACCAATTGTTCGACTCCCTTATCATCTGTGGGCTGAGACCTCCAGAAGCAGCTGCTGCTGACTCAGTGTCTCCCAAGGTCTGCTTCTCCTTTGCTGTGGCCAGGGCTATGCTAGCTCTGCCTCTGCTGAACTGTGTTCTACTCTCACTCAGGTGTGAAAGACCTTTCCAGCAGAACTTCTAAGTTATCTTTGGCATCCATAGGCTGAGAGGTTTGGAAATCACCACCACTGCTAGTGATTCAGTTGCCCTGAGGCCTGCTCTGAGTTTGCTGAGGCCCCACCTGTGCTGGCACAGCCTGCATTAGACTGCACTTCTCTTTCACCCTGATGCAACAGACCTGTCCTGCCAACCTTCCGAATTGTCTTGGCCTAGAAATTTGTTTCACTCTGTCTTTTTGTGGGTTCTGCTATTCTAGAATTTCTTTAGAGTCATTTTAAGAGGTATTTGGAGGGATTTAGGGAGAGCTCAGGTGAGTCCTGGCCTTTACTCTGCCATCTTTGCTCTGCCCCGTGAATAACAGGAATTTTCTAAGGGCTGGGAGGTCCAAAGACAGTGGAAAAACCATCTAGTTATGTGTTTGTAAATCCAATTTAACTCTAACACTAGATTGTAAATTGAAATGGTTTGCTGAATTGGTTGAGCCTGAATTTGGATGGGACTCCACTATTAAGGTTGTTTAATCTTAGAAGCTTCCTATAACTTCAACTATAGCACTATTGAAAAAATGTGTCTCATTGGGATGGGTGGTATGTAGAAATTTACATATTTGATTTTGAATCCTTTTAAAACCATAGACATTGCTGCCTATTTACTGTTTCTTTTATTATTAAGATTCAAATTTTAAAAAATTCTGCCACCTTCGTCTTCATATATATGAATATACACAGATCCCTGCACATGCATATATACATGTATGTGTACATGGACACATACATACACATATGTAATATACATACATTTGTATATCACATATACATATATATGTGTATACACACACATATATGAGAGAGAGAGCGAGAGAGAGAGAGAGAGAGAGAGAGAGAGAGAGAGAGAGAGAGAGAGATTAGTTAAGTTGTATGTTGAATTATTTTCTGGTAGGAATATCTATTTTATTAGCCTGTAATATATCACTGAATTTTGTCATGGAAAAGTTCTCTGTGGGAGGGAAGGTGATTGGGTCATCAGGCAGTGTGGACATTTTGTTGATGGCAAAAAATTGTGAAGATTTTGTTAGGAAATCATTCATATCCTACCTCTATAAAATTGACAGTCTTCCCACCTTCCAACCTTCTCAGTCGCCTTATTAACCTTAGCTTGTGTTGTCTTATATGACATTCAGAATCATCAATTTTATAACCAAAAGACAAGACCTCCTTGTTCAGTTTTATATTATTTTCAGTACACTTACGTATACACATAATGTGTGTGTGTGCGTGTGTGTGTGTATACACACATTTATGTATATAGAATCTTTAAGGGATTAGTTTTTTCGATCTGTCTCAGCAGTATGACTCACTAGCATCTAGATGTGAGCTCACATTTTGATTTTCTTGCTTTAAAACTTTCTCATTGCCTAAGTTACAAATACAGTTGTATTTTTCCCTTTCTTTTCAGTTTCTTCCCTTTTCTCTATCAACATTTTTATTGAGCCTTAAGATTTGCAAAGTGCTTTATATATTACTGCATTTGATTCTTACAAGACCCCTGTGAGTTATGTGTTTTTATTATCCCCATTTTACAAATAAGGAACCCGAAGCTTCGATGTTAAGCATCTTGCCTAAAATCATACAGCTACTAAGTGTCTGAGACAAGCTTCAAGCTTAAGTCTTCCTGATTCCAAGTCTAACATTCCAATATTACAAGGACAAAATGTCCAGCTCTGTGAAAACAGTATGTTGCCTTTTTGCCCTGTTATTTTTTTTAAAACGAATAACTCCCTACATTCTTCTTTTAAGTATTTTCATGCCAATAATTAACAACTTCAGCAAAGTTTCAGGATGTTAAATAAACCAACATAAATCATTAGCATTTCTGTATATTATCAACAAAGTCCGGCAGCAAAAAACAGAAAGAGACATTCCATTTAAAATAACTGCAGACAATACAAAATAATTGAAAGTCTAATGCCAGTACAAATCCAGGAACTACACAAACACAGTTAGAGCACACTTTTTCACATACATGGAGTTAAAGGTAAACAACTGGAGCAATATTAATTACTCATCTTCAGGCCAAGACAAAATAATAATAATAATAATAATTACAATTCTACCCAAATTAATTTACTTATATCAACCAAACTACCAAAAATATTTCCGTAGAGCTAGAAAAAATAATGACAAAATTCATTTGGAAAAACAAAAGATGAAGAACATGAAGGGAATTAATTGTAAAAAAAAGGAAGGTAGCCTAGCAGGACCAGACCTCAAACTGTACTACAAAGTGGTAATCATCAAAAATCTGGTACTAGTTCGGAAATAGGATGGTGGAAGAATGGAAGAGATGAGGTACACAATACACAGTAGTAAATGACAACAATAATCTAAGGTTTGATCAACCCAAGGATCCAAGTTTTGAGGAAGAGAATTCATCATTTGACAAAAAAAAAAAAAAAAAAAAAACTTCTAGGAAAACTGGAAAGGAGTTTGCAGAAACTAGGCATTAACCAACATCTCATGTCATATACTAAGATAAAGTCAAAATGGGTACATGATTTAGACACAAAAGGTGATGTCATGAGCAAATTAGGGATCATGGAATATGTTACTTGTCAGATCTATGGATAAGGGAAGAATTTATGATGAAACAAGAGATACAGAGCATCACAGAAAATAGGGTGGATAATTGTGATTAAATTAAAAAGAGTTTGCATAAACAAAAAAAAAATTGCAGTTAAAATGAGAAGAAGAGCAAAACAAATGGGAAATTTTATAGCAATTTCACTGATAAAGGTCTTATTTTTCAAATGTATAGAGAACTAAGTCAAATTTATAAGAATATGAGTCATTTCCCAGTTGATAAATTGACAAAAGATATGAACAAGTAGTTTTCAAATGAAGAAATCAAAGCTATCAATAGTCATATAAAAATACTCTAAATCACTAATGATTAGAGAAATGCAAATTAAGACAATTCTGAAGTAACACCTCACACCTATCAAACTGGCTAATGTGACAGAAAAGGAAAAATGTTGGAGGGGATGAGAGGAAAATTGGGACATTAATGTACTTTTGGTGGAATTGTGAATGGACCCAACTGTTCTGGAGAGTAATTTGGTACTCTGCCAAAAGCACTGTGAATAATCTTTGACTGAGCAATACCATTACTAGGTCTGTACCCCAAAGAGACCAAAGAAAAAGGAAAAGGTCTTATGTGTATGAAATATCTATAGCAGGTCTTTTTTTTGTGGTGGCAAAGAATTAGATATTGAAGGGATGCCCATCAATTGGGGAATGGCTGAACAAGTTGTGATATATGACTGTAATGGAATAGTATTTGAGCAGGATGGTTTCAGGGGAAAACAAAACAAAACCTGAGAAGACTTATATGAACTGATGCGAAAGTGACTGAGCAGAGCCAGGAGAACTGAAATGGCAATATGGTAATGATGATCAAATGTAAGTGACTTAGCTATTGTTAGTAACACAATGATACATGATAATTCTGAAGGACTTACAATGAAACATGCTATCCACCTCCAAAAGAAGGACTGATGGAGTCAGAATGAAGATTGATGCATCATTTAAAAAAAAACTTTATTTCTTTTTCTTGCTTTTTGTAAAAATCTGTGTTCTCTTTTTTGCAACATTATATTTTGCCTGACTGTGCATGTATAATCTATATCAAAGTGCTTTCCTTCTCAAAGTGGGAGAGGAGGGAGTGAGGGAAGGAATTTGGAAATCAAAATTATAATAATGAAACCATAAGAATTGCTTTTACATGTAATTGAGAAAAAAATAAAAACCTTTAAAAATAGGCTTTTTTCGTGGTATTCCTTAGATATAGGGCTTAAGGTTAGGAGGGAATAGGTCTTCACTTGAACCTACTCCAATTTGTACTCATCCATGACTAACATTTGGGGGCAGGGTTACATCTTCTGTCTCCATTTTCTTACTTTTGGGGTAAGAGAAAGGAATAAGCATTTTTTAATTTTTACTATGTGCTAGTCACTGTGGAAAGGACTTTTACAAACATCACTACATTTGATCATCATAACAGTAAGATCAACATAACAATAAGGTAAGTGCTATTGTGAGGAAACTGAAACAGATAGAAATTAAATCATTTGCCCACGGTCACAAACCTAGAAAATGTGTAAGGCTGGACTCAAACTCAGATTTTCATCACTGAAGACCCAGTGCTGTTTTCCCTGTGCCACCAAGTTCCCTTTCTCTTTTCAAATCTATGTAAAATAATTCCTATTTTACCATTCTGCCAAAAAGTATATACTGTTAAAATCTCTAGTATTTTCCTGGCCAAATCCAAAAGGTTTATCTCAATTCTTCATCTTGCTGACTTCTCAGAATGCTTCACATTCTTAGTTGAAGTAACCTTTTGAAACTTTCCAATCTTGGCTTCCATTTGTATTGGAAAGAAAGCCCATTGTTTACATTTTAGGATACAAGTCAGTAATAAGTTTTATTCCATCCATAGTTACAGACCAAGGTAATGAGAGTTATCAGTTCACCCATAAATCTGTTTCTTTGGGCAATTGGGGTTTTAAGAATCATTTCCCACAGATATTTATTGTAAACAAAACTCAGTCATGCTGGGTTCATAACTGCTCAGCCATGGCCTTGGGGACAGTTTTTTGTGTTCTAGGGAAAGAGACTGAACTTACCAAACTATTAGTATGTCATCATTCATGTTGTTCTGCTCTGAAACAGAGAAGTTTTCCTTTCCATTGGCCTTACCTAAGATCACCTTTTGTAAAGGAATATGAAACAAAAGGGTTAGAAATAACTCTGTTAATACTAAAATGGAGGCTTATTATGAACTGGCATTACATATGTCAAAAGCAGGAAACTGCAGGGTACTCTATACTCTAGCTCTCTAACACCACAAATTATTCTCTCTCTCCATCTCTCCCTCTCCCTCCCTCTCTTGCTTCTCTCTCTCTCTCTCCCCTCTCTCTCTTTCTTCTCTCTCTCTCTCTCTCTCTCTCTCTCTCTCTCTCTCTCTCTCTCTCTCTCTCTCCCTCATTCTGAGGTATATTATATGTCTACTTCTCTCTTAATTGGTCCCTTTCCTTTGACTCACATCAAGTTTCATTTCTTGAACTTCTGCTCTATATTTGTTCGTTAATGTTCCACAAAGGAGAAAAAGTCAAAATCCTCCTCCTCCTCCTCCTCCTCCTACTACTACCACTACTACTTGCTATTACTAGTAGGACTGATGATAATAATAGCAATAACAGTAATATTTATATAGCATTTTAAAGTCTCCAAAGTGCTTTCCAAATATTAGCTTGTTTTATCCCAGGCAGTAGGTTAAATTTATTTCAATATGAGGAAACTGAAATAGACAGAAGCTTAGTGACCTGCCCAGGGTCATACAGCTAGAGAACATCTAAGGCCGGATTCAAACTCTGGTCTTCCTCATTCCAGATCTAGCACTCCAACCACCTAGCTCCCTGTAATTTCTATGTCACAGTGGATTCTTCTATATTGACCAGATTTTTAAAACTCCTCAATATGGGTACTTTCTCTTCCACCCAGGAAAATTTTATTCAAAAACATGTCTATATATCTTGTGTAACTCTCATCTATGTACTATCAAAAATCATCCACAAAAGATCAATTGAATGTGCCTTTGACATTTCCCCAGTCCTCTTGACAGGTGGGCTGTGCTCCCTGCGTGACTACCTCCTGTTTCCTCCTAGTCATACTGCCAAGATGACTCCGAAACTTGTCTCCCACCCAGTCTTTTTATCCTATTTCCAGTATATGATGATCTGTCCAATAAGTTTACATTGATAACCACCATGAAACAATGAATCATACTTTTAATTCATAATCTTTCCTATCAGGTAGTCCACTTGAGAAAAAGACACCTTTTATTTTTAGTAGCACTGCCTACTCACCCATTTTCTAAGCTTGCGCCATAGGACTGATTTTTGATTCTCTTTTTTTCTGTAATCTTCCTCATTTGTAGTCATCCAGTTTTAATCATTCTTTCTTTAACAGATCTTTCATGGTGTATTTTCTCTTTATAAGGCAATATCCTACTTTAAGTCTCTTTGATATTATGCTTAGATTATTAGAATTATTTTATACCTATTGTCTCTATTTCTAAAACCAATGTGATCTATATTTGGCTTCATAGTACTCTCTAAAATTAATCAAACACTGAAAACCTACTATGTGTACTAGCCTTAGGTCCTGTGGAGAATACAAAGATGGATGAGGGCTCCCCATACTCAAGGAACATAATGAGGTATATAATGCATGGTTACACGCAAACACATAGAAACACAAACAACCTGTGATAAAATGTTAGAAAAGATAAATGCCATATTCTTTGGAAAGATAGGGGAGTGAGTGATTACTTGATCCATATCCCTCAAAGACTATATTATTTTGTTTTTTCTATTATTTTATTTTTAAACATTTAATCCTCCATCTGAAAAGCCTTCTGCAAAATGCACTGCATTCCTCCACTATTTCTTATTACCTTCTAGGCTTATCCTTTGTGGCAGATAAATTACTTATTTTTCTTTCACACAAATAACCTGGTAATTTTTGTTTCGGAACCTTTGCATGTACCATCCAACAATAATGTTTGTTCTATTAAAATTCAATCATGTAACCATAAACAATTATGAACTTTTGAACTGACCTGGGAGTCTTGGGAACTGAATTTTAATTTCAGCTCAGTCACTTATTGTCTGAATAACCTTAGGAAAATCATTTAACCTTTCTGGGTCTCAGTTTCTTCATCTGTAATAAGAGATGACTGAAACAAATGCCCCCTGCCATTCCTTCCAGTTCTGTAAATATGATTCTATTATAATCCAACCTTTGTTTCCTTGCTTTTCATTTACGGGAAAATTTGTAACAAAAAGGTGGGGGGAATGACCAAATCACACAACAATGAGAAGTAAAAGACCAAAATTATATTCCTAAATACACGTCTGACCAAGTGATCTTTCTATTCAGATACTTCCAATAATTCCACATTGCCTCTAACATAAAATGCAATCTCCTCAACCTGACATTTAATGCCCTCTACAATCTGTATTGTTCATATGCCTTAGCTATGCCTTACTTTCGACCTCTAGAAAGGCCATACAACAGAAAAAAAATGTAATCGTCAGAGTGTATTTGGTTTCCTGGAAAGTGCTATACCTCCACATAACCCCTCTAGGGAACACTGTACATATAGAAGAAAGCAACCATTGGAGAAACCAATGGAGCAGAGAGAGAAGAGGCTCTCCTAAGGGAAAAATATTACAAATTCCAGAGGGGTCTTAATGAAGAAGGAGAAAGGAAAAAATGAGCAAATATTGAAGAGAAAAAAAAATGAAAGGAGAAGCAATCAGTTATTTTCAGGATGAATATCGAGTACAGGAGGGAGATAAGGTGTGGTCTGTATGTCCAAAGGAAAGGTGGAATACAAAGGCAGGACTGTTACTTGACTCATAGCTGCAAATTCTTTCTCCTTATGGAGACCTAAGTATTTTGGGTAGTAGTGAAATCTAAATAACTGCATAGATTTCTCAGGAAAGTGGAGGCTTCTTGGAAAGGGAAGAAGAATTGCTTTCACTATTTATGTACCTGGGTCAGAGTAATTTGAGTTTCCTCATGGGTCAAACAGAACCTGCCCTTTCGGGTGTTTCATTAACCTGACTGCTTACATAGGAGTTGAGGCCATTGAGACAGATCTGAAATGAATTCTGATGCTTCTAGAGAAAACCCTACAGGGAGCAAGGAGAGAAGATCCCCAAATTAAAATTTGTATATCCAAATGTAGAGTTATAGTTCTAGGCAATAGCTTTGGAATTGGCCCCTTCCGGGTTACTTGTAGACTCATTGAAGGAAGATGTGATTTTATTTTTGTCTTTATATCCTTAAGTTTTTCATAACTCCATGTTCAGTTGGTAAACTGACTCACTTCATGGGGACCAAAAAATTTTAAAAAGTTCAGAGTGAATTTAGGAGTGGTTATCTGTTACTCATTATAGTGCTAATTTTATAATAAAATCTTTTTTGATGTGGCGTCTGGCATCAGCATGGTAGTTCTGTTCAATGCAGTCGATCTACCCTTGGTAGTTTCAGGTATAAAGTCATTCAAAGTAAAACAGAATCAGAATCAGTCTCCATTTTGGAAGGGATTATTGATGTCATCTCGTTCATCTCATACGTAAACAATAATCCTTTCTCCAATGACCCTGAAAATCCTCTGAATGAAAACCCCTACTGATGGAGCATTTGCCATCTCCTAAGTCAGCAAATTCCAAGTTTGGGTATCTGTAAATGGCAGAAAGTTTTAACTCAGAAAAAAAACTGAAATTTGCCTCTCTGTAGCTTCTACTCAATGTTTCTTTCATACATATACACACATACACATATGCATATATGCGTGTGTATGCATATATATATATATGTGTATGTTGGTGTATACGTGCACACAGAGACACAAATATACATGTATATACACATAAAATATGTACAAACATATACATGTATAGGTACATATATAACATACATACACCTTTGTGCACATGCATATACACAATGCATATACACAAATGTATACACACATACACATACATACACATACATACATACATTCATACATATATACACATACCCATACGCACATACATATACACACACATATATATATATACATGCATATGCATACATACATATAGATGCGTGTGTGTGTATGTATTACCTTTTGTCTCAATGTATGGACTGAAGAACCTCTGGCATACCAAAATCATGTTCTCATTTCTACATTTTGGGCTAATATATGAATCACCTAGGGAACTCTTGTTAAACCCCCAGTGGTCTGGGAATTTAAAGGAAATGCCAATGATTATTAAGGCAATTTGTTTTAAGATTGTTCAAGTAGCACTAGAGAATTTATATTTGGGTATTTCTTGGTAGAATTTGGATTCTGTTCAGTTATTCAGCAGACCCAAAAATATCAAGTTGTTTGTCACAATGATCTCTAGTCAGTGTGTGGAGTAGCTGGGAATTAATTAATACATGTCTCAATATTCAGTTAATAGTATTGTTGAACACCTTTATCTGTCTCACATGGACCCTCTAACTGGCTTAGGCTAGATTAGTTTCAGTTCATACAACCAAGCACCTATTTATCAGACAACTGACAGCAAGACCTCCTTTGACTTTCAATATGCTGCAAAAAGAAGCCTCAGTGTGAAATCCTAATTATTGTGGACTTTGAGCATGCTAAAGGTGCCTCATGCCAAGGTAATGAAAGTTATTTCTCTTTGGATAAGCAAAAGACAACACACAAGGTTCCTTGAGGTTTCCACAGAAATGCACTGAAATGGGAAGCATGTAGCACTTGGTGATGAATACAGATCATCACAAAATCACTAACATCTGCTAGCTGAATAGAGAAATAGCGATAAATCTTTTCAATAACAAGAGAAAAGAAAATGTCACTAATACATCAAGCAGTGCCTTTCTGACACCTTTTAGTAGGAATGGGCAGGTAAGATTATTTACAATGTTGGTTGTTTTTTTCGTTCCAAGATTTTCCTTTTGAAGGGTCTGATATGTGATTCACATGATATACTACTCGTTTGACCTTGGCCAAGTAATTTCATAGCTCACAAGAGGGTTGGATTGATGGATTTTGAGCTATTTTTTAGCTCTAGATCTAAAACCCTATGATCTAAGACATTATCTTGAATAAATCACTTATTTGCCTTGAACCTCAGTTTCTTCATCTGCAAATGGGGATAATCATACTCATAGTTCTTGCTTGCCAGCATTGTTGTTGGGCTCTAATGAAAATGAATGCAAGATAGTGTGAAAACTTTCAAATATAATAATAATTTCTATTTGAATATGACTTGAATGTTTGTTCAAGGTTCTCCATATTATCTTATTTTAGCACCAATAATGGTGGGAGGGGATATTATTGGTATTATTATGCACATTTTTACAGATGTGAAAGCTGAAGTTCAATGTATATAAGTGATTTACATATGATGGCACAGCAAGTCAGTATCGGAGGTGAGATGTGAAAAGAAGTTTTCCTAGTTCCTGCTATAGCTAGGTTTCTACCAAACTGTGCTGCTAGGCTTTGACTACCTCCCAGGGATGTAGGTGGTACAATGGATAGAATGCTGTGCCTGAAGTCAGGCACACCTGAAGACCTGAGCTCAAATCCTGCCTCAGATAATTTCTATCTGTGCGACTCTGGGCAAATCACTTAACCTCTGCGTGCCTCAGTTTTGTCAACTGTAAAATGGGGTTAATGATAGCACTTACTTTTCGGGATTATTGTAAGAATCAAATGAGATAATATTGGTAAAATCCATAGCACATAGTAGGTTTTTTTCCTATTGAATAAATATTTCTTTCTTTCCTTCCTTCTCACTGAGATAACCCTTTCTAATTTCAGGATGACCCCCTGTAATGTCAGGAGGCTTTTCCTCACATAGAACCTCCTTACAATTTAGACCTGTTGTTCCTATTCAGTCTTTTGAAGAATTCTATCATCTCTCCTATAAAATCTCTCCTTTAGGTCAACTATCCCTTATTTCTTCAACTAATTATCAAAGCCCTTTACCATTCTGGTTGTGTACTTGACATACTACAGCTTAGCAATTTACTCTCTAAAATTTGGTACCAAGAACTGAATACAGTAGTCCAATTATAAGGGCAAAGTAAGACTTTTTACTGTTTTTTTTTCTTTTGGAGTGCTTCTCAGCACCAAGGCATTCAAGTGCTTTTGTGTGAGCCTTTGTTTGTAGGAAGACCCACACCCTTTTGCTAATTAGGTCACCAGAGGTGTGAAGCCCCAGGGCCCTAAACAGGGTATATATGCTCTGAGGTTAGCATTTTGTTTGGGGCTCACTCATTGGAAGAGTATTCCTGTGGAAATTCTGGGTAACTGTCAAGGAGCCCCTCAGGCTTTCAGTATGTTTAATTAAAGTGAGATTGTAAGCCTCTTAAAGTTGTTTTCCTTAGAAAAGCAGATCAAAGAATCTGTGCTAGCAGCCTGCTTGTGTACTGGTGTTATTGACCTTGCACAGCCACAGTAGCATCAAGTAACATTGTTGTTACACCCATGTAGTCTGATGACTGATTATAATGGGACTATCACTTACATGTTCACACCATACTCCTCTTAATTAAGCCTGCATGCTTTTTAAGGGAGAAGGAGAAGTTCAAGGGAACAAGCACTAAAAGGCTACTATGTGATAAGCACTGTACTGTGTGTGTGTGTGTGTGTAATAAATTGCTTTTCATTTGATTCTCACAATAATCCTGCAAAGTATTAACTCTATTTTCACACTTGAGGAACCTGAAGCAAACAGAGGTTAAGTGAATTGACCACAATCAAAAAGTTAGAAAGTGTCTGAGGCCATATTTAAGCCCAGGTCTTCCTAACTTCAGGTCCAGTGTACTGTGCCACTAATAGCTAAATTATGCTATTCACCTGTAGTCCGCTGTAACTCCTGAATATTTTTCTGACATGCTATGGTCTAGTAATGTATCATTAATCTTATATTTGTAAAGCTGATTTCTGAACCTAAGGAAAATAATTTTCTTCTATGTCTAATATTTTACAAATTATTAGATTCAGGTTGATATGCTTATGGGTCAAGATCTGTGTACACATCCAACATATTCACTATCTTTCTCAGTGATGTTCTTTCTTTGATAAGTATGTCAAATAAGACCTTATGCAAGTCATTGATAACAATGCTAATCAGCACAGAGTAAAGCCCAGGTCCGTGCAGCATTACAGTACAGACTTTCCTTCAAATATTTAATGAGCTACTTTTTTAAGATGTTAAAGCCTATCTGTGATGTTTGCCATCCAGTAACATAATTTAATTCATAAGAAATTTATCCAAGGGTTAAGTTCTTGACTAGGGATAGATGTTACCTTTTTTCCCCAATTGCATTTTAAAAAAATCATTTTAGAAATAACTGCTAGACTCAGACAAGAGCCTCCCTAGGGATTGCAAATCTAGCTCCCTAGAAATCAGTGTTTGTAGCTCCCTTTTCTTATTTCCTCATCTCTTTTTGTCCTAATCATCTTTAACCTGCCTAGAGTTTACCTCCCTACATTCTGTCTACAGTATAGGAATTTATCCCTTTCTAGTCTCTTTTCTGTAATCCAAGAAAATCAAATGACTTAGATCAAATTTACATCTTCTCTTCCACTTTTCTATAATTCCAAATACAGAGAGTCACAGATAATAAGAGCACCACATTTCAGTGAAGTTCAGGCTGATGTGTGTGAATTTCACAGAGAGAAAGATTAATTAGGCTTTAACTTTCTATTTTATTACTTTCTTGAGGATTTTGTTTTCTCACTGCCAGGAAAGAGACAAATGCATTGAATATTAGTGTTGCCTCTCTTTCTCTCGGTATGTGTGCGTGTGTGTGTGTGTGTGTGTGTGTGTGTGTGTGTGTGTCCGTCTCTGTATCTCTATCTCTGTATTTTTTTCTCTCTCTCTCTCTCTTTCTCTCTATTTCCCTCTCTGCCTCTATAGCTATGTATTTCTCTTTCTTATTTTCTCTCTGTCTCTGTTTGTCTCTGTCTCTATGATTAATCTCAGACTCCTGGGTGGAAAGTCAAGAAAAATAACCAAAGATTTTGAAATAAATGGACTTACATGTTTGTTGAATATACAAGTATCTCTCTGAAGTCTACTAAAGATCTCTTCTGCTTGATCTAATTACCAAATAAATCAAATTAATATGTAGAATTGACAAAAATGTATCCTTGAACATAAGTAAAATAGTGAGAGGGTAACTAGGTTTGACCATGTAAGGCAGAATCTTAATTTCTAAGATGAGTCACTACATGATTTGCCCAGAATCTTTCTGCCATGTAATTGATTTGAGAATTTTGAATTTAGGATTTTCAAAGCTAAAAAAGCTTTGGAGAAATAATTTAGGTAAGAAAGAGTATAGTTGCCCATTAATCAAAGTATTAATGAAAAATGTGCTATAGGAATGAAATATTATTATGCTGTCAGGAAAATGATGGGCACAATGATGACAAAAATGTATATAAAAAAGCAAAACAAAAACAGTAGTATCCCAATTTTTCCATATCCCCTCCAATTTTTGTCATTTTCCTTTTCTGTCACATTAGCCAATCTTATACATGTTAGGCAGTATCTCAGAGTTGTTTTAATTGGCATTTTTCTAAGAAATAATAATTTAGAGCTCTTTTTCATATGACTATTGATAGTTTTGATTCCTTTTTCTGAAAACTGCCTGTTCATGAATCTTTTGGCCATTTATCAATTGGGAATAACTCCTAGTTTTATAAATTTGGCTCAGTCCTTTGCATATATGAGAAATGAAGTTTTTATGAGAGAAAATTGTGGGAAAAGATTAATCCCCAGTTTCCTTCTTTCCTTCCAATCTTGGCTGCATGGGTTTTATTTGTGGGGAAAAATAAATTTAATGAAATCAATATCCATTTTATTTCCATGATCCTCTTTATCTCGTTTGGTCATAATTTCTTCATTTGTCCACAGATTGGAGGGGTAAGATTTTTGATGCTCCCCCAAATTGCTATGATGTCACCCATTATGTTTAAATCACGTACCTATTTTGACCTTATGTGAGTATATGATGTGAGATATTCATCTTCATCTAGTTCCTGTCAAAGCACTTTCCAGTTTTCCCAGCAATTTTTAGCAGTTCTTGTTTTAAAAGTTTTGTTCTTTGGGTTTATCGAACACTTGATTACTGTGGTTGTTTACCCCTATGTATTGTGGACCTACTCTATCCCACTGATCTACCACTCTATTTCTTAGCTATATATATATATGTGTGTGTGTGTGTGTGTGTGTGTGTGTGTGTGTGTGTGTGTGTGTGTGTGTATAACCACTTTGTAATAGAGTTAGAAATCTGGAACTGGTAGGCAACTTTCCTTAACTTTTTTTTAAATTGATTCCCTTGATATTCTTGACTCTTTGTTTTTCCAGTTGGATTTTGTTGTTGTTGTTGTTGTTTTATTTTTTTGTTGTTCCTGGCTTGATAAAATAATTTCTGGTAGTTTGATTGGTATGACACTAAGTAAATTAATTTAGGTAGAATTGTCATTTTTGTCAATTAATATTTCTCTAGTTCTTTAAATCTTACTTGATTTGCGTGAAACAAGATTTTAGTATGTTTTCTTATTGTTATAATTTTCTTAAATTAAATTATTTATTTGTTCTCTGATGTATAATTTATTCTTTGACTCACTTATTCTTTAAGATTAGATTATTTAATTTCCATTTACATTTAATATAAGTTTCCATGGCAATTTGCTGAATATAATTTATGTAGTCTTATGGTATGAAAAAGACATTTCTGTTGTCCTGCATTTGTTTTTGTGGTTTTTATGATCTAATACAGAGTTAATTTTTGTGAAAGTGCCATGTGCCACTGATAAAAGGTATACTCTTTTCTTTTCCCACTCAGTGTTCTCCAGATGTCTATCATATCTAACTTTTGTAAAATTCTAATCACCTCCTTAATTTTTTTTATTTATTTTATCATTAAATTTATCTAGTTATGAGTGGAGAAAGCTGAGTACTCCTACTAGCACAGTTTTATTGTCTATTTCCTCCTATAATCCATTTAACTTTTTAGAGTTTGGATGATTTGCCAGTGGTATATTTGAACATAGTATCGATATTACTTCATTGTATATAGTACCTTTTAGTGAAAATGTAGTTTCCTTGTTTATCTCATTTAACTAGGTGTATTTTTACTTTTATTTTGTTTGAGATTTCTACTCCTACTTGTCATTTCAACTGAATAATAATAGATTCTGCTTCAGTCCCCCTTTTTAATGCTATGTATGTCTCTCTGTTTCAAATACATTTTTTTTTTGGTAAACAACATTGTTGGATTCTGGGTTCTAATCTGTTCTACCATATAATTCCATTTTATATGTGAATTCACCTTATTCATATTCACAGTTATGATTTTATTGTTCAGTAATTTCAGTCATGTCCAACACTTCATGACCTCATTTATGGTTTTCTTAGCAAAGATATCATAGTGGTTTGTGATTTCTTTCTCCAGTTCATTTTACAAATGATGAAACAAAAACATACAGTGTTAAGGGAATTGCCCAGGGTCACACAGCTAGTATCTGAGGCTGGATTTGAACACAGATCTTTTTGACTCCAGGTTGAGTACTCTACCCATTGTACCACCCAGCTGCCCCATATTTATACTTAACTAATTTTGTATTTTCCTCCATCCTATTTTTTTCTTTTTTTATTCTTTTCTCTCTCTTTTGATTTTATCCTTCCTGAAAGTGTTTATTGCTTCTGAATGCCAATTCCCTTAATCTGTCCTTCCTTTTATTCCTTGTCCCCTTCTCTTATCTCCCTCTCCTCATACTACCCTGTTAGGTAAAATGGATGTAACCAACTGACTTTTTATGTTATTCCTTCTTTGAACCAATTTAGATGAGAGTGAGGTTCAAGCATTGCCTGTCATCCTTCCTATTTCCCCCTCAATTGTCAAAGCTTTTCCTTACATGCCTCTGTGACCTCCTTTTACCCTCCTCCCAGAAAATCCATCTTACTCATGCCTTAATTTTTTTAGATCATCCCACCATAGTCACTTAATACACATCCCCTCCTTCTATGCATATTCTTTGTAGTTGCCCTAATAATGATAAAGTTCTTAAGAGTTACAAGCTTTATCTTCTCATACAGGAATGCAAACAATTCAACCATAACCACAATAACCATAATCCCTTAAGATTTATCTTTTATATTTACCTTTTTGTGCTTCTCTTGAGTCTTGTGTGTGAATGTTAAATTTTCTTTTTTTTTTTTTAAATTTATTTTTGACATGTTTGGTTTTCAGCATTGATTTTCACAGGCGTTTGAATTACAAATTTTCTCCCCATTTCCTCCCCCCCCCACTCCAAGATGGCGTACATTCTGGTTGCCCT
>CM053623.1:340537905-340580829 GCA_028646595.1 Phalanger gymnotis
GGAGCCCTGCTTCCCTCTGCCACTTTGTGGGTTCTGCAGCTCTAAAATTGGTTCAGAGCCATTGTTTTATAGGTTTTTGGAGGAACTTGGTGGGGAGCTCACGCCAGTCACTGCTTCCCAGCCGCCATCTTGGCTCCGCCCCCCTGAATGTTAAATTTTCTATTCAGCTTTGGTCTTTTTTTTTTTAAACCAGGAATGGCTTGAAAGTCTTCTGTTTCATTAAGTATCCATTTTTCCCTTGTCAGCCATCTTTCAAAGCACTTTACATGCATCCTTATCAGAGCTTTATAACAACCCAGTGAGGATAACACCAGAGACTCTATTATTAGTATCTCTAATTTGCAAATAAGATATTGAAGATCTGAGGTGTTAAGCCACTGGATTAAGGCAAGCTTAAGATCAGCAGGTAGGTGTGCTAGACCTTGAATCAGGAAGACTCATCTTCCTGAGTTCCAATCAGGCCTCAGACATTTACTAGCTTTGTGACCCTGGGCAAGTCACTTCAAACTTTTTGTCTTAGCTTTTCATCTGCAAAATGAGCTGGAGAAAGAAATGGCAAGCCACTCCAGTATCTTTGCCAAGAAAACTCCAAATGGGGTGCTGTAGAGCAGGACACAACTGAAATGACTTTACAAAGATGACAGTAGCAACATCAGCAACAATCCCGACAACTAACTTTGATATAGGAGTTTCACATTTCAAAGGCCTTGTCAATCATGGCTTCATTTAAGTCTCACAATAATCCTGTGCTGTAGGTCCTGCAGGTATTTGCATTGTAAAGCTGAGGAACTTGAGGTTTGCAGAACTTTAGATCACGTGCTCAAGGTCATAGAATGCATTAGTGATGAAGTCAGGACTAGATTTAGGATTCAACCCTCCTCCAGTCACAGCTCAGGTCATTTTCCAGGATAGCACAGCTACTTCTTCTGCACTCAAGAAGCTTCTTTCTCATTCATAGATGCATTTCAGAAAAAAAAAAAGAAATTAGAAGTACATATTGACCTCTCAGTCAACAGTGCATATATTCCACACTGTTTTTAAGAAATCATCCTCGGGAGTTCAGTCTCTTAGGAGTTTCCCTATTCACATGAATCACCTCATCCTTTCTGACTGTTAGCACAAGGGAACAGCAGGGACATCTTTGAAAAATATATACAATGTCCTTTCTTCCCTCAAAGCTTGAGAATCACATAGAGACTCTGGCTATTTAGAAACAGAAATGGCAGAGACCCCATCAAAGGAGGAATCATTGAATAGGTGAAAATCACAGCAGGGAACTCACAGCCTAGTTATCATCACATCTTTCTGCAACTGTCCAGGGAAAACTATGTGAAAAGAACTGAAAGATGTTAAGCACAATGTCTAATAGGAAATTTACAAATTAAGTTTATGGGGGGATATTTCCAAGTAGTTGGATTATAGATTCTTACTGAATGTGGGCCCCAAATATCCCAACATTCTAGTTCTAAAAAGGAAGAAAGAAGTTTGAGCATGTTAATCTGCCCATATTCCTGCTACCTGCAGGAAGGGAAAATAGGAAAGAAGTGGGTAGAGATAAGTAGCTGTCTTTGCCCCTCCCCCACCCAACTTTGTTGTGAATTCTTTTCCCTTTTTTTCCCTCCTTTCTTCATCTCCCTAGTTGGCTTGTGTCAATCTGCTGATGCACTGAATAGCTTTCAAGAGGTAGGGACCTTCTTCTCCATGATCGACAAGCCTTTGATTCCAAACAGCAAGGGATGTGCTGGCTCTAGTGGATGATCTTTCAAGTTAGCTCTGGGCCAAAGATCACAGAATAGCACTTCCACTGTGGGTGGTTCCTGCCTCTCTTAGTGAAATCAATGCAATGGAAATATGGGCTGTCATTTTAAATACCCAACTGAGCCAACTATGGACTTGTCATCAAAAACAGCCAGAAAATTCAATGCAGCGAAGAAATCGGCTGAATAATTTAACATAACATTAAACATTATTCAATGGGAGATGTGAGGTAGCAATGGATTCATCCACCCCTTTGGACCCCAATATTGAAGTCCATTATTCTTAGACTGAAATAATATGAAATGGAAAAACACTTTTTAATAAATAATATTAGCAACAGATGTTTATTTAGCCTTTTAGAATTTACAATGGTTTTAACATGCATTATCTCATCTGAGGAAAATAATGACCCTGTGAAGTAGGTACCACAGGTATTAGTATCTCCATTTTGGAAATGAAGAACCTGAAATTCAGACAAATTCAGGTAGCCCAGGTTCACATAGCCAGTAGAGTGACCAAAGTGAACTTATGACTGAACTCTCCTTAACTCAAAATCTAGCACTCCACAATAGAATAGGCAGAATATATGGAGAGCTGAGTCTGGAAGATCTGAGTTCAAATCTAATTTCAGATATTTGCCAGCTGAGTGACCTTGGACAAGTCACTTTACCTCTGTTTGCCTAAATTTTCTCTTCTGTAAAATGGGGAAAATAATACCATCTACCTTGCAGGGTTTTGTGAGGATAAAATGAGAGAAAATTTGTAAAGGGTTTTGCAAACCTATGTAAATATTAGCTGCTATTATGATAAAACAGATACTAGTTGTGTAAGGGTGTGGATTTCTTCCAGAAAACTGGGAGCCAATTTTCTAAACCTTAATGGTACAGTGAATACCCAAATAAAGATTAAGAATTTGGGAAATATTGCAATGATAACATAGGAAAGGTCAGTTCTGTATGTAGGTGAAGGTATGGATAAGAAAGATGTGAGGGTAGAATGGAAAAAAAAATTAGCAACTGATTGGATAAAGGGAGAGTGAAAAGTCAAGGATAATTTAGAGATTGTGAACCCATGTGACCAGAAAAGATAATGGAATTCTCTTCTTCTTCTCCTTTTTCTTCTTCTTCTTCTTCTTCTCCTTCTTTTTCTTCTTCTTCTCCTTCTTTTTCTTCTTCTTCTTCTCCTTCTTTTTCTTCTTCTTCTTCTCCTTCTTCTTCTTCTTCTCTTTTTTCTTCTCCTTCTTTTTCTTCTTTTTCTTCTTCTTCTCCTTCTTCTTCTTCATTCATGGGAATAAGGAAGTTTAGACTAGAGATTTAAATAAAACAAAATATGAATACTGTTTTGGACATATTGAATTTAAGATGACTATATGATAACCAGGTGGAAAAGTAAAAAAAGAAAAAAAAGAACTGGATTTCAGGAGTGCTCTTAGGAATATAGGAATATTTGGATAAAGTGAAAATTTAAAATACCTCCACATGGATGATAATTGAACTCATAAGAGCCAATGAGGTTACCATGGAGAGAGTATGCTTTGAGGGTTCAAGTCAAAGCTTTGGGTACACCCACACTTAATAGAGAAGGATGAGATTCAGCAAAAGAGAAAGAGGAAGAATGTAAAGAAAGGTGAAAGCAGAACTACAACAAAGCTATGTCACAGAAGCCAAGTGGATAAAGAATGCCAGGGAGGGGGTTGAGATTTTCAAAAGCTGAAAAGAGAGCAAGTAGAATGAAGACTGAGAAAAGGTCATTTGATTTACCAATTAAGAGGCTATTGGTAACCTTGGAGAAAGCAGTTTAAGTCCAGGAGTGTGGCTGCAAGCCAGATTGAGGTTTGAGAAATGAGTGGGAGGTGAGGAAATGTGAGTAGTGAATATAGGTGTCTTTTTCTAGAATTTTTGGCTGTGAAAGGCAGAATAAATATTGATGACAGCTGGAAGGGATACCAGAACAAATCGTATTTTATGTTGCTTGGGGGAGGGGGTACCTGCTTCTATTCTCAGGTGACAGGAAGGGAGACAATACATAGGGAGAGACTGAAGATTAAACAAGAAATTAGGAAACACACATTATATTTAGCAATAACCTGGAAACTCATTGGAGCTTTGTGCAGTTATGGAGTCTATAATTTGAGAGCTAGGTGTTGCAGTGTATGGAGTGCAGGGCATGTAGTCAGGAAGACCTGAGTTCAAATCCAGTCTCAGACATCTATTAGCTGTGTGACTTTGGGCAAGTCACTTTATTCTGCCTCAGTTTCCTCATCTGTAAAATGAGATGGCCAAAGAAATGGCAGACTGCTCCTATATCTGCCAAGAAATCCCCAAAAGGGTCATGAAGAGTCAGACAGGACTGAAGTGACTGAATAATAATTTGAAAAGAATGCGAAGAATCTGAGGGTTGAAAGAAAGCATCAGAGGTCACCAGTTCTAATCCATACCTGGCCAAGAACCCTCTCTAAAGTATCTACAGCAAGCGAAACCTTCACTTAAGGGGCAAGCGATTGACTCTCAAGGCAGCCTAGAATAGACTTTGGAGGGGTTTCAGATACAAGTAACTATCAAAATAGGTAGGAAATGATACCTGTATCAGTTAAAGAGCTTGAAGTTTTAGGCTGGCAAAAAGAAGGCTAAAAGATAAAAATTATTATATTGTTTAAGCATATGAGAGTCTCTGAGGCAAACCAAAAATAATAGCCAGAAGTCTTCAGGCTTCATATTAGGAATAACAGGAAGAAATAATGGACCTCAACTGAAAAATGACCAAGTTATATAAGGTATATGGCAGGGGTTTTGTTTCTGAGAAGAGTCAATTAAAACTTCTCAAATTGAATTAAGTGCTGGTAGCAAAGTGGAACAAATAGAATAAAAGAAATCTGGATTTGAAATCATGAGAGACCTGAATTTTAATCCTACCCTGGTGCATGGTCAGAATCACCACGAGCAAATAACTCTAGCATTTCTTCATTTGTAAAATATGAATACTGATACCTCAAATATTCATTTAAATGGATGTTTGAAGGTCAATTCTATCACTTCAATAAGCACTAATTAAATATCCACCACATTTGAGGTACTAGATTGGGCATATAAAGACAAAAGAGGACACAGTTAAGTACTATCAAAGAGCTTACATTTAATTAAGGGAGAATAATATATATACAAACAAGTTAAAACAAAATGATACAAAGTAGTTTCTTGGAGGAGATAACTGTGAAATAATTTATAAGCCTTAAAATATTACATGAACAACAGCTCTCTCCCTCCCTCCCTCTCTCTCTCTCTCTCTCTCTCTCTCTCTCTCTCTCTCTCTCTCTCTCTCTCTCTCTCTCTGCTTATGGGAGTTAGTGGACCTTGATTTGTGTTTTCATCACTATAGAAAACTTACAGTGTGAGAAATTGAGGAACTATCTTCATCAATACAGATGGGAAACTTATTTGTAATTAATAGTGCTGCAGACTTGTATGGTATGCTAACAAATGATTAAGTAACTTATCTATGGTCCTCCTTATTTGAAGGCTCTGTCTCTTATAGAAAACCTGCCTCTCTAGTGTCAATTACTGTCAACAAATATTAGCACCCACTTCTGATACTACCCACCTGAGAGAATCTGGGCAAGTCATTTAAACTCCATTTGCCTCATACTACTCTCTAGGATGAAATCTTAAGTCCCAGATACATTATGGACTGTGCTGGGGAAGGTAATTCCCTTATTGGCAATTTCCTATAACATTGAAATTATTTTATTTGCTGACAAAATTAGTTTTTCTACGTATTCATGTATAGGGCAGGTAGGTGGTATATTGGATAGAGCACTGGACCTGGAGTCAGGGAGACCTGATTTCAAATGCAGTCTTAGACACATAGTGGTGTGATTCTAGGCAAGTCACTTAACCTCTGTTTACCTCAGTTTTCTCATTTGTAAAAATGGGGATGATAATAGCACTTATCTCTTAGGGTTGTTGTGAGGGTCAAATGAGATAATATTTGTAAAGAAATTAGCACAGTGTCTATTATATAGTTAGTGCTATATAAATGTTAACTTTTAATATGATTATCAGTGGCATTCTCATGGCTTATGGGATGGAACTTAAAAATCAGATAATTATTAGCTTTATTTATCACTCCATTCACATGAGAATGAATTAAATGCCTTCTTACAATCCTTTATGTTTCTCTAGTGGTATTCTTACTTCCTTTCATAATGGACCAAAAGGATAGAAACAGGAAATTTGGACCAAATGCTTCAGAATCCCAGGACACTCAAGCATTTGGAATCACTAGTCAAGCGTAGTATCAAAAGATTACTTTCAAATATGAGTCTTTTTGCCAGTGAATGGCTATCCATGGACTAAACAGAGTCCGAGGCGCTAAGTAAGAAGCTTATGGTTTCATTTCATAACTCCAGGTGTTGTATTCAGCTGATCTGCATATAAATGTGATACCCACGAAAATTATGCAAGGGTATTCACCAGAGTAAATTGGCCACCTCTACTTCCAGTCCTCTCCAGAGATGAATTTGGTACGTCATACATTACTTATCCAGAAAAAAAGAAACTATTAAGACACTCACTTTTCATTGGAATCAATATATGGATAGAGTTGAATACAAGGTACTTCATTTTCCCTTGAATATTTCCTATTCTTAAATATGATATAGAAGTACAGAACCTAATACTTTTTCTTCTAAGTTTCCATTTCAAGTCAAATTTGGAGATTCTAATGTGAGGGCTCAGCAACATTTGTGGAAGTTTTTTTTTTCTGTTTTGGATTTAGATTTTTTGATATATTACTGGCTAGGTTTTTGAATGTTACCTGAGAATGATCAAACAATTTTTCAATTTTTGGAGGTTACTGGTCTAAAAACATTTCAATTAGAATGAGAGGAAAGAGTTACTTTACCATTGAAATGGGTGATTATTGTAGTCCAGAAAAACTATCTCTCTGTACCCTAGGCATACCCCTTCTCCTGCCTGAGAATCCCCTACTCCAAATTTTTGCCTTATTTAATTTCTCAAACGTCCTTCTTATGTGCAGAATCATCAATACTTTTAGTTTTCTGGCTAGAAATTCCTGGTTTCTTACCTTACTGTTGTCTTCCTGACTGAGGTGGGAAATAAGTTACATCTATCTGATCTGAACCCAAACACTCTTTATTAACACCTGAATGCCTTTAATTCATCTGCCCCTGGTTGGAGGCATCCAGAAAGAACAAGAGTTTTGTAAGCATTTGTCAAAATCATGCTAGCATCTTCAGGCTGTCAAGGACTCACCCCTTATTCTAGGATGGCTTGAAGATCCCTCATGACATACACATTTGTATCTCTTCCCTCCCAATTCAACTTTAAAGGAGTCAATCCCAACCACAATGTGGGTTTGCCTTGTCCTCCTCCAATCTCCACTGAAGTTAAATAACTTTACCTAACAAAAAAAAACACTGATTGCTTTCAGCATTGACTGACTCATCAGCTTCAAATATGAAGCTTCTTAATTCCAGTGAGGCATTTCAACAGTGATGCAGTGATCTACTGGGAGAAGAAAGAGACAGAAATCATTCCATAGAGCAAGCAGTCTTAACCTGAAGTCAGCATTTTTTTAAACTGATAAATATATTTCAATGTAATTAGCTTCCTATATATTTTATTTGATAAAGATATCCATAGACTTCCAAACTGCCTGAGAGAAGTCTGATACAAAACAAAAAAGCAGATGATTAAAAAATATTAAGAACCCTACTTTCACTTTCATGACAGAGCTTGGTGAAAATCATATTATCTCTGCCAATTTTGTTATTGAAACAAGCTAGTAGAAAAGAGGCCCTCATAGGATTGGATGTTCCTCATATTTTATAAGCAATGGAGAATGTTTCTAACATCTTAAAGCTCGTACTGTAAATTGACATTGCAGACTACTATCCTAACAGACTAAATTGAGACAGTTCCTTAGCAAAGAGGAATAAACAACTTTAGAATGGATCCCCAAAGGTTTTGGTGATGTAGTCTAAAACAATATAACTACAGCAGGTGGCTGTAGCAGAGGCAAAGTCCATCCTTCCAAGTTTCTTGGGGAGGAATTCGTTGGTGTGATTTGGATTGTAAAGGCATGTTTGTTGCTTATTCAGCCTCATTACTATTCACAAAATTAATCTCTGAAGTCCTTGGCCCTAAAACTAATGCTAGGACTCCAACTTTATGGCCTGTCACCATCCCCCAATAACATGGGGTTAATCATCCATAATAAACACAATGTCCATGAAAAGTTTAGCTTCCCAACAAACCATCCCTCCAAACTAGGAAGCTTATCAGACTTTTGAAGTAAAGTATTCCAAGTGCTTTTATTATACCTGGAATGAGGACAGGATTATTTTCTTCATATGAAAAACATCCAGGTTAGAAGAGGAAAATTTGCCATATTTTACGCTTTGTGATTGCCTCTGGAATCCAATTACTGTACCTGGATCATCTCTGTCTTCCCTGGACCATTGTCAGACACAAATTATTCCTAGTCACAGTTGTGAGCAAACACACGGCAGATTTTCTGTTAATCCACATAATTAAAAATTTCCAAAATGAGGTAGAGAAATAAGGAAGTAAATAGTTAATAGAATTTCAATTACATTTTAGCATCTTCCCTTAGTATGAGGGGAACTATGACTCTAATTGCTTTAATTTTCTTTTCAGAAAGAGATGTAAAAAAAGAAAAAAAAGGTTTCCTTTGAAATAGTACATTCATAAACTACTATATAAATATTTTATTTTGTTTTTTAAATTTTATTTATTTTATTCTAACTTAAGAAATAAAACAAACATTTCCACAACATAGTAGCATAGGGAAAAAAAGTGATTTTACGTGAAACTGCAAATCTATTATGTACAACTTGCCATTCCTTTTGAAGATGATGAATTGAATTAATTAATTTATATGGTAAACAATATCCTAGAATATAGTTTTGTCTTAATTTATTAGTGAAAACCATAAAAATAATTTCAAAATTAGGAGGAAGAATTTTTGATCATTCTTACAGAATGAATGGTATGTATGGCATTGCGTTTGAATGAACCTATATTTTGAAAGCTATAAACAGGGAGAATAACTATCCTCTATTTTTCAATTAAGGAAGAAATAACTCCAATTTTGATGTTGCTGTTTCCATAGGATCAGAAGTCCCTATGTCACAGAGAGAGGTCAATACTATAAAAGAGGATTTAGTGATGAATTAAGCCTTTTAAGTAGCCCATAGTTTTCCCCTGCATATGAAAAAAAGTCTTAAACATTTTATCTGTAACAAATGCTATGTAGATATTTATAATGTTTACCTATGTGTAGACTAGAATGCAAAAGATTATGGTATACTCACCAAGGGAATAATAAATGACATTTCTACTCATAAGTATCAATTTTTAGTTGACCCTGTACATACACAAAGTCTAGAAAGAATACTTTTCCTTTATTGGAAACTACATCATAACTGAGCATTTGGCTCAGACGCATGAATTGATTTTTGCAGATAAGATCTCAGAATCAATTACTATTTCATTTTTAGTCTAATATGCTAGAAAGCCACATCTGTAAAAGATATAAGGACATGTAATAAGCTAGTTTGGGTCAACAATGACATTATTATGCACTTTGATACTTCGGTGAATTTGTGATCTCAATGCGGTGGATATTTCTTCCTGACTACAAATTTAGCACTCTATCCACTATGGCAGGAAGCTTCTCTGGAACTGAATCTACAAGGACCACATGGAGTATGTAGTCAATCAGATAACTATATTGAAATGACTACAACATGACTGACCTGTAGTCATCAAGATAGTTCTTGGGGAAAAAACAAACAAATAATCAAACTTTTAAGAATGTTTTCTTACCTCAAACCTGAATTTGCTTGCTTGAAACATCTTACTTTAAGTTCTGTCCTCTAGTACCAAGCAGAATGATCTAACCCCTCCTCTATGTGACAATTCTCAAGATGTCTGAAGATAGAGATCAGGGCCCTTTTCCTATGCCTTGAACTCCAAATTCCTTCAATTGTTTCCCATATACCACAAATGCTAGGTCTTTCCATAATCTTAGCTTTTCTCCCAAGGTTTCTTCCTAGTTTCACAGTGTTCTTCCTACAATGAACCAGAACATGATACTCTAGTTGTGGTCTAGACACATCTAGTACAACAAAACCGGTACTCTTCTTGTCCTAGACATTATTAATGCCTAGACATTATTAATGGGGTATATCACAATCCTATCCTCTTCCTTTTTTTATATACTTACAGAGCTTTAGTCTAGTCATGAGTCTCATAAGAGCAAGTCATAAAGACACATGTCAGGTCAAATTTGCTTGTGTTTAAAATTCTCTGTTAACCTTTCTCGTTTCCCACATTTAATGTATTTTTAGCTATCTGAGGCCGTGGGTATTCTGGCTGTCTTCTTTTCTTACATTTTGCTTCCTATAAATTTCTGTCTCTGCTACTATTCTTCCTAGATTGTAGCTGTTCTCCATAATCCCTCATTTGGTGGATAGATCTAGGTGGTTTCCTTCCTCACGCTTCTTTTTCAATTTAAAGTCCTGGTCAGACTCTCATCCTTCATTTTTGGCAGTCATCCAGAAATTCAAGCGCCATGCTCAGATGCTATCTTCTTAATTGGTATTTTATTCCTCAAATCTACTTTTTTTTTCTCTTGAAGTCTTTGATAGGTAACAGTGATGGAAAAAATCTCAGTATATTTCCTTCTGGACTTAAATTTCTTACACTTAGATATCATGATTTCTGACAAAGCTTTTTAGATTATATTTAGTGAAATTAAATGTGTCCTTGAGAGTTACCAGGAATGGGTAGTAATCATCCAGTCTGATAAATGTTATAAGGTTCTCAATAATATTGTATATACATGAACAGTAAATAATAATATCCTCTCTTGCTATTATCAGGTTGAGAAATAGCTCCTTTAGTAACCATTAGAAGATAACCATCAACCCCTATTACTACTCATCTTTTCTGACACTTACTGGGTGACCTCTGTAAAGTATCTGTGCATATATATCTTGATTCTGTGGAGGTCAAGTTGTTTCTCACAAACATATTGCTCGCTCTGGCTCAAGAGAGCCCCATATATGTTGTTGAGCTCTGACCGTTCAATAACATGTTTTCTTTCCCATCTCTGTCACATTCTTCCATCCTTTAACCTCATGCCACATGCCAATATTCCTTTCTGCACCTTCAGATCTTTTTTCTTCTACTTTTACATTTCACTATAAAAAATCATTTTATTCTCCCTGATAAACTAAAGGCAGAGAGATGATTCTTTAATGATTTCCTCTTCATCTGGGAAGGAGAGTGGCTTGTACTTTGGAGAAAAGTTTTGTCTGTGGCAGAAATGCACACATCTTAAAGTGGACGTGTTATTGCCAAATTTGCCCTGATTTCTGCCCTTGGCTGAAAGTGATATGTTCAGCTATAAGGTAATAAGATCTTCCCTGCTCATCAATAGGCCTCACGTGGAGCCCATTAAGAGAAGTTTGCTTGCTTGTAGGAAGGCTTATACTCCTTTTGTTGATTTCTAATTAGACACTGAGCGAGGGTGGGTGGGTGGGTTGTGAGGCCTTCTGGCTCTGAGACTATTAGCTAGAGTATATATTCTGATAGGTGAGCTTTTTGCCTTGGGGGTGGGGGGTTCACTTACAAGAAGGATCTTGTGATTGCCTCGAGACACTGAGTGGCTATATATTCGGAGCGCTCTGACTGCTCAGAGGTAAAGGCTCTCTTGATTCAGTGGTGAATGTAAAGTACATATAGCAGTATTGCTTTGATTCAGGCAGTGGAGCCCTGTCTATTGGTCTTTATTTCCCTGCTCTATATTTTTTCTATTTTTATTTTATGTAGTTAAAGAAGATTGTTGACCTCTGAAATAACCGTCTTTCCTAGTAAAGCAGATAAAAGGACCTGCACTAGCAGCCATCCTGGGTAAGCCAGTATGGTTGCCCTTACATCAGCCTCTTCTTGCTATTGTAAGTAAAAAGATACCTTCTCATACTTTTCATATGTGTTCATTTCTTTCCATAAATTATCCCTAGCAACTACTGCACCCAGTAGAGGTTTTGAGTGTCTTAATATTTTAAGGATAACAGAGCAATATTTGATCTATCCAGAAGTTGACCATGTACTTACCTCATTTACAGTATACATATATGTATATATACACACACATATATATGTATGTATGTATATATATACACATATATACGTATTATAAAATATACACACACGTATGTATGTGGGTATATATTATATGTATGTATATACATATATGTGTGTATATATACATATATATGTAAAATGTTTTATGTTATGCCTTGAGCGAAAGTCATCATTGACAATATTCTAGAGTTCACTTAATTCCACTCTGCATTCCTCCACTGACCATTGGATTGGGTGATCTACAGTATTTCAGATATATCTATATAGACATATAGATGCATTGACATCTTTTTTTAACATCACCTACATTTCCTGTCATTTTCCTCATCTTACTCTTTTCTAGGGAAACTTCCCACATAATAATTTGTTTAAAAGGAAGATTTTAATTCAGGGAAATCTTTCAATACACTAAAAAAAAAATGACATTATATGCAATGTTTTACACTCATGTATACCTAAATCTACAGAGGAGCTAAGGGGAGGTAACTTTAGGGGTAAGGTTGGTCATCCAATTTCATTTGTTATGTAGGCTGTCCTTTATTTTCATTGTTATAGTATTTGTATATCTTATTTTTCTGCCTTTGCTTACTTCACTTTGTCTTGGTTATTATATTTTTTCCACATTTCTCAGTTTTTATCCTATATGGCATTTCTTATAGGACAGTAATATTCCATTACCTTCGAGTTCCAAATTAGTTTACCCATTCCCTAACTGTTGGACATTTACTTTGTTTCCAGGTCTTTACTACTACAAAAATAATGCTATAAATATTTTGTTATATATAGTACCTTTCTTTTTGTCAATGATTTCCTATGTACAGGAGTGGAATCTTTCTGTCAAAGGGCATAGAAACTTTAGCTATTTTATTTGCATTAATGCAAGTTGCTCTCCAGGATGGTTATACCAATTCACAACTCCATCAACAATACATGGATCAAATGAAATAATATTTATAAAGTACCTATATCACCTGGTAGGTACTTAATAAAAGTTTGTTTGTCCCCTTCCTTCCCTCCAACAGTATTTTTTTTTCTTTTCTTTTCTCCAGTTCACTGGAGATGAGATGAAAAAATTCAAAGTTCTTTTGTTTTGCATTCATCTCATGTTACACTGTTTATATACACTATTTTTTCCTCCTTTTCCCTTTGATCATCTCTCAATTCTACAGCCATGTAGATTTGTAGAGGGAGAAACAAATGAAGAGGGGGAGAAGAAACCCAGGGATGCAGGGATCCCAAACGAAAGTTCCCGGGAAGGGGCAGCCTGGAATGAATTTGTGGACACAAGCATTCTTTAAGTTGAGGAGGCAAAGATTTATTACACTTTTTCAGCGAGCAAGAGTTCTTAGGGGACCTGTAACCATACAGAGGTGCAGGAGGAATTTTGATAGAAGCTAATAGGGGATTAAGTGGGGGGGACGTGTCAGTTAGATGTTTGGGGGTGAGATTGGGGAGTAGTTTAGGGAGTGTTCAAGGAGTGGTTAGTTCTTAAAGGAACATGCACATTTAGTATCTATTGTGTAGGCGTATTACCCAGAATTCTCTAGGAAATAGCCCACATGGGGGTTACTGGGGAGTGTGGTCTTTACTGTGAAACATCACTAAGTTCACTCTGGGTCGGGGCTTAAGGGGAATCTCTATGTGGTTTCTCATCTAGGATCTTGTTAGACAAAATACTACGTCTAGGACACATGTTAGAAAGGTCAGTGAATAGTAAATATGGTAATGACTCGGTGTACAGTCAATTATCAGCATCTAGAATTCAATCTATAGTTGCACATAGCTGCTTACAAATGAAGAAGCAGAGGTAAGTTGGGGCAGGCTGCCCTTTGACTAGAGAGAGACAGCCTGGAACAGAAAATGTTTTGAGAACTATATGTGTTTATGAGAACTGGATGTTTTGGAATTGAGGTCCAGGCACAGGCACCCAAGCAGAGGCTGTTAGAATTTAGAGTCCAAGCACCTCATCAGATTCAGTAGAGAATAGTATCTTTAAAACAATGGATTTTTGTTTTGAGGAGCAACTTAATGATTACTTAAAATAACATATTATTTGGCAAACTTGTTAAAGACAGTACACTATAAGTTTCTTGAGAAATGATACTTTGTCATTATTGTATATGCATTCTAAGAAGCTCATAATAGTCCCGGACATATGATCTAATCTGACTTTCTCCTATTTAAGAGCCAACTTGGTTGCGAAAGATCAAATGAAATAATATTTGAAAAGCACTTAGTACAGTCTTTTGCACATAGTAGGTACCATATAAATGTTATCGATTATGATAACAATGAAGATGATGATGCTAGTTAAGCCTGGGCCCAGATCATTATGTATCTGTATTGATGTATACTAATAGGTTAGCTTGATAGGCTGTTCATTTCAACTGCATGCCATAGTTGTTTCTTTGTTTTCCCCCTGTGTAGATTGTGTTATGGGCAAAGCTTCACTCAGAACATTCTTCTGGTAGGTGTGTTATGTGTTTTGACATTGTAATGAAGTAAAGCACTTCTGCCTTTCAAGAGTTAAAAGAAGATTTACTTAACCATAGCAAGGAAATGATATTCAACAATGACATGAATTGAGGACACTGTGAGTTAACTCAGCCAAGTGAGGTAAACCTTTCTCCAATTTGCCCTTGTGTACCCCCAGCCAAGTAAATCAGAAAACAGCTGGAACACTCTTTTTTGACTTGGATGACCAGGAGGTGATGTTAACAGCCTGAGCCCATATTTTTCTGAGCCAATCAAATCCCAAGGACTCCCTCAATAGCTGTCAAGGAACAGCTAGCTAAACTTGAACAAGAGCAGAGCTTAGGATATTTTTTTTTCCCTATATAGTTGCAAGTCTGATTCCACAACCCTAATCCCTCAATGTTAGTTATGGTCCTCAACGAAGAAGCCATAATATTCAATGACTTGATGAAATTAGTACACATACAAACAGAAGTTTGTGGAGAGTATTACCATTTATTTGAAATCATTTTCTGTTTTAGACTCTGTAAAGGAAATCTTTTATAATGCTGGGGAACAACTTTGGTGAGCTATCTTAGGTATCACTAAGAAGAAATAAAGAGGAGAAAAAAGTAGGTAATTATATTTAATTAAGTAAAGCCTTTCTTGTAATTGGATTACTCTTTGAGGCTCTCACACTGAGTACAGCTGGGGGCAGCTTCTGTTTGTGTTAGGATTTTGGTAGGAATATGCTAATTGCTAATCAAAGCCACCTGAGTGAGATAGTATTATTATGAGAAAAGGTGGGAAGCCTGACATAAATATATTAAGCATCTCCCAGGAATTAAGCTCCCAGTGCAGTGAACAGGTATGGCAAACAGTTTGCCACATCAGTTTGAAATGAGAACAAGCCATAAAAGCTAATGACAAGTATAATAAAGTATAGAGGAATCTGTGGAGTGCAGGGGAATTTTGCAATGATCTGAAGAAAGAGTTTCTGGCAATAACAAATAACATTTATGTTTGCACAACCTACAATTTGGTCTTCCTCTGAGAAGAGAAGGGTAAAAGGCTGGAGGAATGCCTCTCACCTCCCAAGTAATCAGGAAAAATAAAGTCCTCTTTCAAACAATGGAACAAAGAAGTCCAGCAAGGTGGCAGAACTAGAGGTCACATTTGAGTCCATCCCAGATTCCCAGCATCCCCTAAAGAAGAGGAGAAAATGCCCTTCCTCCAAAGTGAAGGCTGTATAGACAGGGTTTTATTCTGAGAGTTAGGAAAAAGTCTCTTAGATAGTAAAATGAAAAAAAAAAGTGAACAAGAAAAAATTATATAGGTTGAACAAATGTTGTGAATAAACAGACTCTAAAGAGACAACACCAAAGGAATTGAAGTTGCAATTCAAAGTGACACATCTTGCAATAGATACAGGACTAATAATGAATTTTAGAAATTAGGCAATCAGCAAAGAATCTCTGAGGTAATTCCAAAATGGGAAGTGAATAAAGAAAAAGAAAAAAAGAAGAAAAGTATGAGTATAATTATCTAGTAACTATGTAATTGAATCAAATTTATCTGTTTACAGGCTTTTTCTTTTCTTTTTTCTCTTTTTTTAAAGGCATTGAATTGGGGGAATAAATGGAAGAAGGAAATGGGACATCATGGTGTCAAAAAGGATTTGTCAGGATAAAGATTTAAGGGAAAACTAAAGAATCATGGAAGTAGAGCTGAATTAATACCCTAGATACTTAATCCTGGTGTCCTTATAAGTGAATTGAAACATTTTTTGAAAAAGATATTGCAATGGGAAGTTGTAAAGATAGAGAGTAGAAAGTTTAGAGATAATGAGGACCTAGGCGTACACAAATCCTAGTGGTAATATGCAAGGGCTTTATAATAGGTTTCCTGTGGGTTTGGAAAAGGTGCACAAAGACCTCATGGGGGAGGACGACAGGTAAGATCTCAAGTGCAACCAATACTCAAAATGGTAGCAGGGAATTTAGAAGTAGAGATAAGATAATTTGACTTTAAGAGTTATAACAATAAAGTAAAACTATGTTAAATACTCAACTCTTTCACTTAAAATTTGTGTTTTTTATTAAATTGAAGTGATTCTTTTTAGTTTCCATACCAGTCATTTCCTGATAAACCACTCCCTTCAGGGAGAAATTGAACTGTCCATCATCAAAGAAAAATTAAGGGGAAAAAATGTCGTTTTGTGAAATACCGGGACAATACACCCATAACCCACCTCCCCCACCCCACCCCGCCCCTCCCCCTCTACTGGAAGAAATGAAGGCATGTAGGGTGTTATCATCTGTTGATCTTGGGATGAAAATGATCATTAATTTTTTTTTTCAGAATCCAGGTGTTTTTTAGATAATTAAAAAATCCTTTTTTTTAATCATTGCATATCTATTTCTTGCTTTGCTTTGCATCATTGCGCACAAATCTTCCCATGTATTGCAAGTTCCTCATACTTGATGTTTCTTACGAAGCAATGGTATGTGATTACATTACTGTATAGTGGTATAACTTGTTGCACGATTTTCCCAAAGGGTGGGCACCCCTCCCCTTTTATAATACTACAGAAAGTACTGCTGTGAATATTTCTGATTCTTTATCTCCTTGGCTATATGTTATCGATCACTGGGCCAAAGCTTATAAATATTAGAATGCCAAAGTATCTTCCATACTATTCAGTCCAATCTGTAGCCTTACAAATAAGATCTACTTCAATATTAATAATTCATGTTTTATTATCTTTGCAACTTTGATAAGTAGTATGGAAAGATGAAAACTTATGGGTCTTTTCATTTGAATTTCTTTATTAACAGTGATCTGGAGCATTCTAAATTATGTTTGTTAAGAGTTGCCAGTTATTCTTTTGGACACCATTCATATCCTTTGGCCACTTATTTATTAAGGAATAATTTTAGCATAATGTTTGTGTATATCAGTAAGGTAAGGCTAGATTCAGGACCTCAAGGATGACCATGAACATACCTGAATGGTTCAGAATAAAATATAAGAGATTCTCTAGGCAGAAGGCAGAAGAAGTATAACATTTATTTAGATGCAAGAGAACCCAATCCCAGGACCAGTAATTCCAATTCCATATAGTAGCAATAATATTCCAAAACCAACAAGCCCATCTCAATGTAGCAATAAGGAAATTATAACACAATATTATAGTAAGGAGCCAAGTCATCCTGTAACCTTCCCCTCCTTCCCCCACCAGGGCCTTCCTGTAAATAATCACTCAGGAATCCTAACTTTCCACTCAGTGCTCTCTTCTGCAGCTCTGTACACTCCAAGTTCCTGCCCCTTTTCCTTGGGCCGAATTCCAATTTCTGTAGCTCTCTGCAGATTTTTTGATCTCTGCAACTCTTGTTCTGCACTCTCTGCTCTGCAGTCTCTCACTATGCTGGCTCTCCCTCAATGTCTGCTCCTGAATTCTGCCACTCTCCGTTTTGCTGCTCTGCAGCTCTCAGTTCTAGCCTCTCTTTATATGCAGTCCTAGGCAGCATGTGGTTGACTAGAACTCAATGCACATACCAGTGACTCTGGTCTTAGAGGCCCCTTAGGGCCCTGAGGGCTTCACACCCACATTACCTTAACTGATTAGTGAGTTAGTGAAAGAGAGTGGGCTTGGCTTTTATCAGGCCTCCCTTTGTTGGCCCCACCTGAGGCCTATGCAATGGGCTGGAAAGATATTGGCCTTACATTGTGTCATTTCCCCAATGTAGTTTTCAAATATCAGAATTTAATCAGAAATATATGACAAGGAGGTTTTTCCTATTTCACAATTTTAACAAGTTAAATTCTCCTCTTTTGGAAATTCACCTTGTTCTCTTTAGATTTTACTAATTTGATTGTCTTTTTTGACTATTCTAGTTTTTTTAATGCCTCTTGCTTTTATTTTCATTTAAATTTACTTTTTCATCTCTTATCATTATATTACCTTATCTTTAGGTATACTATTAATTATTTTTTCATCTATAAATTTTTGAAAATTTTGCTTTCTCTGAACAGATAATTTTAAATTTTTTTCATGGCATATTTTCATTGGTCTGTAACCTATTATTTTGTTATGTATCTCCACCTTGCATCTGTCTGCCCTGCCTGGTTTCAACTTCATGGAATAAGGTGCTCCGTCCAGAAAAAAATTCATTAGTTCTAATTTTATCACCTGGCTTCTAATTCAAACCTTGATTGACTCCACCCTCTTCAGCCTCCTCTTCCCTTTGTTTTGTGTTCTGGAGAGTGGAATTGGAAGCTTCTCTCAATACCTTCATTCATAGAAGGGAGAAACTAGATTCTAATATCACTTCTGCTGCTCTGGCAGGTTTCATCTTCATGGAATAGGAGTCAGGCTAGGTATCCCCTGATCCTGTCTTAAGCCCCTTTTTCCTGCTTTCTTTCATATGTTGGCTCCACCTTTATGTTATAAGCTTGTTGAGGGCAAGGGCTTACTTTCTTTTTATTCATTGTGTCCCTAGTGCTTAGCATAGTTCCTAGCACATAAGAGACATTTAATGAATTATTTATTGGATTGGATTTTACATGCAAATATAACTTTGAATAATATGAATTCAGATAATTTGACTACTTCATAAGATTAAATATTCTCACTATTTGGGATTTAGCTGAGTTGTACATCCAGGAAACTAGTGGAGTATATTTTCCTCACTTCCAATTTCAACTAGACAAGTTAATGGGTGTTAACTGTCAGTTATAATGTTGTCATAGATGGCTATTCATGAAAACTCTTTAGCCAGCAATGACAATAACAAAGACTGAGTAAAGGATCCAAGCTTACATAAATATTATTTGTTGGTACTACTACTAGTACTCCACATTTCTCTCTACTATGCTTGTCAGATGCCTAATACTAAGGAGAGATTGTGGAGATGCAATCTACATGGGTAGTTTTAAAAAACTATAATCTTACAGCATAATTAGTTAATTAGAAATTTTAATACCAAGGCTTTGTATTTTCAAATGATAGTTGTCTTTGAAGTGGTTATAATCACCTGTTATTGATTGCCTATTACTTGAGTTCTAACATTATTTGCTTTCAAAAAATTTAAGAACAGTAATATATTTAATTGAACTGTATTAAATCTTGGATGGAAAATACTCATTTCTGACACATCAAAACCAAGATTAAAGGACTTATTTTATGTCTCTCACTGTGTGCATTCTTTCTTAAGTGAACCTATTGAGAATTAAACTTGAAGCTTTAAGTTTGAGATGCAGTTGTCATGGCAACCAATATCCACATTTCTGCATATCACTATTCAAATGGGATTTGGACAAAAGAAGATCAGAAGGAAATTGCTACATTATGTAGTGTTCTCCTACGTTTTAGAAAATATACTAGCTGCTTCCTAGCCACCTTTCATTTCTTTAAATAAATGTATTTTTTCTCAATATATATTATTTATCTGGTAGAAAGCTGTGCTGTTTTACAAAACTGTTACCAGAAATATTGTGATTCATGTAAATTTAAGAAACATTTATTATTTGTATGACTGTAATGAGAAATATCCAATCGGTATGTACATGCATAAAACAAAATGAAAGCTTCAAGGAAATGAGCTTTTATTGAATAATTCAATGATTGTGATACTTAGTTAAGTGTTAACACAGACATGGGATAATCCAAAAAAAAAAAAAGAAAATCTGATATATTCATGAAAGGCAGAGTTGTTTCAAATCACTTGCTAAATTTAGAGTAAAACTAAGATTTATTGCTTTGCTACTAAAGTGATTGTCTGCTTAAAGAATTGCCTTCTAAAAGTATCCATTTCAGTCAGAATCTATTTGGTGCAAGTGTGATTGTGCTTATGTATGTGGGTGTGGGTGTGCATGTGTGTTACTGCTGCACACTTGAAAAAGTATTATATATGTTCAATAATTTGTGTCTCTGGGAAACATAACATTAGCAGGTAAGGAAGATAGTCCTTCATCATCATCAAATTAACTTGCATTTACATAGCACTGAATATGAACCAGGTTCTGAGCTAAGTTCTTTACAATTATTATCTCATTTGATCCACACAACAACCCTGGGAGGGAAGTGTGGTCCTAATTTTACAGATGAGGACCGCAACGCAATGAGAGCTTAAGTGACTTACCCAGGGTCACATAGCTAACAAGAACAAACAGCAATTATTCTCACAATTACACCACATTCTCTCTAACATACTACATTCCACTTTATCCCACCTTTCAATTGTTCTTTCCAATAAAAATATATTTCTTTGTAATTAAACTGACTATTGCTGCTGCTCCTTCTTCTGCTGCTGCTGCTACTGCTACTGTTACTACTATTACTACTACTACTATTACTATTACTACTACTACTACTTGGAATTTTTATATTCCTTGATGTTGCAGTATGTTTTAAATGTGTCATTGTTACTGGGTTGTTGTAATGATGAGATAATCTATGTTAAGAAATTTTCAAATTTTAAATTCTGAATAAATGCAAGTTATAAATTTTGTTGTTCAATGATTATGTATGCATTGAACTCAACCTGAAATATTTAGAAATTTTTTCAAATTCATTAATCTCAACTTTCAAAGTCTTAATGTCATCTCAGTTTTCATGGGGCCATGCTTGTATCCATGTAGTTCACTTTATTTTAGTCAATGAAATAGTCCTATTGTGGAGAAAAAAAAAATGAAGCCTTTTCAACTGGAAAAGAGAACCAGAAATGTTAAGCTCCTCTATTCTGCCCAGCAAGCATTTAATTTCGTATCATATAATTCTATAAGATGATGCAAAAGAAGATCTCTCTAGAAATAGCTCATACATTAAATTACAAAGTAGTTGGTTAATGTGTTGGATATATTGTGAAGCTTTTTTTTTTTTGTTAAAATCCCTCTGAGTTCTTCAGAACAGGCTGCAAATACAAGTGCCTTTAATGATGTCAAATACTGCTGATTTTTAAAAAATCTAATTGGTAAATATAGCACGTGTTTCAACACTCCAAACATTCTACACAATAGTAGATTAGTAGCAACCAACATTTTGTTTCTTTTTTGCTACATCTCAATATTTAATTTAATTTTTATTTTTCATTTATTTCAATTTAATTTATTTAATTTCTACTCCACACAGATTTCTCCTTTCAGTATTCCCAAAACTAATGGGCAGAATGACCAACCCATACTTTGGACATTGGTCAATATTCCTGGAATTTCATCTATTCTTATTCCCAGTTTGGAGATCAGAGTTTAACAACTTAAAAATACTTAACTCCATAAAATGCCTCCCTTCTCTTGGTTGTTTCACAGAGATGTCCATTTTTAGTCAATCAGAATTATGATTCCTCTTTCAAAGCAATTTCCCACATTTTAATTTGTGAATTAGATATATTGTCAAATTTAAGCTTAAAGCATGCTTAAAGAGTATTGACAAAAAAAAATCTACAAATACTCAAATTTTTCCCAATTACATTTTCCAAAATATTTAATTCAACAAATATTTATTGAGTAATTACTATGAGAATGAAAACAGACCTATAATTAATGTAGAAAGACTTAAGTTATGGTGTAAGAAAATGAAATTGGGAAGACTGTTCTCTCCTCCATCTGCCATACATGAGTGGTACCCAGGGTCTCAGTCCCTTGAAGCCTTGTGTCCTAACATTTAAGGTGCTTCCTCAAGGTTCCCTATCAATTGCATTTGTCCTTATACATTGATTGTATTTTACTCTTCATGGAATAAGGATTACATTTATTTTCTAAAATTGTAAGGACTTACACTTTTCCCTTTAATTTTGTAGTTTTATCCATCTCATACATTTCCCTTGGCGATATCACATAAAAGTAAAGTTTTTGCAAGGATCCTCTTCTCCAATACACAGAGTTTCATGTACTATATTAGTGGTATATTGCAAACTTTGAGCCAGGAACTCCAAATTGATCAGTAGGTGGAAGCTTCCACAAGAAAGACACAGCCATTAAATAGAGGTATTTCTGTAAATAGAAGGTAATAAAGCTCTCCTGTACATACTTTAAATGAGGAAAAGAATAAAGAAGGTCACTGTTATTGACTGGAACCATTACTAATCTTCTTCTACTGCTTATTTATTTGTGCATTCTTGAAAGATCTGTTTGCTTATTGGATAAGGTTCTGAACTATTTTTTTTTTCTGGCTAATCATATGTTCAATCAATCAACAAGCACTTAATAAGCACCTACTATGTGGCAGGCACTATGCTAAGCTCTAATGACGCAAATGAAATACTACTTGCCCTGAAGGAGTTTATATTTCATTAGGGGAGAGAACATGGACCATGTGAGTAAAGACAAAATAAATAAATGCTAAGTAATTTTGTAAAGAGGTGTATACATTGCTAGGAGAATAGGGAAATTCCTCATGTAGGTGAGGGCATCTGATTTGAGTTTTAAAGGAAGCAAGGAATTTTAAGAATTGGAGGTGACCAGCTAGTGCATTCTACCAATGGGAACAGCTAGTGCAAGGGCACGGAAAAGAAAAATGGAATGTCATGTATGAGAAACAGCAAGGTCAGTTTGGAATGTTTGGAATCTGGGGGGAAATTTAATGGATAAGAAGACTGGACAGATAAGTCAGAGTCAGATTATGGAGGATTTTTAATGTCTCCAAAAAAGAATTTGTTCACAGAGGTAATAGGGAACCACTGAAATTTATTGAGTGGTGATCAACCTGTGCTTTAGGAATATCAACTGGCAACTAGTTTGGAAGATGCATTAGAAAAGGCAACGGCTTGAGTAGGGGAAACCAATTCAAAGAGTATTTCAATACTTATGCAAAAGGTGTTGAGAGTATCAGCTAGGGTCATGATTATGTGATTAGAGAGAAGGTGATAGATGACAGAGATGCTGTGGAAGAAAAATCAATAAAATCTGGAAAATCTGGTGATATTACAAGGAGGGAGAATGAAGAGTAAAAGGTAACTGAAGTTTCAAACCTGGGTGATGAGGAAGATGGTTGTACACTCAACAGAAACAGAGAAATTTGAGAAAAAAAGTTGGTTTTGGGAGCTAAACAGATGATGAATTACAGTTTAAATTTGAGATGCCCTGAGAATTCCATTTTGAAATGTACCATAACCAACTGATGATGTGAAAATAGAGTTTAAGGGGAAAATTCTGAATTCAGTGAAGATCTGTGATGAATCTGCATAGAGATATTTAGACTTGTGTGAGCTAATGAGGCCAGAGTTTAGATGGAGATAAGAAGAGGTTGCAGGACGTTGTGGTTTGTCCTTTGTTCTCAAAGAGGACCATGACATCAGGAAAATGATGACATGACTTGCAATTGGATTGGAGTTGAGTGAGTGAAGGTTGTTCAAAATTACCAGCCTCACTTTCTTCTCCAGAGCCATCTGGGTCCAGTGGCCAGAAATAGATCAGGATGACTGGAGATGACCCAGGATGCAGTAGGAGATCTTGGCCATTTTAGGCTCAGATCTTTCTAAGTTCTCACTTTGAGTGAGAGTCAAGGGATGGTTCCTTTAATTAAAACAGACAAACAGACAAACAAATAAACAAATAAATAAGTAAACAAACTGGGAGAGTAAGGCTTTCAGGGTTGCTGGCCAAAAGAGAAACAATTTCTATTTACATTCACTCTGAGCTGGGAGGGCCCAAAAAGCAATCCTTAAGTGGTGCTAGGGCATGGACCTAATGTTGTCCAATCAATGAGAGTCAGAGTGAATCAGGTTTAAGGCATAGTCTTTAAGAAGGAAATCTAACCAGTAAACTCCGAGATAACTAGGTAGATTTCTGCTATCACAATTTACTTTCCTTTGGGAAGAACAAAATACCCGTAATAGGATGACAAAAATATGCTTGATGATACAGTAAAAGACCCTGAGAAGAAGTGAGATATGTAGGGAGAGAACTAAGAGACAACAATTTTACCTAGAAAGGAAAAAGCGCTGAGGAAAAGAAGCTTCGAGGTCATCATTCTTTACTTATTTCCTGCTTTACCAGTATATTCAAATGTATACATGGCATGAGCCTTCTACAGCATTTCATGGACTCATAGAATGTTAGAGCTACAAGGTTTCACAATCATTTAATTCGATGCCCTCAGTTTGAAGATAAGACCCATGGATTGAAAGTGGTTTACCCCAAGCTTTTAGTTGGTATAGTATGGACAATGAACCTACATTTTCCCCCCTTAAGTCCAAAATTTTCCCCCAAATCATCTTAATTTAGATATAAAAACCCTATATTCAGTATATTACACTCTTGAATTTTACTTAAAGAGAACTGGTTTAAAAGTCCTCCCTCTCAACCCTATCAAATGAAATTCCTGGAAGTTGGGTTTATTCAGGGATGATCCCTAAGTAACTTACTTCCTAGAGTGTTGCCTAGAACAGGGCTTCTTAAACTTTTTTTTCCCAGCATGAGCCCTTCAGCCCTTCTTAAACTATGGGTCACAACCCAATCTGGGCAGAACACTGAAAGATAAACTGATTTAATGAGGGTCACGGAGTTAATATATGTTAGGGACAGAACTAGAACTTAGGTCTTATTGACTCCAATGCTGTTTCTTTAAGTGTTGTGTCTTTTTTGCTTATCTTTTAGTATATTCTGATAGAATGGATTTAACCCTCAATTTCAGATAAAACAAAACTCTAAGATGAGAAATAGTTTCTAACTTACTAAGAAAACTAAACTGTATATTGCAGTAAGTAACTTTTGGCATGTATTTCTGGAAGCATTCACTATCAAGTCAAGTACTTTTATTGTTATTATTGCTGTTTGTTCTTTGTTTTTGAAGAGGACCAAGGACATCATGAGTGTGATGTCTTGATATACTCATGTATTGGATTTAAATGGGGAAGAGATGTGCAGAGTTATCAGCCTCATTCTCTCTTCTAGAGTCATCAAAGTCCAGTGGCAAGATGACTGGTGATGGATGGCCCAGGATGCAGTGTAAGAGTGTCTTCCATATCTGACCAAGTTCTAAATGATCCACAATGCCTGTTAGAGTGTCTTGGAGCCACAGGTGAGAGTGGGTTCATACGTAGAGACCCAAGGTGTATAAGCAACCCTGAAAAGGACTCAGCAAGACCTCACATCAGAGGTGCTAATCCTATAAGAAGCTAGTGGCACAATGGATAGAGTACATGGTATAGAGTCAGGAAAAACTGAGTTCCAATCTGGCCTTAGGCACTTCTAGCTGTGTAACCCTGAGAAAGTAACTTAATCCTATTTGCCTCAGTTTCCTCATCTGTAAAATGAGCTGGAGAAAGAAATGGCAAACTGCTCCAATATCTTTGCCAAGAAAGCCCCAAATGGGACCTTAAAGAGTTGGACATGACTAAAATAATTTATTTCCCTTTCTAATGCCTAATAAGTATTTTTATAATTTGAGAGCAAAAGTAGAAACTTGCCTATTCAAGAGCAATAGAGACTATTGCAAACACTAATATAGCATGGACATGATATATTCCTATCTTAGTCAAATAGAAAATACTGTACACCAGCAAGAAGTATGTACATAGCTTGTTCTATCCAAGTAAAATATGCAATATCATACATAGATGTCTATTATATGTACATTTTTACATAATATAATAATTTGTTATATATGAATAGGCTGATATTTCTATTTATATATGTGTGTGCCTATAACTAAGTATATCAAGAGATCAAGAGAAGGTAAGCAACATGTCACATGAAGCCCAGAAATCCTTCAGGTATAGTACATTAATTACTTTCTATTTCATTCCCCATATAAATAATTCCCAAGCCTTAAGTATTTCATTACCATGTCATTCTATTGGTTTTGCAATACCTCTTCCACTTGTTCTCCTCTGTCATTACACCTCCACTCAGATTCTGTACCACATTAATTTCGAAAACAACTAAGGTGAAAATATTAATTTAAATTTGAAAATTTGAAAAAATGAAGAAATTCTTGACATCTTCTAAGATAAGTGAAAACATTCCAGTATGAACAAAAAAAATAGATCTTGAGAATTATTTTACTGTGGTATGCATTACCCAATAAGTCATGAATTTCTCTGCCTTTATTAACAAACATTTCCCCATTCTCATTATACAAAGTTTAGGTCCTTAGTTTAAAGCATGTAGTGTGGATCAATTCCCAAGGACTTTATTTTTTTTTTGCCATGTATAACATGATACTTGAATTAGAAATGAGACCATTTTCAGACCTTTAAGGAAATGAGGTCGGGCCTGTAACTAATTATTTCTCTGTATCTAGATTCCTTGAATTCCATTTAAATGAAGTTTAAGTGGTACAAGGCAGATTGTTACTGAAGGAATACATGTCTGAATCGATTTTACCTGAGGTTTTTTTTTAATCAGCTCATTATTTCAAAGAGCATGTGTAATACATGAAAAATATTATTCTGTTATTATGCAAAAATTAAATAATATAAACAAACCAAATACCTTTCATTCATTTTAGATTATTGTTCCATATCGAGTCTTTAGAATATGTAATAAGACTTTAGGTGAAGAATATTAATACCTTGTCCTTCTACCCCACAATACTGATGTTGGTAATCTAAAGTCCCTAAAAATCTCTAGTTGGAGAGAATTTAAGTCATAGGCCTCCCTCTACCAACCCTTCCTTAAATTCATTGCATTTTTGTGGTAGATAAAGAGCAGGTAGAGCATGACTTATTAAGCATCTAGTTACATGGGATATTAAGGCAGACGTGATTTTCAGCACATTAATAAGACAGTTTTCTTTAGAAAATGGTAAGTTTATAAGTCATGATGTTTTCACTACATCTGTGATTTAAAGGTTTCTAGGACCTCTCAATTTTTACAATAAATAATTAGAGTAGGAGATAGCCACAAGGTGCTGAAAGACAGAGCTAGGCCTTTGCTACTTTCCACTGGTCATCTATATAAGATTATGGGAGAACATTGATAGTAATGGTATAGAAAGGTAAGGGAATGAATGAGGTACAATCTGAGTGTAATAGTGGGTATATCCATGTCAGGAAGGTCATAGTCTCCACTGTAGTACTGAAATACAAAAATATGTAGAAAATCTATTATATGAATATAGAGTTTTATAGAAATGTACTGCCTTTTCATTTTTGGCTAATAATAATACTAGCATTAACAACAATGGCAATAATAGTAATTTTAGATTCTTTCTATATAATGTTTTAAGGTTATCTCTTAATCCTGTTTTATGGGTAGTTAGATAAGGACATCATTGCTGGAGGAAAGGACTGCCTTTTTGTCTTTCTCTCTCATCTTCCTCATCCTACCTCCTCTCTTCCTTGCTTTCTTCCTTCCCTCTTTCTTTTTTTCTTCTTTCATTCTTTTTTTTCTTTTTTCTAATGCTAGTTTCTCCTTTATTACTTGTAGTGCTTTATGCACTTCTGGTGTCTTTTGCTAGTTTAAGATTTATTTATGTGTTGTTGAAGTTAGTGGGGTTTTTTTTAGGAGGGAAAAGGAGATTCTATTCTTTTAGCATTATTGTTACTATAGACTAGTCATGAGCAATTCAATTTACGTATTATCATAAATGAAGCTTTATTTCCTATTGGACAATTATAAAAAATATAATTTTGTATTGAAATTGTGAAATTAACTGCTACCTATCTTTAAATCTATAGAGGTGATTATTCTCTGGTAGCAATATTTGGCTTTAATTAAGCAATTCCTTGTTATATGTAGTCCGATGTTCCTGGTCATTTCCTTACATTTCCTGAAGTATGGTGTTGATAATCTTTGATTTCTTGTGCTACCCTCTTACACCTATAATCCTCTTTGCATCATTCTGGATCATTTGCTTTGACTTTAATTGAATTCTTATTTTCTCTTAAAAGGTGTTGCAATTTGCTTCATTTTTCCCATTCTTTTTCTAGTTTTGTGTATTTTGCATTGAAAATCTGTAATTCTCTATTCCTAGATATTGATACATCCTTCCTTCTATTGTATTGATATAGCATTCTTTCTATTGACATAGTCACTACTATTTTTTTTCTATTTTTTTCCATCACTCTATTTCCTTGCATTTCTTCTTCACTAAGATTTTTAGGCTCTATTCTTTTTCTCTAGAAGATTATTTCTATTTTAAATCAAATCTAGAGGTGATCTGTTCATTCTTTTAATCAGCAACATGTTTTCTCTATTCAGAAGTTCTGGCCAATATTATTATATTATTTATTGCATTATGGTATTCAGTTATTTTTACTTGTTATGTTCTTCTGGGAGACCTACGATAGTATAGATGCTTAAGTTATCATTACGTATCTTCTCCTTGAATTCAATGTTTTTCTATATGGAGATCACTTTTTTTAAACATTATTGATTTCTTCTTTTTGTACATTGTCCTTTTCATCTATATATTTGTATTCCCCCAAATTATTCATCTTTTTTTCTTTGATGTCTTTTTTATTTTTTTCTCTTAACAATTATTTTAATGTTTAATATTTTTGTTTTCAACATTGATTTCCACAAGATTGAGTTACAATCTTTCTCCTCATTTCTACCCTCCCCCCACTCAAAGATGGCAGACATTCTGATTGCTGCATTCTCCATTCAGCCCTCCTTTCTATCACCCCACTCCCACCCGCCCATCCCCTTTCCCCTTACTTTCTTGTAGGGCAGGATAGATTTTATGCCACATTCAATATATATTTTATTTCTCAGTTTCATGCAAAAACAACTTTTTTTTGAGGATCTGCTTTTAAAACTTTGAGTTGCAAATTCTCTCCCCTCTTCCCTCCCCACCCACCCTCCCTAAAAAGGCAAGCAATTCAACATAGTATATAATTCACACATGTATCACTATGTAAAACACTTCCACAATACTCATGTTGTGAAAGACTAACTATATTTCCCTCCATCCTATCCTGTCCCCCCTTATTCAATTTTCTCCCTTGACCCTGTCCATTTGAAAAAGTGTTTTTTTTTCTTCCACCCTTATCTTTTTTTTGGATGCCTTTGCGTATAGCTGTTTTCACATTGTTTTCTTCTCCTGTGTTAATGTCTTAGTGTTTCCTCCCACTGTTGTAGCTTTTTATGGTCGAGTATTTGATTGTTGTGGTTTCCTCATTTTTCCAGCCTATTTCTTAAATTTTAACTTTGAACTTTATATTAAAGTTGAACTCTGCTCACTTGGAACTGGGAAAGCACTTGCTGAAGCTTCAGCTTTTGTTGTACTACTGTTTTTAGAGTTAGTTGTGGATATTTGATTTTTTTTGGTGTTTCCAACATGATGTGATCTGGGGGAAAATGTGGTCACTACTATCCTTTTTCCCCCTAAGAGTAGTGAGGCTTTTTTGCCTTTATTTAAAAACAATAATCTTTGATTTTAAATGACTTCCAAAGTAGTGATTTCAGGAGACCTAGCCCTGGAATGTTGTTTTACCCTGAAGTGTCCAATGGTCACCAGACATTGAAGTTAATGATCTGGATGTTGGCAAGGCATGGCTGAGGTAGAGAGAGCCCTGGGGGGTGGTTTTGGGGGAGTAGTTTGATATGAGATAGCTCCAGTAGGAGCCGAGACTTAAAAGACTGTAGATATGAGGTTTATAGGCACCCTTTCCTACCCAGGAAAGCCTCTTGCCCTTCTGCTGCCACAAGCACTAGCCTTCTCCTTGGCCCTTGAACTGTGACCAATGAACTGTGACTCCTGATCCTCTATCGCCACAAGTGCTATCATTCCTCACTGCCTTGGAACTGCAACCAGGAGCCCTACTCATTACCTACCACATGCTTTTCTACACCCTAAGACCCAGAATTACTCATGAGTGACAGAGTTGTTAATCAGTGTCAGATGTGTCCAGTGACAGGAAAGGTCCTCTGTAATCTATCTGACCATTTGTCTGACCCTCTTACCACCTCTGGGCTGTTGCTCAACTGCTGTTACTGCTGTCATAGTCACCTCCAAAGCCCACCACTGCTGCTTCTTCCATGTGGGCTTTGGGTTGGGTTCCATCCTGGTGTCACAGATTTCTGCTGAGGATCTCCTAAGTTGTCTTAGGCTGGAAAAATATATCACCTTGATCTTTTCTTTTCTCTGCTTCTCCAAAATTCAGTTTGAGGCATTATTTTAAAGTTGTTCAGAGTGGATTGTTAAGAGGTTTGACAGAGCTGTTTCCTCTTTTTCACCACCTTGGCTCTGCCCTAACACCAGAAGGCTATTCTCAATCACTTTGGAATTTCTGGATATTTTTCCCTGACCTCTGCAGATTGTCAATACTTTTTATTTGAATTTTTGTTTGTTTGTTTCATTTTCCTTCATAGTATAATATTTGAGCTTTGTGATTTAGCTCCTCTTTCAATTTGTTATTAATTTTTCTTTTGTCTTGGTTGTCTTTTGATTTTCTTGCTTATAAGCTAAGATGAAACCTGAGATTTCACTCGTGGATATTTCAATTCGCCTTTCTCTTTCATTCCTAGTTGGTTATATCTCACATCCTTTTTCACTCTTTGGATCCTCCACCTTCCAGCCTGCCAAAGTTGTATGTCTCCATTTATCAGGGTTATAGGGCCCTGGCCTAGGTCCTTTACCAGAGTAGACCTTAATGAGAGATGAATGATCCTAGCTTGAATTTTGAATTCCTTTTTTGCTAAAGAACAGAAATGTTGGGGCAGCTAGGTGGTACAGTGAGCAGAGCACCGGCCCTGGAGTCAGGTAGACCTGAGTTCAAATCCAGCCTCAGACACTTGACACACTTACTAGCTGTGTGACCTTGGGCAAGTCACTTAACCCCAATTGCCCTGCCAAAAAGTAAAAAAAAAAAAGAAAAACAGAAATGTTTCCCCCTGTCATTGGTTTTACACTGCCACCTCCTTTATTCAGCTGATCTCCTTTTCCTTTGTATGGCTAGTAAGAACCAGTGTCTCCTACCTCTTATATGATAAGGGGAAATCCAATTTGAGTCACTACCCTAGAAGTCTTTGTCAAGAACCCCCATTGCTTTATTCTGAAGGACAAGCCTTCAAATTTGCTAGCATTGACTACGGCTTATATTTACATAGTATTTGTGGGTTTTCATGGCCAAAGAATTTATCACCTGGTGGCCAACCTCTTAATATTGAACTTACCTGTATTAAACTAGGTTAGTTCTCAGATAGTTAACAGTCTTTTACCAAGACTGAATTTAATACTTTTGCAGTTTATAAGACTTATGAAAGCCTGTAGTGTCCCAGAATAAACTTCAAAATTCCAGGATTACCTCCATTTCAGTGACATCACCCTCTTCCTGAGACCTGTGACTTCATCAATGGAGGAAAGTGCCACTGTGAAAACATCTTCTAATGAAGTAAATCAGCGAGTCATCTTTAAATAGTATTTTTAAGAAAGATATTTGATGTCTGGGATTAGTGAGTAAGAAATGCAGAACTTGAACCTAGGTCTTCCTGAATCTAAAGCCATCACTTACCCACTGTACCAGGAACCTGTTTTCTTCATCTTCTTTATCATGGTCATTATCATTATCTTGAAAGAAACTACAAAGAGTCTAGTTTACACTTTTATTTCAGGAATATGAGCCTAAACCTTCTGAAAGACAATAGTTATTTTCTTTTGAAACTCTAGGTATAGTAATTCTCTACTTAGAGTATTTATATTTCTGAAGTAAAATTCTCTATATCTAAGCAAACTCTCAATTGATACATCTATAGCCACCAAATATATGTTTAATGATGCTTTATAAATGAGTTAACATAGTTTATAGGTGAATATCCAGATTCTACTGCTTATCATTTATCATTGATGTATAGATCCAAGTGAGTGGCAAGTGTAGGGGAGTGGGACATGAGAAAACAAGATAGATAGAATGGGGTAGCATTTGAATCTCTTGACAGAAAATATTTCAAATAGTTAATAAATATTTGAAAGAAAGGCATTGGTGATAGTTTTAGAAGTCTTCTATACAAACACAATAATGATATAAGTAAATGGGGGAGTGGGAAATGTATTTTTTTCCTTCAGCCTATTTGGCTCCAGTAGCGTGTGTTTGATTTATGTAATTTTATTATTGTGCTGCAATGGCTTTCACTCTGAATTATTCATCCAGCATAAGCTAGCAATAGCAGCAATAGCTTTCTTCAGTTAAAAATCTCTGACATTACGAAGGGTGTTTAAATGAACCATGGAGTTTTTGCCCCTCCTTTTATGATCTGAATAAATGCTGCTCTTGAACAAAACATGTTTGGGGAGAGATTTATCACAGCCTTTAAAAAACTCGTGCATGAACTAATGGAATTGAATTATCCCTTGAATCGTTTCCTTGAATGGCCACTAATTTCTTTTCTTGGCTCCCTGCTTGTTTCCGAAGAGTTTCATTGAAAAGCCTACAATGAAAATATTATTAGCTTAAGTAGTAAGAGGTACAACAGATGGTTAGATGTTTCTGAAATGAGATTGCTCATATGATTACATTTCTGAGACTGTGCTTTGATTGTGAAATCAGGAATCGAAGTATTATTAGTGTAATATCATGAATCTTTATCAACATGAAGCCAGTATTAGGGCAGGCAGCATATCAAGACCCAGTCCATTGCTTTTCCTGCTGTGCTCTATATTTTCAAGCAACATGTTAACATGGCATACAGAATATTCTGTTTGCACAAGACAGTTAATTGCGGTATCAAGCTGAAGTTATATAAACACTTGCATTTAGCTTTGTAATCCATTCTGACTTTAACTCAGTATATGACTGCAAATCAGCTTGATTTTTAAGCTTGATTTCCTATTCTACAAGAAAAGAACCTTAAAACATTCATACATCTCTTATAAATTGACCCTTTTGCATTTTTATCTGACAGGTTTTTTTTAGAATCTTGCCTCTCCCTCTTGACTGTCATGGATCATTGGAAGTAAATCCTACCAGTTAACATACAATTGTCCAATAGCCAAGTTGGCTTGATTCTACCTTTTCAACCCATATTTCATACTGCTCTGTATTTCTGCCAGCTAGACTACTCTCCATTCTTCCCCTCTTACCTTATAAAAGTTCTAATACTCCTATCCCCTTCCTTTGCTTTCTTTGGAGATGCCTTCCCATCTCCGTCAAAATCCTTCTATTTCTAAAACAATAGACTTATGTGCCACCTACAGAAGGCATACTGAAACTTTTTCTCCATCTATTACATACATAAAAGTGATCTTTTGCACCAGTTACCTCTTTTAGAGACCTAATTTTCCTTTTTGTAACAATGTTTTTTTACCCATTGTCTCCTGAAAATTATAAGCTCCTTGAGAACAAGACCTCTATATCTATATCTATATATCTATATATATATTATAGATCCATATAGCTATACATTTCTATCTATTTTTGTATGCACTTGTAGTGGTAATTAAGGTGGTTTTTTCTTTTCTTTCTTTTTTTTTTTTTTTTTTTTTTTTTTACTGTTTTCTCTTTTAGAATGCTGAAGTTATCAAGTGATAACTTTGATTAAGTCTTGCTAGGTGCTAAGCCCCAGGCCCACACCCTTTTGCTGATTAAGTATGAAGCCTTTGGGCCCTAAGAATGGTATATAAACTCAGAGGTTAGCATTTTGTTTGGGGCTCTCACTTACTGTAAGAGTGTTGGTGTGGAGATTCTGGGTAAGCTGCTGGAGCCCCTGGCTTTGAAAAAACCCTCATGTTGGTGCTTCTCTGCTACCTATGTATTGTGATTTGGTCTGTTTATGTTGTCTCTGTATTTGCTCTGAAGATCAAGGTGCTGGCTTTTCCCCCTAAGCTTAGTGAATGATATATGTATGTTTAATTAAAGTGAGATTATAAACCCCTTAAAGTTACTTTCCTTAGGAAAGCAGATCAAAGGACCTGTGCTAGCAGTCCTGCTGTGTTACTGGTTTTATACTCCCACAGTAGCTGCTAGCAACATTGTTGTTACAGCACTGTGCCTGCAACAGAGTCTTGCAAAAACCCATTGATGAATAAATACATTTGGAATGGAAAATTCCAAGACTTGGACCCTATCATTTGGTCTGTTACAGAGTTCTGAGAAGATCTATCACACAGAAGATAATTTCTATTTTAAATTTACTGCAATTTTTTTAATGATGTGACCTTGTTTTATGTACTACTTTAAAATTAATCATGATCAAAATTAATAATCATTAATAATCATCAATTATCATAGCTTGAAGGAACCTCAGAATGAGAGCCAAAGTAACTGAAGCCCACAGAGGTGAAGCAACTTGCCCAATGAGTTAGTGGAAAAGCCAAGAATCCCTTTTTTCATAGTTACTCAATGAGTACAGAATTTAATTGTGCATTTTATGAATTAGGAAATTGGGGATGAGAAAAATAATATGTTGCAGTAGAAAGGGCTTTGAATTTGAAATCATCTTCAAAAAGAGATCAGAGACTAGATGCTCTCCATAGTCTCTTCCATTTCTGTATATATGATTGGCCTAGGATCACACAGCAAGACAGCAAAAGGGCTTGAACCCACACTGTTAGACCCCCAGACCAGTTCTCTTTCTCCTAATCCAAACAGCCTTCCTGGTCTACAAAGATTTATACATCAATCTTATTTATCACTGGCCTAAGTTATTAAAATATATAGTGCAAGTGAACATATTTGACAACATTTTCCCCTGACATTCATAGAAAATATTTGTCCTACTTTCCCTCATAGACCATTTATCCTAATGATGTGGCCTAAAAACATGGGCATAACAGTATGCTGCTATTCCTGTATAGGAAGATGATAATTCTATGCTATCTACATGTTCAACTCTAGTTGAAAATACACATAGCCTACAAAACTTCCCTTGAGTTCAGAATGCTTCAAAGCAAGATCAGCATTATCTTTTTACCTCTGATTGAGTCTACCTATCCGAATAAGTTTTGTATATGGGCATGTGGGCCCAGTGTTGGATGGCCTGTTGTTCAAGAGCCAACATGGATAACATACATTTAAAGAAATTCATCTACAAGTTGCCTGAAAGACAATGATGAAAAGTGACTTTGTACAGCAATAATTCTTTACAACTATCTACTGAGTTACAGACATATTGTGATTTTCGTGGGTGAAGGGAGTATGCATATCAAAGATGGTACTGATAATTCAAGGATACATGAAGTTAGTGTTTTATTTATATTGGTCCAAGGCTAATAATGAATCATTCAGTACTAATATATTCAACTTTGCTGAAGTCAACCTTGAAGGTGTTTGAGTTTTGTTTTTATTTTTTTTTCTTCATATTTTTTCCTGAACTGACTAGAAGAGATTGAGCCTGAGCTACACAGTACTCAACAAACTAGCTATCTTAATAAGTTCAGAAAAAAAGAGTCAATTCGTAGGGGATGGGAGTGGGGTGAGACAAGAAGCCTGTTTGTCCTTCTTAGTTAAACCAACCAATAGACTGGGGTTTTCATTTATCAAATGTTATATTTTTCTGTAATAATGCTACATCATTATTAAAGGTATTATTTATCATACAATGTTATTTTATCATAAATATGTAATTTAACAATTAACATGTTGAAGAAATAAATTTAAGAGAATGAATGAAGTGTTCTAAAACAAAAATGTCTCTGCAGCCAAAGACTGAAATTCAAAACCTACCCCTGTCACACATGTGACCTTGGCAAATCACTTTTCATCTCTGGGCCTTCTTTATGTCTTCATTTGTAATATGAGGTAGTTGGACTAAGGTCCCTTCTAAATCTAAATCTATGAACTTTTGAATTTATTTGTAAATGATTATTCAGCATTGGAATATAAAGGATAGAATTCTGGGGTCAGAATCAGGAAAACCTGGATACAAATCTTGTCTTTGAGAGTTATGCTGCTTTACTCTGGATAAGTCACTCCATCTTTATGTTCCTCTAGCAGTTTTCTAGAACTTGTTTACATAGATGTAGATGGAATATAATCTGTATTAATGGAGGAAGTTCTCCATGTTCATAAATATTCAGATACTTGTATAGAAAAAATGTTTTAGCTATAAAAAATGTGAGCAGAGGGCAATAAAAAGATCATTAATGAATGAAAATAATCTCTGATTGGTTACTTGTGACAATTTGCCTGAGATATAGCACAAAATGTGACCTCAAGGATGGATATTGCTGGGAAAAATGTGGTCATGGAGGAAGAGCAAAATGTGAGAGAGGTACAATACAAAGGTTTGACTAATACCCATGAGAAAGGGAAAGCATCCAGAATATTGGGTGGATCTTTAACAAAACATTTATAGAAAATCTTGAGCCAGAATCTCACAGTGTGATAAGGCATAGAGTGTGATATGCATTGAAGAGAGAATATCAATAACAATGAGTTTACATTGAAGTAAAAAATGCAAGTTCAAAATTCTTTTCTTAGGTTGATCACGCAGAATGATTTCCTTTGACAATGTCCATCTGGAGACAATGGGAGTGCATACATGATGTTGAAACAGATGGCTGAAAACTGTAAAATTATATTACTCTCTAAATTATCTGGTCTGTATGATAGTGACTAAGTTTATTGATTATTTTCCCTAACTGGTTTGAGTTGGCCTATTTCAAGACAAATATATCCAATTTTTTTTTTCAAAGTATAAATACAAGCTAGTAAGATGTCACCTCTGTACCAGTCAAACATGTATTTACTCTTCTTTGGCAAACTACTGTTCCTCTGGTTGGAAGCTGGCCATTTTTTATTAGGGAGATTGGATTTGGAAGAGATAGAAAAGGGGGTAACAGAGAAGGTGAAGGAAAGAAAATAGTAATGTCAGATACTGTGTCTGAACAGCAAAAATACTAATCTTTTAATACTATACCCAATTTTTATTTTAATGAAACATTAAAATAACTTTGGAATGATGCTATCAATATTGTAGAATGAACACTATAGCATTATTCTAGTAGACCTCGTGAAGTGCATCCATAAATCATGTTAAATGCATACTATTTTCAACATGCATAATAGTTCTGAAATCAAATACAGCACTCCTGTTTATTAATCACATACATGCACAATGAAATTTGTTGGGAATTTTTTTTCCTAGTGTCCAAGGAAGGAAAACATTTTAAGTAATGGGCTACTAACAGAAAGAAAAGGTAGAATTTAAGAACATTTTGCCTCAGATTTGCAATTGTTTGTGCTGTTTTGGGGCCACCATTAAAGCAGAAGATGATATAAGCAGATTTCATTGTATGTAATTCATCACAGATGAGGTAGAAACTATAGCTTTATATAGTGAGACTTTTTTCCCTCAAGAAATTTCTGGACTCAGGACTATATACACTAATAATCAGCTGTATAAAATCAGTTTCATTTTGGTAACATCAGTCTTATAAATTGATTAAAGTTTTTCATTATTGTCATCTTTTTCTTCTTCCTCTTTTTCTCCCCTTATTCCTTATCCTCTTTGTCCTCCACCTCTTTTTTTCTCCTCCTTTTCTTCCTTCTCCCCCTCTTCTTCTCCCTCTCCCTCATCCTCCTTCTCTTTCTCTTCCTTGCCCTCCTCCATTTCTTCTTTATTTCTTCTGGATTAGAAACTTTGCCAAGGTGATAAACATATGAGGATCAAAGCAGGATTTAAACCCATGTCCTTTGACTCCAAAATCCAGCACTATTTGAATTACTCATATTGACTTCACCTTTTTTATATTACTGAAAACTGTTTTCTTGGTTTTTTTCAGGTCTCCAAAAATACATAATAATTTCCTGTAGAACATGATTCTAAGGTTTTGTATTCCTGAACAAGGTCATTGGATGGCACAATTTATAGGTATGATATTGCAATAACCACATGTCATAAAACAGATGAAAATTATATACCTGCATTCCCTTAAAACAGTAAAACTATGTTCCAAGTTCTGTGAAATTGCATTAACATGCTAGAGTTCTTATTTAAAGGTAGATACATTGTTGAATGAATGGAGTACTAGATCTAAAGAAAGGAAGACATGAGTTCAAATCAGCCTTTGACATTTAATAACTGTTTGACCCTGGGCAAGTCACTTGACTGCTGACTACCTCTATAAAATGGGTATAATAATATCTTCCTCTCAGAATTATTGTAAGGATCAAATGAAATATTTGTATAACAATTTGCAGACTTTAAAACATTACATAAATACTGGTTATTTGTTTTTATTCTTTTTATCAGCATCACCACCACCACCACCACCACCATCATCATCCTCATTTGTTGTTCAATCCTTTCAGTTGTGTCCAATTCTTCATGACCCCATTTGATATTTTCTTGGCAAAGATATTGGAGTGGTTTGTGATTTCTTTCTCCATCATCATCATCATTGTAATTATTTTTAAACCTAATGAACTATAAAGTTTACATATAATAAATAACAATTTATGTCACCTCTAACATAATTTTAATTTACAATGAATCTAATTGGATAGCTATAACATCTATTGAACTTTCAAATAGCAATCATTTTGTTTGCTGCCTTTAAATTTAGGAAGGTTTTAGAGAACTCGTTTGTATTTTTTAGGCCACTTAGAAAGAAATTTCTTAGGAATGTTGAAATGCTGCTTCATTGGATTTTACTTTATTTTGCTCTCTCCCTCTTTCTATCTATCTGTCTATCTGTCTGTCTGTCTATCTATCTATATCTATACTTATACCTATATCTATCCGTATCTCTATCACAAGCGAAAATGGTTTAGAGTCATCTTCATTTCAAATGTTCATATAGACTATTTGTGCCCTACCTGTGATAGTGACTTCCAAGTTCATATTGATCTGATCAGCCACAGCTGGATTCACTATACCTTGATCCTGACACAGTGATGCCATTTTCATCCTCTTCAAGCATGAAGGCCAATATCCAGCCATTATTATTAGTCTCAAAGTACTAAAGTGTAGGGAATCATTTTTTTTGTTTTTACCACATTCTTTAAAAGTAAGGATTCATTCAACATTGCCTCATTCACCTTCCTCTATTTCATCAGTTTATCCAAAGTTCTGCTCCATGAAATCAAGGACCAGCATCAAGCTATTAAACTCTAAACCCAAATTTTCTCTTTTCTAATGACTTTAGATCTACCTTTTAGCTCTAAAATAATTTGACTGCCATATTAATTCTCATTAGTGAACAAATTTTATCAAATAAAGCATTTTACACTGCATTAGAAAACCATCAAACACTGATTGTTGGGCAAGGCACTTCAATATGACATTAAAAATGATTAAGAAAATATTTTGATGAGACATAAGTTGTCTCCTTATGCTTAGAAAATAGCAAAGAATAATTTGAAATGTGGGTGTAAGTGTGGCATTTTCATCCATCCGTCGTTGGATGTATGGAAGATGAAAAGATGGAACTGCCTTTATTTTAAATGGACTATAAAGAATCATGGTTGTATAAGGAGCAAAAGTGTCCCCTCTTTGTAACTCCACTCCAGTACAAATATCATAATCTTCTATAATTCTCTTTCAAACTATCTCTTTTCCTCTGAGAGATTTTTAATTCTCCTGTCTTGATTATGAGGTTCTTTTTCAAGGATAATTATCTGGCAGTGGATTTGGAAGATTCTTTTTATAGCATTTTCTTCATTCCTTCATGATGTCCTTTCCCTAACCTTATTCTCCAAGATCACCTTTAAATTTCACTATGAAAGCCTTCCTTCAATGACTTGCTCTATTGCAGAGGATCCTAGTTTTTCAAAGACCATGCCAGTTCACCATATTCTACCCAAATAGAAAAGCCTTTGAGTGTAGTCTCAAGGACTTATTTTATTTCTAGCACTCTAAGAGCAACCTAGCTATGTCTACAGAGGCACATCAGCAGCTTTGCGAACTTACCCACATATCTTCACAAAAGAAATGGATAATTACTATAGCATAGAACAGGATCAGTAACCTGGAACCCAAAAGGTCCAAGCATAGATATGAGGAGATCCAGAAACATATGTTACACACACACACACACACACACACACCCCTTCTATTTTTAGAAATCTTAAAATAAAATATCCCAGTTCTTTTAGAACCAGAGAACAAAATGGAAATAATGAGAATCTACCAATCACCCCATATAAAAAAATCAAAGAGAAAACTCCCAGGAACATTATAACCAAAATTTAGAGCTTCCAGGTTAAAGAGAAAAACATACTGCAGGCAGCCAGAAAGAAAGAATTCAAGTACTAATCAGACACAGTCAAGATCACGCATGATTTAGCAGCCCCCAATACAAAGGAGTGAAGAACTGGCAATATGATATTTCAGAAAGCAAACAGCTAAGAATAATTTGCCCAGAAAAATTGAGTATAATGCTAAAAGGGAAAAATGGATTTCTAATGAAATAGAAGACTATCAACCACTCCTGAAGAAGAGACCAAAGTTTCAGCTCAAATATAGGCATGAAGAGAAACATAAAAAAGGAAGCATGAAGGGACAGAAATAAAAGGACAAACATGGATAAACTCTTATTTTCCAATATAGGGAGATGCTGTATGTTTCACCTCTGACCTCTGTCATCATCAGGCTTCATAAAAGTGGTCCAATTTTCAGGGCCTTAGACTGGTTCTGTTATGTCTTGATAATAATAAGAAAACAATGGAAAGAGAAGGGAAAAGGAATAGAGTAGGGGTGAAGGGAAAGTTAGGTGAAATTATCTCATAATGAAGGTACACAAAAAGATACCTATACAAACAATGATGAAACATGCTGCCCATCTCCTGAAAGAGAGCTGATAGACTCAGAGCACCAACTGAGATATATTATTTTAGAGATGCTGTAAGGCAATAATAACAATATAGATGATAATTGTTAAAATGCCTATGTGGTTCTCTATCACAAAATATACAAGACTCCCCACATAGTAGGTAGAAGAAGTAAACCATTTATTCAGACACCAGAGAACCATACCCCATAAGCTGTCTGCCCAATCCAACACAGCAGCAAAGCATTTCATATATAATATCACGACATGGGTATTCGTCATCCCAAAACCTTTCTGACTCCCTGTTGCGGCCTTCCCAAAAATTCACAGTACAGTTATCACACTCTGCTCAGATATCACAAGTTGTCTGTCTTTACCTCAGTTCTAACTGTCAGGAAAGGCCGTTAACAGCCATAATAACAGCTCTCTCTCAGCATTTCCTGTGACACAACTTCCTTTTTGTCGCAGTAAGCTCCTCCTACCACAGGCTTCCTGTGATGTAAGCAGGTCACATCGCCTATTAATGGGTAGGAAAGATCTTCAAATCTAAATTGCTGTTACAGATGCCCAATGAGAAATTTTGTTTTGTTTGACTATATGTTTTAATAGTTTTGTCAGAGCAAGGGGGAATAGGTTATAAAGGGCTTTGAAAGTTAGACATGCTATTGCATTTGATCTTGGAGTCTATAGTCACTGGAGTTTCTTGGCTAGGTTGGTGACATGAACAGACTAACATTTTAGTAATATTATTTTGATGGGTGGATAGAAAATGTGTTGGAGTAGGAAGAGACTTCAGGCAGGCAGCCTCATCAGCAGGTTTTTGCAATAGTCCAGATGTGAGGTAATAATGACCTCCACCAGAGTGATAGCAATGTCAGAGAAAAGGGCATATTTGAAGGATATTGCAAAGGTGAAAGTGACAGCCTTTAGCAAATTAGTTTTAAGACTAAGGGATAGTGAGGAGTTGAGAATTACTTCTGTGAACTAGCTTGTGGGACTATGAGGATGGTGGTGCTCTCAACAGTCTTAAAGATGTTTAGAAGGTTTAGGGGAAGCTGTCTACTGGACATCCTCCTCAAGATGTCAGAAAGGCAGTTGGGGATGTGACACTGGAGATCGGTAGAGAGAGTAAGGCAGTACAAGGAGATTTGAGAATCATCAGCATAGAGATGGTGATTAATTCGATGGCAGTTGATGAAATTATCTAATGAAGTAGTAGAGAAAGAAGAAAAAGAAGGGGGCCCAGGATGGAGGAACCCAGAATGACGATCCAGCAATAGAGACTGAGAAGTTGTATCTTGATAGGCAGAAGGAAAACCTGAAGAGAATAGGATCCCAAAAACCTGGAGAAAAGAGATTATTAAGACAATGGGGGGGGGGCGGAGCCAAGATGGCGACTGGAAAGCAGTAACTGGCATGAGCTCCCCACCAAGTCCCTCCAAAAACCTATGAAAAAATGGCTCTGAACCAATTCTAGAACTGCAGAACCCACAAAGGGGCAGAGGGAAGCAGGGCTCCAGCCCAGGTCAGCCTGGATGGTCTTGGGGTAAGGTCTATCCCGAACAGAACTCCCAGCCCCCAGCCAAGGGGAGCGGAGCTGAGCCGAGCAGAGCCCAGTGTGCGAGGCGGCACGGCGAGGCGCGGCGCGGTGCAGCAGACCGCGGACCAACGAGACCTGGAGTGGAGTGGAGGGTGCCCTAACACGCAGAATTACTGAGCTGTGGCATGTACCAGACCTCACAACCCACAAACAGCAAAAGGTTAGTGGGGAAAGCAGCGGGACGGGATCGGAGTTTGCGGTTCGACTTCCACCCCTGAGGCAACGGAGGAGGGGCAGCTTTAGAAATTCAGCTGCAGTTGCTTCTGGCCCCCGGCCCACCTGGTGGGAGGAATTAAGTGGCTGACCAGAGCAGGAGTGCCTGC
>CM053623.1:340581329-340615293 GCA_028646595.1 Phalanger gymnotis
TTCTCGCCTCTCCTCGCAGCCAAGCCTCTGGCGTTCTCAAGTCCCGCCTCAACGACTAGCGACCAGAGTCCAGAGACCCATTGGTTCCCGAATTGGCCCCTTTTAAGTCTTTAATCTACGCCCACAGGGGTTTCACACCTGACAGGGCTTTGGGCCTGGGCTTAGCGTTTAACAGGTGAAAGTACTTTCACCGTTAACAAAAGCCAAACTCCTCAAGGGCGCCCATTAAACTAAGCCCATTTTGCCTCACTGGCACAACCTGTTGGGGCCCCTAGGTGGCACAGTGAGTAGAGCACCGGCCCTGGAGTCAGGACAACCTGCATTCAAATCCGGCCTCAGACACTTGGCACACTTACTAGGTGTGTGACCTTGGGCAAGTCACTTAACCCCAAGTGCCCTGCCTTACCCCCTCCAAAAAAAGAGACTTAGTCCTAGAGTTAGTATTTAGTCTGACCCAACATCCATTTATGCTGTATTCAAGGTTCTGTTAGATGCTACAAATACAAGGATAAATTAAAGCAGTTTATCCCCTTAAAAACCCATAATCTAGTATCCCATATTATATTAATTATATCCAATATTATATGGTAATATATGTTTTACATCTAATATATTATTTTGTCTAATATTATGTTATGTTATTTGAAATTTTATCTAATGTTATATTAGATAGATATTGATACTTATTTCCTTAACATATCTATCTATCCTTGGTACAGTACTTAGCTTCTCTGCATCTCAGTTTCTCTACCAGGAAAATAGGGATAATATTTTTGTCATCTAGCCCTACTGGCCTCTTCTAAGGCAAGCCCTATGAAAACTTTAAGCATTATTAATATATGAGTCAGTATTTTGCATCACCTCTGTTTTTTTCCCCTATTCCATTTACATTGGTAATTTCAAAGATGATCTTACCATTGTCATTTATACTAGCTGGACTTGCTTCACTCTGTGGTTCATTCAAAATGGATAATCCATGAGAACCCAAAATAGGGCTCTTACAGACTCCTCACAAGATGTGCATGCATAGCCACATGGAGAAAATAAAGTAAGGAATGCAGTATATTTTAAATAACCCTTAATAATAGAAATACATTAACTTTGGTGCTGTGCAACCTTAGTCATGCATTATGGTCACTTTGGGCCACAAAGCATTTTATATATTTATTTTTGAGAACTTTGGTGGTATTATAGGGACCACAGGACTTATTCTGTAAGAATAACAGCTCATATTTTTGTGGCCCTTTACAACCTACAAATTATTTTTCTCTTAACAATGTGTTTAAGTAGTTATGCAATTATAGGCCCTCTTTATGGTTGAGATAACTAAAGATGCTTAAAGAGATGAATTGGTTTGCCCGTAGCTGGTAACTGTTAGCCAAGATTGGTGCCCATGTCTTCTGAGTGTGGAGTTCTTTCTACTGAACTCTTTCCTTGCAGAAGAAAAAGATTCTTCCATTCCATTAATTTGTGGCTCACCAGGAAGCTCTCCCTGATTAACACCACCGATTTTCCAACCTGCTTGTCTAATCTTTGACTTATTCCTCATTCCCTTAATGCATTTTAGCAATTATGGTTTTCCTTGCTATATATTTCTTTTCATTGTTTATTTTGTCTCCTGCTTGTTTGTTTCCTAAGGCTGGGGACTATTTCATTAACAACCCCCCAGGTTCCAATACAGGGCTATTTACCCTGTGGGTGCTGAATAAACAGCAGCTAATTGGGTTGTCATGCGTAAATAAAACAGACAATTTAATTTGATTACTATTTATTATGTGCCTACTGTGTGTTCAGAACTGCTTCTGGCATATACCTAAGCCTAAGTATGTTTCTCAGCCTAATCATTCTCATACTCCCACAACACCAATTGAATCTCAGGTCAGTGTGAATAGAAAATGTAATTCCTAACAGGATGCTTACTAGTAAAAGGCAAATGCTACACTTGACCTTGTCAGTGTCAACTGCAGGATTTTCAGCTCTAATGGAATGCTTTTCTGTATTGTATTAAAATTTATAACTAGAATAAAATATTAATCAATTGCAGTAATAATTAAAAATGGGCCATTCTCTTGAATTAAAAAAAATCAGACAAGAGTGATTGCTTGACTAGGAGAGGACTTAGTCTCTTAAAATGTGGTTAGTTATGAATTATTGATATATTGTATTGCCTCTCAAGAAGCATTCATGGATACATCTAGATTCTATCTAGCCATTGGTCTATGTCAGATTTATATGCATGGAAGCAGTAGGGAATGCTACAGATTACATTTCCAGATACTGAGATGTGTTATTTTGTGTAACAACTCTTTAAATTTATTATTTCAGCTTAAAAAAGAAACAAGTCACATGAAAATCTGTCTTCTAAATCAGCATCTTCTTTTTATTAGCATTGTGGCAATAGGCAAATTATCTCCCTTCTCAACTCAGCTTCTTCATCTATCAAATAGGAAAAATAAAGCTTGCACTATGTTCCTCATACTGTAGATGTAAAATTGTTTTGTAAATGTTAAGGCCTCAGATAAATGCAAAATATGATGTAGGTGGTAACTATGATGATGATGGTTTTTCTATCATGTAACAATGAGTATATAAAGCTTTTCAATTTTTTCCTAGTTTGTCTTCAATGTGGACATGCTTACAATGGACTAATACTGGTGTGTAGGCTATATTTTGATGATCCAAACAAGTAGGATTCCGGTAAGTATAGATATATAAACAAGAATTTATCATGCTTCTTTACTCAAATAAGCTAAGACATAAAGAAAGACCTCACATAAAAATAAGCCTCAAGCTTAAGTCGTAGCTCTAGTTGCAAATTGTTTAGAGTTGATCAATTAGAGCAAGAATTGAAGAACTATAAACATATAGGTAATATTCATATCTTTCTAACTAAATCTTAATTACATCAGTCAATAACTAAAGTCGCCCTGGTTTTACTGAGACTTGAATAGAAAACTTCCTGGATCACCTAGAATCTTTATAATTTAAGTCAAGCCTTTCTTGGGGGTTTGCACAATGTTGATGCTCCATGGTTTAATTCATTTTTATCCCTCTCATTTATTCTTTTGATCATGCATTCACCCATTCTAAACCCAATAAACAATATAGGACACTGCTTCTGGGGGAACATTCAAAATTTGCACAAGGTACTTGCTATTATAAAATTTATACTATATAATCCCTGGAGATAAGAAACAAACACAAACATACAGAGGAGACCTAAGATAGTACATGTATTGGAGAATTGCAAAACCAAGTGACATACAGAATCTGATGAGGGGGGAATTATTATCAATAATGGGTAACAAAGGCCTTCTCTGAGTAGAACCAAGATAGTAGAGAAGAGAAAATGCTCAGTTGAACCCTACCAACATTACTCCCAAACAATTCAAAAATAATGCCTCAAATAGAATTCTGAAGTGGCAGAGCCCACAAAATATCGGAGTGAGACATCTGCCAGCCCAAGACAACTTAGGAAATTGGAAAGAGAAATCTGTAACATGGGAGTGGAGATTGGTCCAGAGCCCAAACAGAAGAAACACCAGTGTTGGGATGAGGTAATGGAGACAGAAGCATCAAAAGCTTCAGGAGCTTCCAAGAAAAAAATAGCGAGGGGACATTGCAACCGAAACAACAACAACAAGAAAACTACAGGGTACCCCCCTGCTACCACTGGATGCAGGACTACATGTTGTTTGGCAACTTCATTGCCTATGCCCATTTTTGTGTCATTTTTCAAGGGCAGGGAAAATATTTTTGGTCAAGAAGAAGTAGAAACCCTGGAAGTAACTATATGGCAACTCTATTTTCTATATCCACTTCTGGGTCATAATTCAAGGACAAAGAGGAGCATTTTTGGTCAAGAGGGAGTGGAAGCCCTGAGGGTCAATATCACTTCCATTACCAAAGGATCTGAGACCCTGAAGAGCAATGTCACTTGTAATCCCCAAGGATTGGGGCCATTCCTGGGTAAGGATGAGAGTGCAGAACAGGAGATCGGTAATGGTATTTGCCCAAATCACACCATCTTAGTTTATCACCAATGCTGCTAGCAGCTGCTGTGGAAGTGTAAGGACAATAATACCAGCACACAGGAGCGCTGCTAGCATGGATTCTTTGATCTGCTTTCTAAAGAAAGCAACTTTAAGGGGTTTACAATTTCACTTTAATTAAACATACATGTATCGTTCACTTAGTTCAGGGGGAAAAGTCAGCACCCTGAACTTCAGAGAAAACACAAATGGAAATTATAAGCAGAAATTACATAAACAGAGCAAATAACACAAATAAGCAGAAAAGGCTTCTGTCTGTCCATAGCAATACGTGCATAACTACCAGAGAGAGAAGCACCAACATTTGCATTTTCAAAGCCAGAGGGCCTCCTTAATGGCTACCCAGAGTCTTCTCTAGCCAAGTCACAGGAACACTCTTCTAATGAGTGAGTCCCCTAAAGCAAAGTGCTAACCTCAGAGTACATATACTGTTTCTGATCAATGACTCGATTCAAAGACTTGATTCAAACAAAGGCAAGACTCAATCAAAGTCACTTAATTGCCTTTGTGCTGAGAAGCACTCCAAAAGAAGAAAAAAACAGCAAAAAGTCCTACTCGCTCTCAAAGTTTGGAAGCTCCTTCACCAAGTCTCTGCCATCAAAGGTCTCCTCTGCACTCTTGGAGTTCCATTCTGCTCTAGACATCTCCTCCCAGCTCTCTCTCTCTCTCAGTCTTCTTCTCAACGCTGACAGCTGTCTTGATGTCTTCTCTTCAATACGCTGTTGATGTCTGCTTCTCTCACACTCTGGGCTGTTCTTATATACAGTTCTAGCTGGCATATGATTAGCTAGAACTCAGTTCTCTGGTTGGCTGAATTCATGCACATCTGATTGGCTAGAACTTGATTTATATACAACTCTGATTGGATAAAACTCAATGCACATTCAGTCCAAAAAAAAAAAAAATCCCCTTTGCTTGCCATTACACTTAAAAGCATAAAAAACTTCCAAACCCCCAAACCAGCATTGAACACAGCAGTGCAAAAAAGCCTGAAAGTTGAGACAGTGCCCCTCCCCACATACACAGTGGAAACAGAACCAAACATTAATATACAGTTCAAAATTAAAAAAATAGGGTGGAAAATGAGAAAATAAAAAAATAAGAAATTGTCCATAAAAAGTTTCTGTTATGACAGGAAAGATCAAGATACAAACTCAAACAAAGATAATGAAGACAAAATAGCTACAAGCAAAGTCTCAAAATGGGAAAAATAAATGTGAATTAAACATAAGCCCAACAAGAATTCTTGGCAGAGGTTAAAAAAAGGATTTTTAAAATTAAAAAAAAATAGCTTTAGAGGAAACATATAGTCTAAGAAATGAGAGAAAAAGAAGAAAATTGTGAAAAGACAAATAATAGCTTGGTAAAAGAGGGACAAAAATAATAAAGAAAATAACATTATAAAAAGTAGAATTGGCCAAATGGAAAAAGAGGCACAAAAATTCACTGATGAAAATAACTATTTAAAAGGCCAAATGATACCTGTATCGCCTAAGAACTTTATCATTATTAGAGCAGTTAGATTTCTACATAGAAAAAAGATATGGGAATAAGTTGATTATGTCATGAAGATTTGGGAAAAATGGATAGGTGAGAGAGAAAGATGGCAAAGAGATGATTGGAAGTTGGGTAATGCATGAACCTCGCTCACATTTAAATTGGTTGAAAGAATATATAGATACATAATTGGTAATATAAATCTATAAAATTTAAAATAAGAAAACCATCAAAGTAATACATAACTGGAAAGTAGCTTTTTAAAATACATACATATATATATATATAATAGATGAAACATTGGTTAATTAAATTTAAATAGAGAAAACCAATTTACTAGTATCAAAAATTAAAAGTGAATTCACCATCAATGGAAGTGAAAGTAAAGCAATTATTAGGAGTTATTTCACCCAATTATATGCCAGTAAAACTGACAATCTAAGTGAATAGATGAATATTTCTGAAAATATTAATTGTCCAGATTAACAGAATAGGAAAGAGGATACTTAACTACCCTTATCTTAGAAGAAGGAATTGAATAATACATCACTGAGTTTCCTAAGGAAAAAATCCCCAGGACCTGATGGATTTACAAGTGAATTCTGCTAACATTTAAAGAACAATTAATCCTAATACAACATAAATTATTTGAGCAAAAGGAAAAAGACGGAATCCCACCAAATTTCTTTTATCACACAAATAAGATTCTGATGCCTAAACCTGGGAGAACCACTTCAGAAATGGCTCTTATTTTCATAAATTTGTCTCACTTCCCTATATATTTGAGAAATGGGCCTTTTATCAGAGCAACAGTAATAAATCATTATAGTAATCTAGTGTTCAATTAAACCCACAGCCCTAAGGTTTTGGGGTAAGGACTCAATTCAATATTTGACAAAATTAATAGGAAAACTATAAAACACTTTGACAAAAAACTAGGCATAGACCAACATCTTACATTGTATAGCAAGATAAGGTCAAACAAGAATAATGTAGGCAAAATTTGAAGGAGAACAGGAAACTGGGGGAAAATTTAGAACAAATTTCTCTGATAAAGGTCCCTTTTCTTAAATACATAGTGAGCTGAGACAAATTTATGAAAATAAGAGCCATTTCCCAAGTTGGTAAATGGTCAAAGCATATGAATAGGCAGTTTTCAGAAGAAGAAATTAAAACTATCAATAGTAATGTGAAAAAAAGCTTTAACTCAATACTGATTAGATAAATGCAAATTAAAACCAGCTAGATACCAACTCGTACTTATCAGAATGGGTAACATGACATAAAAGTAAAATGGAAAATCAGGGAGCAGATGTGGAAAAACACAGTACTGGTGGAGATGTAAAATTAGACCAGCCATACTGGAGAAAGGTTTTGAACTATGATGAAAGCATTATAAAACCATGCATATTCTTTAACCCAAAAATAACATCACTAGGTATGTATCACAAGGAGATAAAAGAAAAAGGGGAACAGACCTATTCGTACAAAAAGATTTTTGGCAGTTCTTTTTTTTTTTTTTGTTGGCAATAATTGAGAACCGATGGGTTGTCCATCATTTGGGGAATGGCTGAACAAGTTGTGGTGTGTGATTATGATGGAATACTATTGTGCAATAAGAAGTGATTAGCAGGATCATTTGAGAGAAATCCATGGGAAGGTTTATATAAGCCCATAAAAAAGTGATGTGAGAAGAAACAGGTGAGTTCATAATAATAATAATATTGCCAGGATGATCACCTGAAGACTCAGCTACTCCATTCAAGATAATGGTCCAAGACAATTCCAAAGAATTCATGAGAAAAGATGCTATCGACCTCCAGAGAGAGAACTGATGAACTCTGAGTGTAGTATTAAGCATATTTAAAAAAAAAAAACTTTTATTTTTCTTGTTTGTTTTTTTGTCTGTGTTTTCTTTTGAAACAAGCCACACAGACACAGACACATACACACACACACATACACATATGTGCACGAGGACCCCCCTACATACACATACACATATATACAAACACATACACACATATATGTACATATGTATATGTATGCACTTATGTATATATGTGTATGTATATATGTATATGTATACTTATTAATTCATTCATTTATTTATTGGTTTATTTATCTTCTCCAAGGTGGTTATGAACAGGACAGAGCAAGAGCATTTTAAAAAATTTTAATTTTTTTAATATAATTGCAAAATATTTAATGAAATATATAAAAAATAAGTTTTAAAAATTGGTAGCAATTAAGGCTTTATGAAGAAAGTAGTATTTGACTTGTATTTTTAAGGAAAAAATCTATAGAAGATGGAAGGATGTTGCAGTAGCATAATTCAGTATGTGGAAAGAAGAAAAAACAAGATTTTCTGGATCATAGAATATGTGACAGGGTATAATATTAGAAATGTCTCGTAAGGTAGGTTGTGAACTATATGATCTCCAAGATACAGTCTTGCCATTATTTCTTGTCAATTATACGCTATCCTATGATTTGACATTGATTATCAGAGTTTTAATTTTGCTTTGGAAGGTAATGAGGAGCCACTGATTATTTTAAAGCAGAGGAATGGCCTTATCAAATCCATGTTTAAGAGAGAATGTGGTCAGAGTGTAAAGGGTGTATTTGATATTGGAGACAATGAAATTGGGAAGATCCAATAGGAGGCTAATGCCCCCAGTCGGATGGAGTGAGGGCTTTCTTAAGAGAAGTCATTGAAGGTTTTCTTTTATATCACAAACTCTCTTAATAAGGAGAATAAAATATGATTTTATTTTCTAAATTACACTTTATCCTACTTTTCAAGAATATCCTTAGTGTAGAAAAGGATACCCAACTGAGATTCATTCCAGTTTCAAAGAAAATTATATTCATTTATCCAGACTACTGCTGACATAGCTAATCAACAGATAATTTTCAATTTTATATCACTATAGATTATAAAGACAGCCTTAGAATTATATTAGGAATAGTTTGAAGATGTTTTGAAGTACAAAACATTAGCTAATGTTTCTATTAGCTAAACTAATAGAAAATATACTTTAGGGATTACTAGACATATTAAAAATTATGAAATTAGCACTATGATGCAATAACAAATTAATGAAATTCCTTTCACATACTTTGGTTCATTCACATAGCATCAAATAATATGGAAAATATAACTCCAAATGTCTCAAAAGTATCATGGTTAGATTTTGTACAGTATGGAGAAAAAAAAAATTAATTTAGTGTGGCATGATGATAAATACATTAGCACACCTAAATAAGTCCACCTAAGGACATTTATTAAATATTTATCTCTGAATTTGCATTGCGTATGGAAAATCTTTTCCATAATTTACTATCAGTCTCCTACATTTGTGAAAGATTTATTTGGATAAACAAGCTCACAATATTTTATAATCTTCACTACTCATGTTGTCAACTGTCAGTGGTTTATATGCAAAATGTCTTTTAAAACATTTTTAAACAAAAACTTTTTTCCTAAAGATATTAAGTTCATTATGAAGTTATATTGAGGATAACCAATTAAATAAATGAAGAAATTTGGATTAAAAAAAATTAGTAGGTATTTTAGAATTCCCTGCTTCTTATTGACCTGAACTTTTCCATCATTATACATACCTTGCACAAGCATGCAAATAAATAAATTGTATCCAGAATTGAGGAGGAGAACTGACTTATGGAAATTGTAGAATTTTTTTTATCAATTAATTTATTTATTTTTAGTTTTCAATATTAACTTCCATAAGTTTTAAATTTTTTTCTGACTCCCTACCCTTCCTCCTCCCTAAGACAACATGCAATCCAATATAGGCTCTACATATACATTCTTGATAAAGATATTTTCACATTAGTCATGTTATATAGAAGAATTAGAATGAATGGGAGGAACCATGAGAAAGAATAAAACAAAACAAAACTAAACTAAACCAAAAAAAGAGCAAATAGTATGCTCAATTTGCATTTAGACTCCATATTTCTTTCTGTGGATGTGAATGGCATTTTCCATCATGAGTCTTTTGGAGTTGTTGTAGGTTCTTGCATTGCTAAGAAGAGCTAAGGCTATCAAACAATCATAGCACAATATGGCTGTTACTGTGTACACCATTATCCTGGTTATTCCACTCCACTCGGCATCAGTTTATATAAGCCTTTCCAGATTTTTCTAAAATCAGCCTGCTCATCATTTCTTGTGCCACAATAGTATTCCATTACATTCACATACTACAACTTGTTCAGCCATTCCCCGATTGATGGGAATCCTCTCAATTTCCAGTTTTTGGACACCACAAAAAGAGCTGCTGTAAATATTTTTGTATATGTGGGTCTTTTTTTCCCATTTTTATGATCTCTTTGGGATGTAGCCCTATTGCTGGGCAAAAGAGTATATACATTTTTATAGCACTTTGGGCATAGTTCCAAATTGCTCTCCAGAATGGTTAGATCAGTTCACGACTCCACCAACAATGAATTATTGTGTCAATTTTCCCACATCTCCTCCAATATTTATCATTTTCCTGTTTTATCATGTTAGTCAATCTGACAGATGTGATGTGGTACCTAAGAGTTGTTTTGATTTGCATTTCTCTAATCAATAGTGATTTAGAGAATTTTTTGATATGACTATAGATAGCTTTAATTTCTTCCTCTGAAAACTGTCTGTTCATATCCTTTGACCATTCATCAATTGCAGCAAGACTTGTATTCTTATAAATTTGACTCAGTACTCTATATATTTTAGAAATGAGGCCTATATCAAAGACATTGGTTGTAAAAATTATTTCCCAAGTTTCTGCTTCTTTTCCTAATCTTGGTTGCATTGGCTTTGTTTGTGTAAATGCTTTTCAATATAATGCAATCAAAATTATCCAGTTTGAATTTCATAATGTTCTGTATTTCTTGTTTGGTCATAAATTCCTCCATTCTCCATAAATCTTATAGGTAAACTATTTCTTGATGTACTAGTTTGTTTATAGTATCAGTCTTTTTCTCTAAATCATATATCATTTGGACTTTGTTTTGGTATATTATGTAAGATGTTGGTCTATGCCCAGTTTCTGCCATAACATCTTCCAGTTTTCTTAAGAGTTTTTGTCAAATAGTGAGTTCTTATCCCAGAATCTGGGGTTTGGGGGTTTATCAAAAGTAGATTACTATAATCATTGACTACTATGTCTTGTGTACCTAACCTATTCCACTGATCCAACACTCTATTTCTTAGCCAGTACTAAGTAGTTTTAATAATTTCTGCTTTATAGTATAGTTTAAGATCTGGTATGGCTAGGCCACCTTCTCTAGCATTTCTTTTCATTAATTCCCTTGATATTCTGGACCTTTTGTTCTTCCAGATGAATTTTATTATTATTTTCTCTAGCTTTATAAAATAATTTTTGGCAGTTTGATTGGTATGGCACTGAATAAGTAAATTAATCTAGGCAGAATTGTTATTTTTATTATATTAGCTTGGCCTACCCATGAGTAACTTATATTTTTCCAATTATTTAGATCTGAATTTACTTGTGTAAAAAGTGCTTTGTAATTATGTTCATATAGTTCCTGGGTTTCTTCTGGTAGGTAGACTCTCAAATATTTTATAATATCTACAGTAACTTTAAAAGGAATTTCTCCTTCTTTCTCTTGCTGTTGGGCTTTGTTAGTAATATCTAGAAATGCAGTTGATTTATGTGGGTTTATTTTTTATCCTGCAACTTTGCTAAAGTTATTTATAATTTCAAATAGTTTTACTTGATACTCTAGGATTCACTAAGTATATCATCATATCATCAGCAAAGAGTGATAGCTTAGCTTCTTCTTTGCCCATTCTAATTTCTTCAATTTCTTTTTCTTCTCTTATTGATAAAGCTAATGTTTCTAGTCCTATATTGAATAACTGTGCTGATAATGGACATCTTGTTTCACCCCGCCCCCCCATCTTACTGGAAATGTTTCTAACTTATTCTTATTGCATATATTGCTTGCTAATGGTTTTAGGTAGATGCTACTTATCATCTTATGGCAGGCTCTATTTATTCCTATGCTCTGTAGAACTCTTGAAATGACCTCTAACTCTCTCTCTGAGACAGATTTTTATTGTTTTACTTGCAACATTCTACTGCTAATGTATGAATATGAGTTATGGAATATTATAGTCTCTTAAAAATTAAAAATTTAGAATCATCCAGTGTGCAATGGACTCAGGGAGGGTAGAAGTAGGCTGCAACACACAACAAACAAAGATAAAGTACTAGATAAGAGGATGTTTTCAAGGAAACATTATTGAAAGAGAAGATATGCTGGTCATGTGATGAAAATGGGGAAGAAAGCTTTAGATAGCTGGGGAGCTTCTATAGTATCTTCAAGTTATCAAGAGGAAGCAAGAAAGTCTCCCCAGTTCATATAGGGGTCCCTCTGTGATGAATATATGGCAGCACATAAAAAAGAGTACCACAAGAAGAGTAGTCATGACTGCATTAGAGGCAACATGTAGAGTGAATATCCATATTGATGATATCAGAAACCCATTTGAATAATCCCAACCAAATAGGAATATTCAACAGAGGACATCTGAGAAATAAACATACTATGTATGGCTGTGTGACCTTGGGTAGATCACTTAAATCTTCAATGTCTCACACAACAAACTAAGACTGTAAATTACAGAGCAGGCAGAATCAGCATTGACAGAAAGCATTTCCTGACCAGCAATTTACTATAATAAAGAATCCACAAGTCTGGTTATAATACACATAAATGTATGTATGTATATATATATATATACATATACATATATATATTATACTGTGTACATATACATCATACATATCTATATATGTGTGTGTGCATATATATAAACTTGTGTATATTCGTATATACACATATGTATATATTTCTAAGAGTATAAATGTGTATATATATATATATCTACACGAAAGAAGCATGTATATCTCTAAGCAACAAATAAAAGCATTTCAGGAAATATGCAGTTTTCATAAATGATATACTTGACCTTAGACATGTGTGTTTATTTTTTAAATAACTCAATTGGGAAATGATGCAATTCTGAATAAGTCCAATGCATTACACAACCATACTAAGTGATAATGTATTCAGAAGCCAAGTGAACATATTGGTAAATTTAGGGAGATAGGGAAGCAGAGTAGGAAAAAAATGAAGTACAAAATGCTAACATATGTAACTTAGCTAAGAAAGTAGGCAAATAGATCTGTAAGCCATTTGACAAAATCAGTAAAATTCTGAGAGTGGGGGGAAAAAGGGGAAATAGAGAAAAGAAGAGGGAGACAGAGAGAAAGGGGGGGATTGTCTTTATTTGGATGATATTGGATCATCAAATGATTGTAGAAAACAATTAGATTTGCAAATCATGCTGTTAGAATGATCTATGCTGCTCCATCACCAAATTATGTCTCAATCACTGAGCAATATGAAAAATTAATTGCCTAAGTATGGTGGTTGATGATTGCAACTGGGAAAATTCATCGAACTACTAAAGGCAGTCTAGGCCTGTTTTTTTTTTCTTTTCCATTCCTCTTAAGTAGTATTTTGCATTTTATTGAAGCTTGTCTGTAACAACTCCCTTTTCTGATATTTCTTTTTTGACAATAGTTGAATGACTGATTACAAGATATAAACATACACTACTTTTTAAAGAAATGAGCCTACTCGTATTGCTTTTAGGTAGTATTGATAATCCAGAATGTATACTATGGTGAGCATAACTTATCTAGAAAATTTCAGATGAAAACAAGGTTATACTCAGTCATTTAGGACTAGAGATAGGAAACAAAGTAGGTAGCATGATATAGAGTAGTTCAAAATACCCATTTGCTGAGGCATGGTTGGTTCACCCTGGAATCATCTCCCTTTATAGAAGTTTTCCATAAGCCCCAAGAAACCAAGGGCAAATAGAGGATTCAGTTGGAGGTATGGGGTAAAGGACTAGGAGGTGATAGGATCTCTGCCACCACATACAAGCTTCTCTCTAGAAGCTTAACTGCCAAGCATAGATCTGGCTTTATGAGTGAAGTAAGTAGGATAATATTACTCCAAAATATGTTTCACCATCAATCAGTCTACCAATATACCATCAGACATTCCTTTATTGTTTTGTCTAAAAAAACAATTATTAAGCACCTAGTATGTGTGAGGTATAAAACAAAAATTCTCATGTGGCCCTACCCACATTTGAGATAGGTGCTATTCAATAACACTACTAGGTCTGTATCCCAAAGAGACCATTAAAAAGAGAAAAGGACCCACAGGTACAAAAATATTTATACTAGCTCTTTGCTGGTGGCAAATCATTGGAAATGGAAGGGGCGTTCGTCAATTGAAGAATGGCTGAACAAGTTATGGAAATAAATGTAATGGAATACTATTGTGCTATAATAAATGAGGAGCAGCTGAATTTCAGAAAAATCTTGAAAGACTTAAATGAACCGATGCTGAGAGAAGTAAGCAGAACCAGGAGAACATTATACACAGTAACAACAACATTGTTTCATAACCATCTTTGACAGACAGACTAACCTCTTCTCAGCAATACAATGATCTAAGACAATTCCAAAGGACTCATGATGGAAAATGCTATCCACATCCAGAAAAAAGAACTATGGAGTCTGAATGCAGATAGAAGCATACTTATGGCTTTTACCTTTTGCTCCGATTCTTCTTTCAATGTGGAAACATGTTTAATATAAATATACATGTATAGCCTATATTAGATTGCTTGCTGTCTTGGGGAGGAGCAGGGAGATGGAGGGAGGGAGGAAAAAATTTGGAACTCAAAATCTTATATAAGTGAATATTGAAAAGTAAAATAATAATAATGGCAACAACAGCAACAATAATAATAAATTTTGTGTTTCCCTATCAGAAATCGAAAAAAAGAGATAGGTGCCATTATGATAATCTATATTTGAGGAAACTGAGGCAGATAGAGATTAAGTGAGCTAGTAAGTGTTCGATGCTGGATTTGAACTTTGATCTTCCTGACTCTAGCACTCTATCAAGTGTGCCACATAAATGCAAGAGTTCTTGACTTTCTTGCATGTGTCATAAACCCCTTTGTCAGACTAATGAGGCCTAGAAACATTTTCTAAAAATAATGTTTTAAGCAACTGGAAGAAATGATGAATTTCAGTTCAAAGTTAGGGAAAATAAAAATATTATTTTGTTTTTGTGCAAATGTGCTGACCTGAAATCTATCCATAGACTGAATTTCAGGTTAAGAACTGTAAGAAAGAGCTAGCGATTAGAGTCAAACGCCTTGGATCAATTATAGCACAAACACTTCTAAATGTTCTGAATCTATATAATGAATATTATATTATTTACCTCATTGCCTACCGAGTAGTCAATAGAATAACTTTATTTCATCCATGTTAATGTCTTCTAAGGAAAAATGTTCTTATTTCTATTATAGGTATTATAAATTTAAATTAATTAAATATATCACATGAAGAAGTTCAAATCATTGAACTCTTAAAAAAAATGACTGGATTAGACCAAATACGCATAGAATAAGTCTGAGTTGGAGACAACTTTAGTTTGAGGACTTTGAAGAAAGAAGAAGAGGATCAAATAGTAACAGGAAAAAAAATAGATGTTATTACTACTGAAAAAATTGATTGAGATTTTAAAATACTATAATTCCTTGTCTATTTTACCATCTCTACAAAAGCATTATAAAAATAACTTTTACTCATATTGTGGCCATACTTGATTAAGGTATGGGAAAAGAACAGGATGGCCACAATAAACAGTACTCTACCGAAGACTACATTATCGTAGTCATAACTTTGATGAAAAGGGTACAATATGAAAGACTATTTTCAATAGTCTTGGGGGCCATGGACCCGCATTTAAATACTGATTTTGTGTGATATTATTTCAACTGCACCATTCTGGTTATCAGTTTCATCTTCCATAAAATGGGAAAAATGCTTATTGAACTATCTGTTGTGCAATTGGTAGGTTGTTTTTTGTTTGTTTTGTTTTTACTACTACTACTACTACTACTACTACTACTACTACTACTACTACTACTACTACTACTACTATACTACTACTGCTGCTGCTGCTGTGACTGGTGCTATAATTTCTTTTGTGAATTAATGCAGAAATGACATAATTTGTTAATTTCGCCTCTTTCCCCTCCATTTACTTCAATTTTCATGGTCAGAAGTAAAACTTTACTAATTTCTGAATGTCTTATTTTTTCCCCAAAGCTTTCTACAAGGTCTTATTTCAGTAGCATTCCCTATTGATTATCTATTTCTCTATATCCTTTCTTTAAAATATAACAGTCAATTTATATTTTGCATATGGTTTTCCATACAACATAGAGCATTTTTCAGATGCAGGATATGAATAGAATAGCCCACAAACCTTCCTCAGTAGTATTTAAATGAAAAATAACTTTATAGAGTACCTTGAGCTTTCTAGAAGGATATGTTAAAAATGGCAAATATATTTATAATTAGTCAACAATTTACAAAGCAAGGGAACATCTACAATTCAAAAATGAAATAGTTCTACCTCTGGTGCTTATTAAAATTTTTTCCTCTTTATTTTAATAACAAGTTAGTAAATGTGAGGACAATGAAGTTGTTCTGCTAGATGATATCTGTGGGAGGGCTCTTCTTTGGGCTTTGGGCTTCTCCGGGTTTAGCCCAGAATACTGCTCTGATAACTTTCACATCCCTGCTGACCTCCAGGATCTTTTCTATGAAAGGCTTCCTCTATCTGGAATCTTGGTGGTAAATGGGCTATGTCTCAGCTTCTTTATTAATCACCAGACTTTGGAACAAGATATGTACCGTATGCCCACTGGAAGGGGAATTAAAGGAAAAAAGAAGTTTTCAAGAGGCAGACAGGAAGAAAAACTGACTTGTTCTACTTGACTCCATAGGCCATAACTATAAACTACTGGGTTCAAGAGATCAAGTATTTCCAAGAGACAAATTCGGCTTAATGTAGAGGAAAAATTACTGAGAATTAGAGCTATCCAAAAGTTGGAATGGTCTACTTCTATAGATAATGGATTCTTTCTCACTAGAAGATATTAGAATAGAACCTTGAGCTGCATGACCATTTGTCAAGCATATTATAGAACAGATTCTCTTTAGGTATATGCTATATTAGATTGATTCAGAGATCTCTTCTGCTTCTGAGATTAATGAGTTAAAAAGCATTTATCAATCATCTACTACATGCCAGGTACTCTGCTAAGCACTGGGGATGCAAGGAAAAACAAAAACCATACCTACTCTTTTCAAGGACATCACAGTCTATTGTAACTGTGTGTTTATGTATATATATAAACATATATATATATATATACATATAAGTATGTATACATATGTACAAACAAGTACACACATTATATATATATACACACGCATATATGTATATGTATGTGTGTGTGTGTGTGTGTGTGTATCAGAGGAAAGGTTCAAAGACCAAGGAAAACTATGAAAAGATTCTTTTAGAACATAGGATCTTAAAAGAAAATGAAGGAAACGAGGAAAGACATGAGGTGGTAGAGGTGAGAAAGGAAAAATTTCCAGGTATAGAGAAAGCCATAGAAAATGCCCAGAGTTAGGAGATAAGGTGACATGTACAAGGAACAACAAGGAGGCTAGTGTCACTGGAGCACAGTATATTTGAGGTAAAGTAAGGTGTAACAAAACTGGTAATGTAAAACGGAAGCTAGTATCTGAAGGGCTTTAAAAGCCAAACGATATTTGATACTGGAGGTAATAAGGAGATAGCTGGAGTTGATTGTATGAAGTGCTGATGTTGTCAGACTTGTGCTTTAGGAATAGCAATGTAACAGCTGCATGGAAAGAGAAGAAATGAGACAGGGATACTAACAGGCTGTTGCAGTAGCCCAAACATAAGATAATAAGGCACTATACCAGGATAGTGACATTGTCAAAGGTAAGAAGAGGCTAGATAAGAAGGACCTTATGAAAACAGACAGATCAAAGCTTGGTAACTGATTGGATCTAGGATGTGGAGGAGGGAGTAAGAGTAAGGTGGTGAGAATGGCATCTAGATTGCTAGCCTGGGTGACTAGGATGATGATGGTACCCTTGAAAGTATAAAGGGAATAGGAGAAAGAAAGAGTCTGGAGTTTATTCAGTTTTGGACATGTTCAGATTAACATATCCCCAGGGAATATAGTTCAAGATGTTAATTAGGCAGTTGAGATATGAAACTAGAGATCAGGAAAGAGATTAGGACAAACAGATCTGACATTCATCTTCAAAAAGATATTAATTGAATCCAGAGGAACCAATGAGATCACCAAACAAAGTAGCATAGAGTGAAAAGAAAAGAGAGTTCAGAAGAGAGCCTTAAAGTACACCCGTAGTCAGCAATTATATACCAAATAAACATTTATCAAAAGAGACTGAGGATTGTTAAGATACATAGAAGAAAGAAGTACATGAAAACTTAAAGCGAAGAAAGTATCAAGAAGAAGAGGGTGATTTAAATTGCTAAACAAAGAGAGAGATAAAGAAGGATGAGGACTGAGAAAGGGATATTACATTTCTCACTTAAGGGATCACAAGTAGCTTTAGAGAGAGCTGTTTTCATTGAATGATGAAGTTAGAATCCAGAGTAAAGAATTAAGAAGAGAGAAAGAGGAAACAAAGTGGAGGCATCAATAGTAGATGGCCTTCTCAAGCATTTTAGTTACAAAAGGGAGAAGAGATATGGGATGATAGTTAACAGGGATGTATAGATCAAGTGAGGAATTTTTTGATATAGGCACGCTTATGGACAACAGGCAAGGAGACATTAGAAAGGCAGAGATTGAAGATTCTTGTAGTGAAGGCCCATTTGAGATTAGGTAACATCAATTTGTAGTCGATCCAATCAGCATGGTTTTATGATGTTCTCTAGATTCATTTAGCAGCATCTGAGTAGGAATGAAGGCAGGGAGCTGATTGTGAGAGTAATCCAAGGCTGAGGCTTGGCAGGCTAAGATCAATGATGGGATAAAGAGGCAAAACACTTGAGAAAATAAAAGGATAGAATAAAGGTGAACTGATTCACCAAGGAATCAAGCTGAGGAATGGGAGGCAAGTGTAACCAGTTCAGGGTTTGGTGGCCTGGGAAATATCTGAGGGCTGAAGAGACTAGCAGTCATAGTAAAGATGAAGACTAGGGTTTGGGTTTACAAGACTGGGAAAGACAGAATGGAAACAGTTTGTGATCTAATAAGGAAATTTTAGAACTCAATAACATGGAAATTGAATGCTTGTGGATGACCATCTCTGAACCAGTTGCAGATGTGTATGATACAATATACACACATATTTACATGCAATTGTATAAGGATTCATTTATATGTCTGTGTTATTTGTATGTATGTATATAGGGTTAGGATAAGCATGAAATATACACACACATGCATGTATGTCTGTGCCAGACCCCAAAAGACAGCCATTTGTTCTACTGTCCCTCAAAATATATTGATAGATATACATATATATACACATGTATGTATCGCTTACATATATGTACATGTACTGCATGTAGTATATATGTATGCCCACACCATATAACACACCTACTTACACACAATACATAGATAGATAGAGATACATCTATCTCTGTCTATAGAATAGATAGGAATGTTTTTTTTTTAAGCACCAGCATTACATCATAAAATTAAAGATAGAGTTTACCAGCCAGAGGCAAGAACTGTGTACTGCTTTGTCAAAGATAGATATATATATATATATACATATATATATATGTATATATATGTATTGCTGATGTACCTTTTAATAGCATGAAAGTTATATGGCTGTAGAATTCTACATCTCCCTTCCATGCCCACCTTCCTCACCCTGTTTCCCAATCGATCTTCGATAGTAAGTGTAGTAGATGTAGAGTGAGAGAGTTTCAAAACATTGAGGTAGAAAAACTTAAATGAGGCTGGTGACCGGAAGTCACAAAGGTCTAATAGTGTTGTTTAATGAGGGCATTAAGTCTTTCATAAATGCTAGATAAAACTCTATATAAATGCAAATCAGTTCATTGTAAGTGTGACAGGAGAACAAAGCTGAATCTACCTTCTACTTGAACTCTCCCTGTTTGTTTTTTCCATTCCTGGCTAACTTGACAATCTCACAATTTTACAACACCTGGCTCTCTTTAACCCAGCTGACATCAATAGCCAGGTGGATTTATGCTTATCCAGCACAAGGTAATGGAAGATAGTCCTCTTGTCTCTTAACATTAAGATATTCAGAGACACAGCTGCCAACTTTTTAACCTGGAGGTGTTTGCTTGCCTTTGTTTCCTTCTTTTTACTTTTGTTTTCTTATAATGAAAATATTTTTGGAAGAGAGAATGGATTGAAGCTGTTATGCTTCCTGCCTTTTAATGGCACAGGATGTACTTGTGAGTCCAGTTCTGGGAAGGGCTGAATGTGCAGTTTGAATAATAAGGGCTTTAGCATTTTAACTGATTGATAAAATATGATGGTCTACAGTACCATGACCCCAAAAAGACTAAAGTAATTTTTAGAAGAAAAAAATAGTTAACTTTTCAGATAATTAAAGCATTTTGGTTTTGCAGTAGGAAGATTGTGGCCCACAGTAACAATACACCTAAAAGAAAATGTTCATAATAGAAAATCATTGGTGTCATTGTCAACCCAAAATGATTTGTTCTTTAGGTAAAGTGAATCTATCTAAAGAGTCATCTGATTGATGTATCATTGTCCTTTCGTTATTCTTTTATTTATTTATTTTCATAAGACCTGTGATTTCAGGAATGGAAGGAACTTCCCTCATTTATCAGTGCAATTTTCTGCTATTTTCCATCTTAGAGAATCACTCAGGGTGGTAACAGATAAAATGACTTGTCTCTGATGATAGAGCCAGTATATGTAAGGCAAGATTTTAATTCCATCTCCCTTGACCTTGAGATTACATTTATATCATTATGCCATATTGTTTATTCCTTTATTTACTTAAGTTTAAAACATTAAATATTAGGCTTGAGTGACAATATGGCAGAGTGTATAAAGGGCTAGCCATGTAATTAGGAAGAAATAGGAATAAGTCTTGGCTCTGACATATATAAAGTGGCTTTTATTAAATCATTTAATCCATTTTTTGAAGCCATTTTTAAGACTCTGTGAGTCAGGAAAAGTACAGTTGTGCATTTGTGGAATGAGCTTTCAAGTTGGGAGTTACACATACTTGTGACCCTGGGCAAGAAATCCAATTCTATCATAGTAGCAACGGCAGCAGCAGCAACAGCAGCCACAGTAGTAGTGGTAGGATTTGTGGCGGTGGTGGTGGTAACAATGGGTGGCCTTCTTTCTTTTTCTATTCCCTAACTGTTCAAATGCAAGTATACTATAGAAAAGCCATCCTTCAAAAGTCACATTGTAGTTTCATTGCGCTGTGTGCCAAGATTACTATACAGTTTATAAAGTAATGAACTCATTTGATGTTTTCTATTTGCAATCTCACATTCACAGTTCTATTTTAGGTTTCTTTGGCTATGGAATTATAACCCTGCCCTTGATACTTTAATTTCAAAACTCAAGGCAGCCAATATCCATTGTCTATCCTTGAAATCAGAAGTTGCACAGAATGTCCAGAGAGGAATGGAACCAAGGACAGAATTACCTTTCACAAGATTAGTTCTGCTGCTTTGCTTTCATCTGGGATTATTATGCTTATTACTGGCTTCATCTAACACTAACAATAAGTTACAATAACAATAATTTTATGTATGTGAATAGCACTGTTGTATGATGTTGTTTGCTGTGTTAAAAATAAGACTTTTAAAAAGCACAGTCAACAGTTTTTTCTTCCCATTTTTCCCCATAACAGTGAGATTGTTTGTATCTCTACCCTACATAATGAAAGAATTTATCAAATCTAATGCTGAAAAGACAACTTTTTTGTTTGTTTTTGTTTTAGTTTTTAAAGAGAAGACTACCTAAGTTGTACTTTGGCTCAGGAGAAGTGGGTTTGATACTTGGCTCCAGCACTTAGAAGGTGGAATCAGTGGACAAAGTATTACAATTTCTCTAAGAGTCTTAATCATCAATATGAGCATGAAAATGCTGGCATGGTTAACTACAGGAATATGTTAAGGAAAATGCTTTGTAATTCATAAAGTACATACAACTGTGAGTTGTTCTTAATGGTGATGATCTCATACTAAAATAATCCAATGGATTTGAGATCTCATTTTTGTGAATGTTCCCCTTGGTGTTGCAGATCACAGATCATTCGTGCCTGCCAGTGAAAATCTTCTCCATGCCCTGTCATTGTATACTGGCTGGCTGGTTGGTGTCCTTCATTCTTGAAGGAGAACAAAATGACATCAGTATAGTTAGAGTCAAGTTACAGTGTATCCAACTATGGCTGATCAGACCAATGTGAACTCAGAATGTTTTATTGTAGGTCAGGCACAAAAAGACCATATGAACTTTTAAGGTGGACATGTTTCTAAATTTGCACATTTCACATTTCTTTTGAGCTACTTCAATTCTGCTTCATTTACTATGGCAGGAATGGAGGGATGGGTTGAAAATGTAGTAAGAGCCTTCATTTTTTTTTCTTAAATAAAAAGGATGGTAGCGTAGCACATAGACTACTCATTATTTATACCTCACTCTTACTACTTGAGGGGTCAGCTTGGTGCCATAGTGCAGGGCTGTCCAAAATGCAGCCTACCAGTGGCATGCAGTGCACAGTGTGATTTATGTGGCTGTCTACAAGTGTAGAAATTTACATAAATGCTTTAGTAAAGGAAGTGGAGCTACCGCAGAGCTCTCACTAAAATGGCAAATCAAAATATATTGTCTATTGTTTCAATAAAAACCTAAGGTTGGACAGCCCTGGCATAGTGGATAGAGTGGCAGGCCTGAAGTCAGGAAGACTCATCTTCCTGAGTTCAAATATGACCTAAGACACCTATTTTGTGACCATGGGCAAACTTAACCCTGTTTGCCTCAATTCCTCATCTGTAAAATGAGCTGGAGAAGGAAATGGAAAACCACTCCCATTATCTTTGGCAAGAAAAATCCCAGACGGGGTCATGAAGAATCAAACGCAATTGATAAATGACTCAAGAACAACAATTTACTGCTTGATCATCCCATCTCTTTTTATCCTTATATTTCTCTCTTGACATTATTTGCTTGAATTCTTTCCCACAATTCCATATATATTGTGTTTTGAAGCATCTTCCACCCACTCCCTTACTCTGTGACTAAAACTTTAAATACATTAGAGACCTTACTGTTCTCTTCTGAGTAATCAAGCGATATTAAATATCATCATTATAAAATGATTCTTTGTTTCAGAGAGACCTTTGGGGTCATAAACGTCAAAATACCCCTGATATATGTCATAAACCCATATTAGAATCTAAACTCTTTGACATCAGGAGTCCCCAATTTACTTTGGATGTGGTGTCATAGAATAAGATGCCCCTCTCAAGATAAGTAACCTGTAATCATCACTATACTACTAGCTTTAGCCTTTCCTGATTCTACCTACCTCAGCCTCTTCTCTACTATGGCTGGAGGTTTAGAGGGTAAAATATCAAACTCCTTCCAATGCCTTACTTTATAGACGCCAAAAAGTGGACTTTTGGGCTCATTCTGCTCTGCATTTGTTACTCTGAATGGTTTCATGATCACAGAACAAGATGCGTTGGTGCCAGGTACCCCCCATCCCTCAAGGCGTTTAGAATCTACTTCAAAGGTAGTAAGTAGGGCACACAGTAGTATATTCATTTCAAAATTTGGCTTTTTTTTCCCTCCACACAGGTTTTGCTTCTAAAGCTTTCTTACTCGGCTTTACATCACAATTAGAACACCTTCCACATCTAACATGTCAGCACTTCCAGAGTTGATTTTCAAATATGGAGCCATACTAAGCATTTAATTGAAAAAATTGATACAATTAAGAAATTCCAAAAGAGAAATAGTCACTTCCTTGCTCAGGGCCTTAAGTTTTTCATCTGTAAAATAAGAGATTTTGACTACATAAAATGTAGTCTTTTATTTATTTCTTTTAGCACTATATACTATAAAAATAGAAGTCTTATTTCTTATGTGATATAACAATTTAGTATTTAGGTTTTTTTCCAATAAAAATAATTTTACTCTTTGGTAGAACCAATTCTGTTCCAAGAAATTTGATCAAAACCCCCAATAGACCCAAAACTACTTCTTGTTACTTCACAGCTTATTGTTTATTTTTAATTGTAAAAAAGCTGAACTTTGCTCTGTCCTGGATGTCAAAATTTATTAGACAGAAAACATCATTATGAGGGATATTCCACTGATAACTTTCATTCTTCCGTTCTTATTTTTTCCCAGGTATAAAATTCTCTAGTTCTTTATATACTCTTAATAACTCTAGGTCTTTATATACTCCTTTATATATAGGTACTTGTGTGTGTTAGGAACATAGTGCCATATCCAAAAGTCAACATCAAGTTGGAGAGCAAATGAAGAAGGCAAGATTCATGACCTGGAGGATGACCATGAACCTGCCTGCATGGTTCAGAATTGCAAAGTATGAAAAACTCTCTAGGTACAAGGCAGAAGTATAACATTTATTTAGGCACCAAAGAATCAGATCCCAGAACCAGTAATTCCAATTTGATATAGCAGTAATTATATTCCAGAACCAGTAAGCCCACGTCGATATAGTAACAAGGAGATTAAAACACAGTATCAGATCAAAGAGCCAAGTCATCCTGTAACCTTCCTCCCTGCTAGGGCCTTCTCATAAACAATCATTCATGAATCCTAGCTGTTTTACTTTCCTGTGTCCTCTCCCCGCTCAGTCCTCTAGTCTATTGCTCTCTGGTCTCCACTTTCCCCTCAGCACTCTCTTCTGCAGCTTTGTGGACTTGGGAGTTCTTACTTCTTGTTCGGCTGAATTCTGAAGTCTAGCTTCTCTTCTGACTTCCGAATTCTCAGTTCCGAATAGCTACCTTCTGGGTGTATATGTTCTTTTTAGGGCCTGAGGACTCCATGCCCAATAAGCAAAAGAGTGTGGGAAAGATCTTTAATCACTGATTGGCATCACAAAGATATGGACTTGCCTCTCTTAACTGGCCCCACCTGAGGCCTATTGAATGGGTGGGAAAGATCTTCCCTCACATTGTCACCACAGGAAGACCTTGCTGGAAGTTGAAGCATGATGGGGTGCTTGTGCTTGCACCCTAATTCTAACATCAAATTTCCCCTTAGCCTCTGCTTGGGTGTCTGTATCTGAACTCCAGTTCTAAAATCACATCTCTCCCTAGCTTCAAAGAATTGGCCCTAGCAGTTTCTCTCTAGCTAAAGAGCATCATGCCCCCAAATTATCTCTGCTTCTTCCTCAGTAAGCAGCTATGCCTAATTATAGATTGATTCAGGATGTTGATAACTGACTATATGCTGAGTCTGACATACATCCTAGACATAGTCAAATGTATACTCCCTTACATTAATCTTGTCTAACAAGACATATGATGGAATCCACCTGGATATTCCTAGCCAGCTGTGAACTTTTGGTGACTTAGTGACATTTCACAGTCAAAACCATACTCCCTCCTATCCCCCCCTTGGGCTATTTCCCATTGAACTCTTGGTAAGATACCTGCTCAGTAGATACTAAAAGTACCTGTTCCTTTAAGAACTGACCACTCCTTAGCCATGCCTTAACCACTCCCTAATCCCACCCCAAAACGCCTAATTGAGAGGCTTCAACCCTAAATCTTGTACTTAAACTTTCCCTGTAGCCCTGTATGGTTGCAGGTTCCCTAATAACTCTTGCCCTCTGAAAAGAGTAATAAATCTTTGCCTCCTTGACTTAAAGAATGCTTGGGTCAGCAAATTCATTCCAGGTGGCCTGGGAACTTTGGTTTGGGATTCCTACATCCCTGGATTTCATTTTTCCCTCAACAAGGTCACCTAGACTTTTTTTTTCCCTGTTACAGACCCACAACTTCTGAAATCTGCATTACAATGTTTAGACTAGAGGAGAGAAATATAGGATGGTGAGTTGTTGCTGTGAACTCATTTTTCACTCATGTCTGACTCTCTTCATGACCTTACTTGGGATTTTCTTGGCAAAGATACTGGAGTGGTTTGCCATTTCCTTCTTTGTCTCATTTTTACCAATGAGGAAATTGAGGCAAATGGGGTTAAATGACTTGCCCAGGGTCACACAGGTAATATTTGAGGCTAGATTTGATATCCTGTCTCCAGGCCCAGTACTCTATATACTTCATCATCCAGCTGCCCAGGATACTGTGTATGGTGACTCTGTACAAATAAGAAGTATATTATGTTGTTATTTTTATATAGCAATCGACATTTAGGGCCCACTACATGTCTTCTCAAACATGACCTAACAACAACAAACATGTCCTCTGCCTCTGAGTAAGATGATAGTACTGACCTATCTGCTTATTTTCCCATGTGGTGAGTAAAATTGTTACAAAGGCAAGCTGAGAAAATTTTCTGCAAAGCATTGTATGAATTTATTAACAGTGATGTGTAAACTGTTAGTAAATTGGGTCACTCTGGACATCCCAAAAAGCCAGGACTAAACAGGTTCAAATGCATTTGTTAGGTTAGCAACAGCCAATAAATTGTGTCAATTGTCTCTCTCAATCACTTAAGACCTTAAGTGAGGTCTGAGAGGGTCTTTAAAACTTCTGTGGGTCTTTCTTCTGATTGGCCTGACTACATCTTTTAGACATCCCCTAGCAAAGATGAAACAATCTTGATTGGTAGACATTTTGAGAGTTACCTCAGTTTCTCTCTATTACTTCCTTGTCAGGAGATGGGAATAATACTTATTTGATAGGATTCCTCTGCAGCTGGGAAAAGTGGATTGGCCTTCAGGTGTGGCTGATCACACCCCTCTCTGGCAGTGAATGAATGTTACCATATTTCCCCACCTTAATTTTGGGGCCCGAAATTTTAAAAAAATGTATTATATAAAATTATTGAACTCATGTTTTATTCATCATAAAATCCATACAACTCCTCATCACTGTCAAAACTCCCATCCATTAGCTTGTCCTCATCTGTGTTCGATGATGAATCACTGTCTTCATATATTGCCTTGTCCTCAGTTCCATCTATGGCACTTGAAATGCCATACTTCTTAAATGACTTAACAATGATATCGATCTTGATATTATCCCAGGATGTTTTCACCCAGGTACAAACTCCTCCTATAGTTGGTTTCTTCACTCTTGCCTCTCATGGCCTTCTTCTGCTGTGGTGTTTTCAGTAGGGTTTCTTCTTCTTGTAGCCAGTCTCGGATTGTTTTCTCAGGTGGAGGAGGACAAACTTACATTAAGCAGCACAGTTTCCATTCACTTTTGCAAACTGTATCACTTTTAACTTGAATTCAGCGCTGTACGGAAATCTTTTCTGAGCCATTTCTGGGAAGAACGTGGCAAAACATAACCTAATATACCGGTAACAAATGGGAAACAATGAACGCAAAGACAATGAGCGTGGAAAAGTAGGAAATGCAAGTAAAAAAATCTACAACAATGAACACAAAAACAAGTGTGGAAAAAGTGGGAAATGCAAGTAAAAAAATCTACTTATACCACTGTATAAGATGCACCCAATTTTTAGACCCTAAAGTTTTCAAAAGAGTATGTGTCTTATACATGGGGAAATATGGTAATTGCTTTATGTAACCCAGCTGCCTCTCATAATGCTGGCCAGAAAATCAGAACCAACCCAATCAGGTTCCCCCTCCTAGAAGACTGAATCATCCCTAATTTTGACAAGGAGACAGGACAAGAGACCTGTTAATGGGGAGGGCCTACCTCAAGTTGGTTCTATGTTTATATGTAATATAATGTAATGTAATATGTAATGTAGTGTAATCAGAAACAAAAGTTACCAAGAAAGTGGCCTGGGGGCTAGTGATCACATCTTTAGAGAATGCCTTGTGAGCTAGACTAAGAGATAGCGTTTTGACAAAATGGAGGAAAGGATGGATTACAGGGTAAAATTAATTATCAAATGAGGCAGCATAATATTTTTCCTCACCCATCTCTATAAAATATTTACCAAGATAATATGCATTTGTATCAAGGTCTTCCTTGAATAAAGAATAAAAAGGAAATGGGATTTTTGTCACAAATGATTGTCTGAAGTAGATCATGTTTTCTCAGTCACAATAGAATGAGAGATAAAATACAAAATCTAACTGTGCTTAATGTCTGTTGATTATTAAAAAAAGAAACATTTAATATGGTAGGGCAAAATCCTACCTTAAAACTTTCCCCTAGGAAATTACCTTTCTCTAATGTATTATAATCATTACAATAGATTCCATGGGAAAAATTAAAAATAGATAATATACAAAATCACAAACTCCTTTGTCATTTAAAGGTTGTGTTTTGCTTTTTGTTTTTTTAAACCACTTGACCTCTTCTTTTCAAGTCTATTTACACATGACTCTCATACACTCTTTATGATCCAACTGTTCTGGCTGACTTAATATTAATGATTCATACCTGCCCATCTCCTATTGCTAAGTCTTTTGCACTAGCAAACACCTAGAATGCTTACTAATCATACTTTCTACCCCCTAGAATCTATGAGAGGCAGCTAGATGGCACAGAGTTTACAGTGTTACTCTTAGAGTCAAAGACCCGAGTTTGAATTCTACCTCAGCCATATACCATTTGTATGGTTAAGTCATTTAATCTGTCAATTTCAGTATTCCAATTAAAAAATGGGCATGATAATAATAGCACTTACTTCTTAGGGATGATGTGGGAATAAAACGAAAAAGAAAAAGCACTTTGCAAACTTTAAAGCAATAGGTTAAAGGTAACATTACTATTATTATTTTATGACCAACCCTCTATAAGTGCTCTTGCCTGGTCCTCATATCACTGGCACCTTTCCCTCCAAGTATTTAGTTAACATATGTTCTGTAAATATCTTTATTGGTACGTGGTTACTCTCTCATTAGAATATGAACTTCAACTACAACATTTGAAATTTTTAGGTTATTTTGGTTGCATGAAATTGAAAAGTTTTTGCAAAAAAATTAATTCAGCTAAGATAATAAGATTATAAGGGAAGCTATCAACTGTGGGAAAAATCTTTGTACAAAATACCTCTGCTAACACTTAGATATATATTAGATTATGTAAACAACTCAGAAATATATAAGACCTATAAATAAGGGGTCAAAGCATATGAATAAATTGTTCTCAAAAGAAAAATTACAAACTATCAACCAAATGAAAGAATTTTCTAAGTCACTAATACACAGACACCTACAAATCACAACCAGCCTGAGCTTCTACTTCACACTTAGCAACCTGACTAAAGTGAGAAAAAATGGAATTAGTCAATGTTGGAGGAACTGTGGAAAGATAGACACATTGTTGACAGCGATGTGCATTTGTCTAGCCATTCTAGAAAGCAATTTGGAATCATGTAAAATAAAATTATCAAAATCTCCATACCCTTTGACCCCTAGATTTGAATACTAGCCATACACCCCAAAAATATAATGGACAAAAAGAAAGGCTCCATATATACCAAAATATTTATAACAGTACCTTTTGTAGCAGCAAGCAACTCTGAATGAAGTAAATCACCATTGATTGGGAAATGGCTGAACAAATTAGTTTCATCCCTGGGAATAAAAATCATGGGTCTTTTCTCCTTTTACAACTAGGAACAAGAGGATGGATAAAGCTGGACTGGATTAAATTTAGGAAAATGCATGTTCATTTTAATGACCTCAGCCTTCTTCCTAAAGCAAACACACGTACATACATCCACCTATACGTATGTACGTATGTATATATGAAAACTTCCAGAAGGGCTATGTAGCTATGGATCTTGGAATTTTCCATATTTTGAGGAATCAAAACCACATATCATGTAAAGGGCAGTGGAAAGATATTAATGAGTGAGAGGTGGTTGAAGCATATTAGCAGTGTAGAGTTAAGCAGAAGATAAATGGGGCATATATAGAGAGAGGAAAAAAGTAAACTGGTTAACACCACAAGCGTTCTGGAATTCAAACTATGTTGAGAAATCTAAAGAAAGGTCTGCAGTGTGCTTGGTGAATGCTCTGTGGCGGACATGGACAAAAGTCTTGAAGGTGAGAGGCATAGATTTGTTCTCAAAGGAAAAACATGCACCAATGAAAACATCAACTCATTGAAGTATTTACATATCTTTCTACCAGAATGGAAATTTTGTTAGATCAAGAATTAGTTGCTAAGTAAACTTTGTATTTTCCCCTGGCATCTAGCACAGTACTATGTAGCTACGACATAAATCCTCCATACCCCTTCGCTTCACCACAATAGAGAGATATCAAAGCTAGCCTAGTAGAAAAAGTTTCATGGTAAATGGAAATGTGAGGTAATATTTAGAGTTTATCAAGGCTCTGAGGAATAAGCTGCATGATGACAAATGATAGAATGGGACTAGAGGTCTGGTCTCCAAAACGCAGACCAATGCTCTTTTTGTAATACCATGTCATACCAATATCACATACCCCCAAACCTCTTACACATCTATTATTTTCACTCCTTTGGGGGGGGGTATTCAGAACTCTTCTAGGAAACATCGTAAATCTTATCTAACCCACTGCATCAATGTCAGGCTCCAAAAGTCATAGAGAAGGACAGAATAAAACAACTTTGTGTACTATTGTGTATACCAGCGAGATTGGCAGAATTGACCCTCCATGCAGAAGCACAATATCATTGCTTATGGAAACTGATTTCCCTCCAAAAGAGCACAAACAATAAATAATGACACTTTAGATGCCACGTTATCTATCAGGGATGCTTTGGCCGGTAAGTAGTTTGGGTTAAATGGTCACACACACGTGTGTGTGTGTGTGTGTGTGTGTTAACAGTATCAGAATTTGTTACATTACTCTCTGGAAACCTACCTTGAGGTTCCAATAACCAAGTCTTTGGAAACTCTAGGTTGTGCCTCAAAAATGGTAGCTAATCACAGGGAAAATTATGTAAAGAAAATATTCTATAACTCTTCAGAATTGAAGAGGAGGTAGGATGTATTTTTCTATTTGCTCATGCACTAGTCATCAGTATCAAAATAATGGATAAACAATTGAGAATGATGAATTGATCCTCTGGCATGAATTAAAGCTTCCATGGCTGCAGACTGATGGCCTAAGCTATCTAGTTCTCAGACTTCCTGAATTTGGCATAAGTGAGATTTTCTTTTTCATGGATTAGGATTCCCAAGCTATTAAAAAAATAATTTTAACTGCCTGCTTACTTCCTGAAACAACATATTTCAGTTTTTCCTCCAAAATATATCATTACTTTCTTTAATATGCTGTCCTCACTATGTGAAAGGCTAGGGCCATGATACATCTTAAAGAATATTGGAAAGAGGTAAGAAATCCTGAGATTAAATTTGGTTGTGATACAACTTAAATATGTAACTGGATACAGCTTAATTTCCCCTAAAACTCAGTTTTCCCATCTGTAAAATGGAGATAATGATACTTGAACCACCAATACTGAGGATTTGTTACAAGCCCCAAAGCACTGTGAAAATGTGAATTACAGTTTTTAGTGCTGATAATGACACAGATCAGAGTCTACTTCAAGGGCTTGAGAAGCAGTTTGTCTGTCCTTACTGACAGGGACTCTTTGGTTGGAAGAAATGGGAAACACAAGTAATTCAGTTAATCTGGCATGCCACATTATCTATCAGGGATGCTCTAGAGGAGATGCTTTGGTCAGTAAGTAGTTTGGGTTAACTAGACTTTGGGATATACTCTCAGATCCATAATGCTAGGACTCAGTTTCTTCATCTATAAGATACTCTTTCCTCTCTTGACAGAGCTTTCTAGTCATCTAACATCATAAGAAATCTCACTCACATGGATGTTATCGATAAATTGTTTTGAACACAGAGAAGGGCAACTTGAACACTTTGCCTCATGAGAATCCTTTGGATGATAAACGGCTCTTTAGCTCAGATAAGAGAAAAAACATAAATGATATCTTTATTAACTTCAAATATTTCAAGGGATGTCTAGTGAAAAAGGATATGTTTTGTTTGGCCTCACAGGACAGTGAAGATCACAGTACAAATTTCAGGGTGACAGAATTTTGGCTTATTGTAAGTAATATTTTCCTATTTTTTAAATAGAAAGTAGTGAGCTTCTCATAATGTACATCTTCAGATCAAATCTAGATGACTACTTCTCAGGGATGCTACAGAGGTGACATGCCAAGGAACTTGTAGAGGAGACTAGTAGAAATTAGAATAGACAGTCTCTAAAATCTCTTCCACTGAAGAGGTTCCATAATTTTAAAAAAATGTTGTCCAGACTATATGTACTATGACAATTTTAAGTCTGGAAAAGTAGTAACTGGAGTTAGTATAGAAAAAATCCAGACAGGTAGAAAAACACTGGACAGGTAGAAATTGAATACAACTTTTCTTTTTAAAGGCGTAGGATTTAGATTGGCATCATTTGGTGGGAAAGACATTTCAGATAGCATAATCCCTCCAAATAAAGTCAAAGAGGCATGGAAGTGGTGAAGGAAAAATTGCAAGAAAAGGAACCTAACTGAATCAGAGGGTTTGTGTGGAAGAAATGGGAGACAGACTAATTAACTAAGGGGGGGAACTAGTTAATGAATGCCAGAGCGAGTAATATGGATTTTTATCTCATAGGCAACAGGGAATAATTGGAGGTATAAAGTAAGCAAGTGACACACTGAAACCATAAAAAGGCATGCTGGGCAGGGAGCAGTCAAAACAACCCGGGAAGGAGAAAACAAATACACAGATGCAGGTGGAGAGAAAAGAAGCAGTGGGAGTCAGAGAGGAAGAGTCCTTATTAGGTAGCAACAGCCTCTGGTGACTGAAGCCAACACTCCATAAGAGACAATAGTGGTTCTGGCTTGTAAGTGATTATCTGAACTAGCATTCTGTTTACATTCATGGGGGACAAGTTATTAAAAACTATGATAGATTTTACAATATGAATGCTTACATTCACAGGCTTTAGCTGAGACAGGACACATATATAGGATACTAGGCAACAGAGTAAGTCTTATTTTGAAGATATGAAAATGTGTATTTGAAAGGATGGAATAAGTAAAAAGGAAGATACAGAAAATGCTAGGGAAGAGCATTGGCTCTGAAGTCAAGTCACCTGCTACTTTCAATCCAATCTAGCCTCTGATGCTGTGTGATCTTGGACAAGTCACCTAACCTCCATTAGACTCAATTCCCTCATTTGTAAAATGAAGGGGTTGGACTAGATGATTTTGGAGTTTTCTTCCAGTCCTAGATCTATGATTATATGATCTTGCAAGGGATAATAGAAAGCAGAAAGATCCTTAAAGAAAAATTCTTCAAACATTCCAAGGGTACTCTCTGGATAGAGAAACTTTAACTTTATAGGATTCTTCAGTGTTTTTTCCCTAGACTTTGAACTGAACTAGAATATGATTTAAAACATTTCAAGAATGCCATATATTACTGAATACCACCAGCAATAATTTACCAAGTAGACATAAGCTTCTTGAGGGGTGAGGATGTTTTGTTTTGTAATATATTGTTTTACTATAACATGATCCTTATTCAATGTTTTTTAATTGAATGAAACTGCTCTCTCTCTCTCTCTCTCTCTCTCTCTCTCTCTCTCTCTCTCTCTCTGTCTCTCTCTGTCTCTCTCTCTCCCTCTCATTCTCTCTCTCTCCTTCCCTTTCTGCCTTTCTCCTCTTTATTTCTCTCTCTCCCTCCCTCTCTACCTAAAGGGAAACTTTGGGTGGTTGAGAAATGCTCAAAAGTACTGGTGCCATAGAAAAAAATAACAATAAAATTGAAATAAAACAAAATTGTGTAACCTACATAATCACTTTAAAAAATATTGCACTACCGGGGGCGGAGCCAAGATGGCGGCTGGGAAGCAGTGACTGGCGTGAGCTCCCCACCAAGTCCCTCCAAAAACCTACAAAACAATGGCTCTGAATCAATTCTAGAGCTGCAGAACCCACAAAGTGCCAGAGGGAAGCAGGGCCCCAGCCCAGGACAGCCTGGATGGTCTCTGGGTAAGGTCTGTCCCACACGGACCTCCCAGCCCCCAGCCGAGGGGAGCAGAGCTGAGCCCAGCGCTCAGGGCGCGAACAGACCAGACTCGGACCTACCAGACCAGGAGATGAGCAGAAAGTGCCCTGGCATTCTGAAATACTGAGCTGTGGCTTGTACCAGACCTCTCAACCCACAAAGAGCAAAGACATCAGAGAAGGTTAGTGGGAAAAGTTGCGTGACTGAGTTTGCGGTTCCGGCCACTTGCCCCTGGGGCAGCGGAGGTGGGGCAGCT
>CM053623.1:340615793-340663912 GCA_028646595.1 Phalanger gymnotis
AAGTTTTTGCTGCGGTGGGGCCTAAATAAATTTCTTGTTGTTTTCTCCTTAGAGAATCTCTCATACCTTGCGATTTCGGACCATTCAAACATATACATGATTATATTAGAGATCATAAATTCGGCCTTCCTACTACACCCTTATAACTTGAGACAACCACAAAGCTCAGTGATTCTAATAACTTGGAACTGTTCCCACAGGACCCAAGAACACCTGTATTGTCCCAAAAATGTCTGCACATATGGGCCTGCTTTGAGGTCATGTTGGGTCCCCCCTTTTGTGGTTTTCATGCTAAAAACCCCTACCCCTGCCACAAGTTACAAGCCCTCCTTCCCAGGAGAACTTCCACTTGCAATGCTTTCCTCACGTTGAAATCGAACTTCTGTTTGATTCCTGACTCTCATGTCTCTGTCCTGTTTCGTTTAATTCTGGCCACCCACAAGTTAGAGACAAGTTAAGCTCTGGTTGACATTTAAATTGTTGTCAGAAATAGGAATGGAGGTGGCACCTTCCTGAGGGGTGGGGTGGGGTGGGGCAGAGTGGTTCCTGGGAGGCTAGGGGCAGGCCCTGCCCCTGTAAGGGAGAAGTGGCGACTCCAGGGGTTGGGCACCAGGGCTCAGACCCTGTTTATACAGTCGCCGTGGGCCCCTTCTTCTGGTGGCTGTCTCCGTGCTTGACCATCCTGGACTGGCTGACTACCGCCATCATCTCCTCCTCCTCTTCTCCTCCTCCTGGGTTGGGCTGGTCCCCACCTCCAGTAGCTCCTGCAGACACTGCCACTGCCACCACCACCACCTCGTTCATCTTTGTGCACCACAGGTGGCACAGGTTCCAAGATGTCCAACTGAATGGTCTGCGGGGAATGCAGTCACACTGGGAGCTGGTACACAGCCTCAGGTCCTCGACTGAATGCACAATTAGAAAGTTGGCTTTCACAAGTATGGTCCACAAAAAGACCTGCTAGGGCAATTATTGTCCCCCATGCAGGATATACTTACTGCGGGTCTTGTGGTGCTCATGCTTACAAACAAGTGGATCCATCTATTACCTGGAGAATATTCATCCTTGGGCCTTCCTATCATGTGCCCCTCTTTCTAGTGTGGCTATGTATAGAACACCTCTACACGACCTTCCTATTGATCAAAAGGTTTACGGAGAGCTATGGAAGACAGGAATGTTTGAGCACATGTCTCTATAGACAGATGAAGATGAACACAGCATTAAAATACATTTGCCTTATACTGCTAAAGCCATGGAAAGCCATAAGGATGTCTACTATTATTCCTGTATTGGGTGGAGCTCTGAGTGAGTCAAAAGAACAGGAATTCAGAAAACTTCGGTAAATATCTAGCGGATCCTAGGTATCTCTTTTTGGTTTTTCCTGATTTCTGCCATTGGGGTCAAAGGTTCCATTACAGTTACCATGATGAATCCATTGAATGTCTAGATAAAATGGGCATGAGTATTATAGAATAACTAGACCCAGTATCTTTTAGCAATTACTTGAAGAAATACCATAATACAATATATGGAAGACATCCCATTGGGGTGTTGCTGAATGCTATTACAGAGCTCCAGAAGAATGCAATGAATATGAGCTTTTCATTTTTGAATTATTCCTGGTCAAGCTAGTGTAGAAACTGGCAAAACAATTCAGTGACTTATGCAGGTGGAGCACTTATAGTCCATTGAAGATCTGAATACTCAGGGATACCACCTGCACACACTCATTCTCTAAATGGAGTCCCAGCCTAGCCCTTACAAAGATATAGTTCCTGACCTTTAGGTATACTGAAACCTCAAAATTAATAGAACTTTCTTCTCTTCTACTAGGTATAGTCCTTCCTTAATTTCAACTCATTATAAAATGTGTTCTTGTTTAAGACAATAGAAGGAAGGAAGACTGGCATCAAAAGAATTTATGATTTCAAAAAGTGATGATAGATATAAAGTCATGGTGGCAGATGGTCCTTCAGATACAACCCATAAAGCATTTACCATATTCTAAATTTGCACTCTTTGCAGACCTGTGCACATATATTTAGCTTTCACAATAGTTTTGCAAATTGTAAACAAACAAAAGAGGGCTGAAACTTTTTAATAATGAAAATTGCATTTATAAATGATCTTTATTAGAATATATTAAATCTTCAGTATAGTCAACTACTACCCATGTTGTACAACAGATACATTCTATTTTAGTGGCTAACAAAGGGCTACACAACTCAAAAAAAAGAAGTGAAATTGGACACAGAACTGGGTCATTGGACTCTCTGGTACCTGTGGGAACAGAATGACACTGCCAGAGATTTGTTTCTCTGCTCATCTGGTGAGTTTTCTGCACTTGCTCCTGCTCCATCTCTGGTCTCAGTCTTTGAGCTCTCTTTTCTTTGTAGGGAAAACTCCAGGGCCCTTCCCTTGACTTAGTTCTGGGTTTCTCTGGATTATCCTGAATTACTCTGGTAAGGATATCCTTTCTTAACTGCACACCTTTTGTTAACTGGCCTTTCTGTATGCCTCTGCTCCTTTATTGCATGACCCTGTTAAATCTGCAATGGGGTATGCCTTGTAACTTGTGTGTCTCAGCCAAACCAGTTAATTGTGATTGTGTGCTTTGCTAATACCAACTGTGTCATGTTTGTATTGTGAAATAACTTGTTTTTATCTGTCTTGTCATGTTGTCTGTCTTTGTAAAATGTAAAATGTCTGTGTTGTGTTTGTGTTATGAACTAGATTCTGTTACCTTGAAAGATTTAAAATACAGGTAGCCAGAAAAAAAAAAACTCTAAGGGCTGTAGCCAGAGAGTTCAGAACACTGGAAGAGATTAACGAACTTTCATAGTTGAAGTAATTGTCCCAGTAAGTAGGATTACCGTATCTCACTGCATAATCATCACCACTGCATTAATTGCCTCTCCTTGGTTTTTCAGCCAAAAATTGGTTTATAATCTTTCATTGCATGATTATAGCATGGTATAATTCTGTTTGTCATGCTGCCTTAAAGGTAAACAGAGCAGCAATGTATTTACCAGAGATATGTGGATACACATTTATCTCTTGTGCAATGCAAGTCACAAGCCTAGAATTCTCAACACGTGCATGTTTTCATGCACGTATATTTCCAAAACCATTTTGCTTGGTTTGTTTAGAATTGTACAGTGCTAATGGTATTGTTACTCAACCCAACGAAGAGCCACAGGTACAACAGGCAGGGAAAGCTGCCATAAGTATGACATGGTAAGACTTGCATCTTCCCATGCTAGCTAAACTGTACAGTTTATTTGTCAGTGATACAATTTGGTAATAGATGATTTTTAAGTAATACCGGTACAATTTTTTTGAAGCTTCGTATGATGGTCACACCCCACATTTTTGCAAAAAAAAAAAGTTGGCATAAAATTTACGACAATTATGCTGTGAAATATGGTAACTCCCACTTAGGTTTTCAACTGGACATCAGGTTATAAGAAAAGAGGGAAAAAGAAAGAACCTGTAAGGCACTTTCCCCCTATCATTTTAGTTTTGGCTATATTGAAATTACAGAAATGAAGGTATATAATCAAAGTTGTAGAACTGTCAAAAATGGGGCCAGCTAGGTGGCGCAGTGAGTAGAACACCAGTCCTGGAGTCAGTAGGACCTGGGTTCAAATCTTGCCTCAGATATTTGATATACGTACTAGCTATGTGAGCTTGGGCAAGTCGCATAACCCCAATTGCTGTGCCTTTCCCCCTCCAAAAAAAAAGAACTGTTTAAAAAAAACTTAATAGAATAGAATAAGGAGTTTAGAGATTAATAATTTTAAGATTGCATGAGAGAACTCCTGAGACTTTAAGTAATTCTGGGACCTCATTCCCTTATGAAATATCTTAATAAATTTTGGGGTACCACTCTAAAGAGTTTGTTTTAAAGAAAAACAAGGATTAAATTTCATAAAAGTTTTGAAAGTAAATGGCAAGGTTAATAGCTTCATTGTTCTGAAGGAAGGCAGCTAGTTTGGATGTAATCTTAGAGTGATGAAAGAAAAAAATAGGTAAACAATTTTCACCTTATAGCAACCTCTTGTTAATTCTTCCTTGAACTCTTGTTTAAACTAGAGATCCCCTGTGATTCCCCCAGGTCAGAGACACTTTCCTTCTCTCATCCCAGATCAGATTCCCAAATACAGGTGTTGAAAAAAAATGCTAGAAAAATGTAGGGAAACTTGAATTATGTTCTATCTCACTTGGTAGAGTGAGGGCAGCAGCTGCAGCAGGGCCCTCCATTGGCAGTGTCCCCAGTGACCATGTGCCCCTGGACATCTTGCAGCCCACTCCTCTAGGCAAGCTTGGAGACATCACCCAGGTATCCCCGCCCCGCCACTCTACTCAATGCTTACAAGTAGCCTGAGCCCCAGCAATGACTGGCCTCAAAGCTACAGCTGTCAGAGGATCAGACCCCACAGCCAGTTTTGCCCTATCATCAGCAACTGCTACCGATAGGAAGGTTGTAGCACCAGCCATCCCAGTCCCTGGGATTCTCATTCTGCAGCCCGTCAGTATCTCCAGTTCAGGCCCAGTCAGTGGTGGGATTCAGCCAGTTCGCACCGGTTTGGCAGAACAATTACCTAATTTTATGTTGAGTTTGGCAAATGTATTCTTAAAATGGCACTTGTAATCAGGGTTCTCTCTAAAGTGGGCACCTAGGCAGTTGCCTAACGTGGAAATAACAATATATATCGCCCCCCAAAGGTGGTGCTGTGTTCCAGCCCAGGGAATGGGGTCCAGGATGGAGGCACAGGGGAAAGTGGGAATGCAGTAATGAGGTGCCAGCATGAGATGGAAGGAGGAAAGAAAAGGAAGAGCCAGGCCTGGGATGGGACAGCTGGCTACACCCCCAGCAGAAGCTGCTGCCACCGGGGCAGGGGGAAGTGATGCAGTGGGTGATGGCAACAGCAGCAGAGGCTGAGATGGGCATAGACCTTTACCCCTCCCCTGCTCCTTCTCTCTTCATCTGCTGGTGAATGAATCACCTGCCAAGCCACGCCTCCAGGGGCCAGCAGAGAAGTTAGAGTGCTGGGACCACATTTCTTAGAATAAGGGTCAGAAAAAGCAAGCATTTACCTTGGGCTTCCTCCCAGGGCCTTCTGTCTCCTGCCTGCTTGCCGTTCCTACTGTACCTAGCACGAGGAGGCAGAAGGTGCTGATGGTGGAAGCCACCCAACACATGGCCTCTGCTGCTTTGCCCAACCTCCCCTACCAGACCCCCACATCCCACCCTTCCCTCCCCCCCCCCACCATCACCCTCTGGCCCTTACACACCTGGCCCCGTCCTTACTGACCCTGCTCCTGCCTTCTTGCAATCAGCCTGCCTTTTTCTCCCTGGGACTAAGCCCTGACCAGAGCTGGTCTCAAGTGATCCTGATGACTGAGGGACCCTTGTCTCATGGAAATCAAGGATGCCAAGGTCTCAATAGGAGTGTTCTGTGGTGGGCAGGAGGAGGGGGGCAGAAGAAGATGTGCTAAAAAGTGAGATTGTCCTTGGTGCCTCAGACTTGGCCTTTTAGTGTGACTAAAGCTGTTGAAGAGAAAATCCAACTTTTTCCCTGGTCCTGAGCTCACCTTAGTCCTGATGTCTCCAGGTCTCAGGATGGTGTTGGCTGACTCTTGGGAGAAGTCGATCTGCGAGTTCATGGGTACAACAACCCCAAGTATACAACCCAACACGAGACCATTTTTCTGAGCTGGTCCAGTGTCTTATCACAAGCATACTCTCTCTCACACACAAATACACACACAGACACACAAATTCATACACATTCACCAACATTCACTCACCCGCTTATACACATTCATATATATTCACAAATACACATCCAGAGTCACAAACTCATATACATTCACATATATTCACTTACACACTCATACATATTCACAAATACTCACACATACACAAGCTGACACACACTCACAGGCTATACATATTCTCATACACACACATACATGCCCATTCATATACATTCACCAACATTCACTCAACAGTCATTAGGACAGAAAACCGGTTGTTAATTTATTCGCATCCCACCACTGGGCCCAGTCCTTAGCAGGTCCTGCCCAGATGCTGCCTGGGACAGTCTTGGTGCCCCTGGTGTGGCAGTAGGAGGTGGGTGCCAGCCAGCCTCTGCTCTTGGTGAGCCCACCATTCTCTATTCCCATTGCAGAAATTTATTAGCGGTATAATCTTAGGCAAGTTATCTTGTCTCCATTTGCCTCAGTTTCCCGATCTGTAAAGAGAAAAATGGTAATGGTGCTTACCTCCCAGGGCTGTTGGGAAAATCAAAATAATATAGTGATTGTACAGTGCCTAACACAGTGATGGTGTATACTAAGCACTATATTATTATTATTTCTTTAATTGAATGTAATTGTTCCATATCTGATAACTCTAAAATGGTTTTAAATGTCAAAGGTAATAGCAGCAGTTATTTTCGTATGTGTAATATGAAGTTTTTTGGGTGTTATCATTATATTTCTAAAATCTCTTTTATTGTGAAATTTGAGAGATCATTGTAACAGAAATACTGTTAGACAAAACAGTCTTTTAATCTGGATGGTATTACACATGAGTTGGGCTTTTAAAAGGATGTGATGAAAAAGATATTTAAAACTTAAATATTTAATGAGGTATATTTAGTTATAAAACAGATAATGATAATAATGATAATAGGTTTACCATAATAGTGAATTTTGATTTGAAATTCTTGGCTATTATGAAAGTGTATTGGGGAGGTTTACAAATGTAGATTCAACATATTAATGATGGGTCAACTATCAGTTATTTGTTATATGTCTGAAGTCCCAGAATAGAAGTAGTTTTAATTTATTAATGAAGTATAAATGAAATATTAACCGTTAAGGAAACATCAGGAAAGATATTCAAGCTAAGTTGTGATTAGTAAAATTTTAGTATTTAAGTTAAAATTACTCAGACTGAAATTTTGTTTTGAACTTGGATTATAGGGATAATTGTCTGAATTGTCATGAAGCTAATAGAAAAAAGTGGCATGTACTGCAATCTGGGAACTGATAAAGGTCAATGTCTGCACCTGGGAAAAGTTTTGGGGAGGACCACGTACTCCACCTACATATTATCCTCCTGACTCTATTTCCCCATTTTGCTATTTCATTTCTGAAAATGAAAATTCCTACCTGATTAATCCTGAGCCTTGCTTTTAACACCCTGTGACTACATGATTGGCTGTCAGATATGACATGCCAGGAATCAAACAGAACTAAGGAAACTTGTCCCCTCTGTTATGATATGTAACATTGTTATAACTATGTCTCACTTTTTCCTTTTACAGCAAATTTCTATAATCAAGAAGCTTTGTAATTACAATACTAAATTTATTATACAATAGATTGATACTGGAACATTTCTGAGATACTATAAAATAAAAGGTAAGTATCAACATGTTACAATTTTAACCTATATTTGTAGTCAAATTGTAATATAGAGATGATATCCTCCTAAGGGGGAAATTATTAGACAAAATAATAAGACAGAGATGTAGTGTGAAAGTTTTCTAATTAAATAGAATGGTAAATTTTGAGAAAGCAACAGGATTAGACTGTTTTCTTTAAGAACCATATACAGATGTATATGATTAGCTTCCAAATTTATTTATCATGGAAATTTGGGCTTTCATCGTGTTTTAGTAATAAATTCTCAAAATTCGATTAAGCATTTTGCATATAAAATTGTATTGATAATGATAAATAAATTGAAATTATTTTCTCATTTTTATAGTATCTGTCTGACAATTTTAAAAGGCAGAGAAACAGGCCATAAATGAGCTTCTTAAGTAAAAAAGCACCAGGACCAATTTACAAGTGAATTCTATCTAACATTGGAAGATCAACTAATTCCAATATTAAATAATTTTTTTGGAGTAAGAGGCAAAGAAGGGATCCTCTCAAACTAACTTTATGAAACAAATATGATACTGATGCCTAAAACCAGAAAGAGTAAAAACAGAAGAAGAAAATTGTAGACTAATTCCATTGATGAATGTGGATGAAAAAATCATAAATAAAATACTAGCTGTAAGAGTATAATGATATATTACAAAGATTATGCATTATGAACAAGTGGCATTTATACCAGGAATTCAGGGATGCTTTAACATAAGAAAAACAATTAACATAATTGATCATATAAGTATGTTTTTTTAAAATTAAATTGGTAAAAGTATGTTTATCTAAAACCATCAGCAAGCATTATTTGTAATGGGGATAAACTAGAAGCCTTCCTAGTAAGATCAGGTGTGAAACACAGATGTCCACTGTCACAAATATTATTCAATATTGTGTTGGAAATACTAACAATAGCAATAAGAGAAAAAATAGAAATAGAAGAAATCAAAATAGAGAATGAGGTAATACAACTATCACTTTTTTACAGAAAGTATAATGATATACTTAGAAAATCCCAAAGAGAACTAAAAAGTTAGTTGAAACAATAATTTTAGATATATCACAAACAAAACAATAGACAGTAAGACATACCCCATTTAAAATAAACCCAGATAGTATAAAATGCCTGAAAGTACATCTGCCAAAATAAGTCAAGGAACCATAGAAGATTTCAATAATTGGAGAAATATAAATTATTCATGGGTAGGCAGAGCCAATATAATAAAAAGGAAGAACAAAATGTCAAAAGTATCAAAGGAATTAATAAAAATGTAAGGAAGGAAGTTTAGCAGTATTATATCTTAAACTATATTAGAAGGCAACAATTATCAAAACTATCTGGTGCTGGCTAAGAAATAGAAAAGTAGCTCATAAATTTAAAAAAAAAAGATTCTTATATTAGGTATAGGATTTAGGTAAGGATAGAAATAGTGAATGGTATATAAACCGAAATTCTCTGAAGTTTCAAGATTGAAGAACCAAACTGAAGTGATTGTACTAAATTATGTTAACTCACAATTATCTAGGAACTTTTAAATTTGGAATCAAAGAAGCAGAGCTTCTTTTAGAGCTGTCCTGAGAATAAGCATATTGTCCAAGAAAAGATAACAGGGAAAATATAGCTACGTGAGACATTTGGGAGTTAAAAGAGGATGGTCAAATGGAGATTGAAAATGGATTACTAGGATATAAGGAGACTTGATGTTAGTTAATTTTGGTGATAACCATTGTATTGTTTTGGTCTTTTGTTTTAAGATATTCATATTTACATTTTCATGGTGATGTGTGAATTTCCCTTGAGATTTACATGTCCGTTGTGTCCATTACATGTCCAACTAGTCCATTGTGAGACTTCTAAGTAGTTTGATCTATACTTGATTTAATGAAATTATAGGAATTGTAAGAAAAACTTTATTGCATTGTTTGAATCTACTCCTGTGTGCCTGGGAAACTGGATCATCTCTATACGTTGTTTTGAAACTCTTAACAAGGGGCATATGTTATGCTGACCAGAAACTCAGATGCAAAGATTGATGCAAAGAGTTTTCTCTAAGGGCCCCTACCAGGTCCGTCTGACTACTCCCACGGCTGACAAACTTGTGGGTGTGGACTTCTGGGTCATATGAAGAAAGCTCCTGCTCCTGACTGCATGGCAGAACACTCCAGAGACCTCAAGGTTCTTTTAGTACAGACCCAACAGCAACCAACATCCAGATGACATAATTGTCCCAAGATTCTGGACAAGGGCTGAGTATATTGTCATTGCACATTTTTTCCACTTCCCTTTTGTTATGTGCCCCACCATCGAGACCCTGATTCAAGTGTGTGTTGGCATTTTCTCTCTACACATTCTTGACCCCCCTAATCTTTTCTGCCTGCAAGCAAACAATGGCTAGCAATGATACCTAGGACATACTTCTTCAATAAGTCCCCTCAAGGAACTAACTCCTTGGCCAACATATCATGGCATCTTGGCTTATGAATACCTCTCCTTAATTGGCCATAAGGGTAAGAGTTCTTTCAAACCTATTCCCTTTGGCCAAGAGGGGGAAATGTCAAGATTTTAGGAGACACCCTGTTGTCCAGAGATAAGGCCCAGCAAGCAGGTTGTGCCCTGAACTTGGCATAGCAACAATCATTTGAACTCACCTTATGGATGATCTAAGCTACAGCAAAACCCCAGAATTGGGACTTAAGATTTCTCTATTTCTCAGGAGATCCTGGCCTGAGAGCTCAGGCTACAGCCAACACACCGCAGCAGAAAATTATCAGTCCCATCTCCTGACACTCTGAACAGTCCCCATGCCTATAATTCTTAAGTGAAATGAACCAGGTGATGCACTTCTGTTCCCACCACACTCACCCTGGTTTTCTGTATCACACTGAATGATCACAATGCTCAACCACCCTTACAGCCTGAGAGAACCACAAGGCCATTGATTCTAATAACATGGAAATTGTTCCCACAGGACCCAAGAACACCTGTATTGCCCCAAAAATGCCTGCACACATGGGCTTGCTTTGATAACTGTTTAATCAAGACCTAAGAACGACTGTGTTGAGTCTCCCCTTTTTGTGGTTTTCATGCCAAAAAATACTTACGCCTGCCACAAGCTACAAGCCTTTCTTTTCAGGAGGACTTCCACTTGCAAATATTTCGCTCGCTTTGCTATTAAACTTCTGAGGGGGAGAAATTTGTAACTCAAAAACTTCTGGAACTGAGAGCTGCAAGCAACAACAAATAATAATAATTAATTAATTACTTTAAAAAAATAAAATTAAACTTCTGTTGAATTCCTGGTTCTCCTGTCTCTGTCCTGATTTGTGTAGCTCTGGCCACCCATAGGTTAGAGACCTGTTCCCATCCAGTTGATAAAAGAAAATCTGAATTCAAAAGCATATCCACCATATTTTTAGGTGTTTAGTATGAAATTGATTTGGTTCCTTTAAAAAGTTTGAGTAAGAAAATTCATCAGTAGAAAGCTATTTGTTTCATTTAACTTAATAGAGTGTTTAGCATAGTAGAAAGAGCTCTGGACTTGACAACAGAGGACTTAAGTTCAAACTTTACTTACTAGCAAAGACACAGTATAATTCACAAAGAGCTCATTAAATTTGGGGTCAGGGGAGACTTAGGTTTGAAACTAGTCTTTGAGAATAGCTGAGTGACAATGCAGGGCACAAAGTTTGAAAAGATAATAGATTTGGAGTCTCAGGATCCTAGGGTAAGATCTTAGCTCTGGTATTTACCACTTGCGTGACTTTGGGGAAGTCTTTTAATCTCTCTGGCTCTCAGTATCCTCATGTGTAAAGGTAGCCAGATCTCTTCTGTGCTCCTTTCTAGCTCAGATTCTAGAATTCTAAATGATTTGCCTTCCTTGAGCCCAGTCCTCATTTACAAAATGGAATAAATAACGTCTCTAGTGCTTCTCAGCATTTTGAGTTAAAATGAGATAAAGCATAAAGTACTGTATAAATTTTGGGTAATGAAATTACCTCTGTGACCTTGCACCTTCACTTTCCTTATCCATGAAATGATCATGAAATGGTCATGCTAGATGGAAATGCTAGATGCCACTTAACTTCCCATCTGTCTTCTCTCTAAACTCTATGGTCCTACATTTGAATGAAGGTCATTGAGGTCAAGTGAAAAATACACACATCCGTATGCATATGTGTATGTGTGCATGTATGCCCACATACATGTATGTGTATATAGGTGTGCATGCATATATACATAGACACATGCATACATGTATATAGATGATGTATGCACATATATGTATATATATATATATGTATATATACATGTGTGTGCATGATTGTTTCAACAATCTGGCTAGCAGCTGCTGTGGAGGTGAAAAACCAAAACAAGCCCAACAACAAGAATGTGGCCAAAGCCCCGGTTCTTTTGATCTGCTTTACTAAGGAAGGCAACTTTAAGGGATTATCAAGCTTATTTTAATCCAGCATACAAATATCACTCACTTAGTTCCCGGGAAAAAGCCAGCACCCTGAACCTCAGAGCAAAATACAAACAAAGTACAAACATCGACAGACAGACCTTGTCTGATTCAAATCCCAATTCATAGTTACCAGTGATTAGCAAAGTCCCAGCATCCGGGCTTAAAAGCTGGAGGGCTTTTAACTACAGCTGCCCGAAGTCTCTACATTAGCATTCCACCAAGAGCGAGTGCCCTCTGTCTTCTCTTTATATACTGTTTCAGACGTCATCAAACGTCATCTGAATGACCAGAACTTTGTCTGGTAAGATTGGCTCTGGAGTTAGCACCTCCCCTTAGGACCCTGGAAGCTTCACACCCACATAGGCTTAGCACCTAGTAATTAGGGGTTTGGGCCTGGGGCTTAGCACCTAGTAAGACTCAAAGACAATTAATCATTTTAAAACAGTAAGAAAGCCCCAACTTAATTGATATTACAATGATATATGTATGTGCATATATACACATGTATACATACACACATATACACACAAATATGAAGACATGTATATATGTATATGTGTACACACATATGCACATATGAATACATACACTGTACACACATGCATATATACCCATATATACACACATATACACATATACACACATATACATATATATATATGTATATATATTATCTCTAGGACTGTAATTTTATCAATGCAGGGAACTCTCAGTGCATAAACTCCCTTTGCCAAGGCACATCATCAATTTCTTTTTCAGCTTGTTGAGAATAAACTGAGGTATAAACAGAGAGAGTAAATGACTTCCAAATGGTTACACTGCTACTATGTGTTGGAGACAGAGTATGAACCCAGGTCTTCACTATGCTGCACTACCTCCAGCATTAGAAATGAAATAGAGCACATAAAATTGTGTAGCATGAGGGCAATTTAGTAGGACGCTTTGAAAATGTTTATTTTTAAACTTATTTTATTAGATGTTATAGATATTCAAAATTGTCTTACATGAAAATTTTTTTAACTTTGCATACCTTTTTTGTCCTTAGACATGTACTTTTAAAAATTATTTATTTGAATACATGTGACCTCAACTCCATGTTTTAACTCTATGTTTTAAGCCCCTAAATAAAACCACTATATTCATGACTAACTCTCAAGAAATGACTTTTTGCCAGACAATGTGCCTGAATATCTGTGGGAAAATGTAAATTTTTCTGGCCTTAGGTGAGGAAGAAAATGTTTCTCTCACCTGTGACTAGAACTCACAACAAAGAGGTCAGATTCTGGGCATTTGACCACAAACGAATGGGATATTATTGCCAGTCACCTAGAAGAGCAGCTTGAGAGTCAACAAACATTCTGACCCACACGACCAGCTGCTTTTCTTCTTCTACAAATTTCACACCCTACGGTGAAATCCTCCTAGCCAGGATTAGATGACAAAGGATTAACATGTTGAATTGGATAAAAACACTACATGCCAAAGCAATACCATTTGCAGCTCCCTTCAATTTAATGGGCTCTTTTGTTATTTTTGTAACCTGGCTTAAAAATGTTTCTGAAAAGTACATCCAATCACAGTTTCAACAGTAGATTCCAGGTCAATTTTTTCCACAGTATTTTACTGTCTCTATGTTATCACAAACAGGCTGCATAAGCCAGCTGTGAGATCAGTCTTCAAATAAGTTCATAACATGAAATTCCTGATGGTGTCTTTATTATTTTTATTTTCATGGCTAATGGATTAACATTGTCTGAAGGTTGGATTCAATTTAGATCAAAAGATAGGAGCCTGATGGTCTCTTCATAGTATTAGGAATAGTTTTGCTAGCTTTGGCTTTATCTTTAGAAATACATAGCTTCATTTTTTGAAAGTGTCAGCAAAGACATAAATTGGCAACTTTCACTTTGCACTCTTTCCCACTTTCTCTATATGCATGCAAAAGAAGGAAAAGCCTATTTTGAGCTGGTGTTTACTAAACTAGCCCTTTTGGTATGACTGTAAAACCAATTGCACAGAAGGAATGAACAAACACCCCCCCACACACACACTCACTATCACTCACACACATACACAGTAAAATTGCCTTATGACAGAACACTCCTATTCTGCAGGATATGGTTGTCTAGTGTCTTCCCTTTGTATTAAGCTCCTACCCCACACAAGGTATTAGGCTAGACCTTGGATATCTAGAGACAAAAAATGAAATGGCCTTTGCCCTCAATGACCTTACATTGTTCTGGATGTGATAAAACACTTTCATAGATAAGTGCAGGATCTCATATGTGTAGGTATAGCTTTACTGATACAGATCATACCCTTCCATTCCTGCTTATCCTGATCTATTATTGTCCCTGCCTTCCTGACAATGTTCTACCAACATGCCGGAAATTTGTTCTTTTAGCATTTAGTAGAAATGAATAAAGCTGGCACTCCATTACCCCTTATTCTTATTACTCTGCCAATATTTCTGCACCCCATCTCCATATCTCAGATAACAATCTTTCTACCATTACTCTTAATCAATTTTCATTTGTAATATGTATCACACTGCTCACGCTCACTTACATGATTCAAAGGTGTTATTATTTGCCAGATTGCTGCCACCAAATTCTTGCAAGAACTTTAAATTCACAGGATGTCCCTGACATCTTTAGTCTGACATTTCTAGTTATAGCCTGAAACAGGGAAAACATTTAAGAGCCTGAGTATTAAAGATAGTCTCAGAGTAATTGAGAATAAAACCACTGTCCAGAATAGAAATAAACTTATCTGAGTTATCCACTAAGGTTTATGTTTCACACTCACCCTTGGAGGCTGGTCAAATGTACCTCCAGAAACTAGATCAAGTCCATCTGCCATATACTAAATAAAGTAGTTGAATAAATTTATAATTATTAACTGCAACATAGACCTCACAAGACATGAGATTACAAAAAAAGATGACTTTATGCATAAAACCAACATGGCAGAGTAAAGACAGTGCTCAGCTAACCTTTCCCAATATATTCTTCCAAACAACTTTAAAATAATGCCTGAAATCAAATTTTAAGATGGTATAGCCAACAAAAGGACAGAACGAGACATTCATCCCAAGGCACCTTCAGAGATTGAAAAAAGAGGTCTGTAACAAGCAAGTGAAAGCTGACCCAAAGTCCTTGTGGACAAAACACCAGTGGTGGGACTATGTGATGGAGACAGAAGTAGCAACAGCTTTGGGATCTCTCAAACCAGACATAGTTAGGAGACCTAGCACCTGGTCAGAAAGAAATTAAAGAGAACTCCTATACTATCACTGGACACTGTTCCGCAAATCCATTGCCTATGCTCACTTCTGAATTATAGCTCAAGGGCAGAGGGGAGCATTTTTTACCAAGAAGGAGTGGAAACCCTGAGGGACAATGTCTCTTTTGATTTAAAGAGATCAGAATCCTTAGGAATAGTATTATTTCCAATATCAAGGGAACAGCGGCTTTAAGAAGTATCAGTTGTAATCCCAAAGGATCAAGAGCCCTTTCTTGGCAAGGACTAGTGTACAGATTAAGAGAGCAGCAACTACCCCTCTCCCTAGATCACACCATCTTGGAAGCATCAAAAGCTTTAAAACCACAGAAATAGTTCTGAAAACAGTAATGTAAAAAAGCCTGACATTTTAAAAAGTGCCCTTCCTTTTTTTTGAAGGGTGGGGGATTATTTTATTTATTTTTAGTTTTGAACATTCATTTGCACAAGATTTTGATTTACAAATTTTCTCCCCATCTGCCCTTCCCCCCCCCCACCCCAAGATGGCATGTATTCTGATTAGTGCTTTCGCAGTCTGCCCTCCCTTCTATCACCACACTCCACTCCCTTATCCCTTACCCCTTACTTTCTTGTAGAACAAGATAGATTTCTATATCTCATTGCCTGTATATCTTATTAACCAGTTGCATTTAAAACAATTTTCAACATTTGCTTTTAAAACTTTGAGTTCCAAATTCTCTCCCCTCTTCCTTCTCCACCCACCCTCACTGTGGAGTTAAGCAATTCAATACAGGTTATACATGTCGCATTATGCAAAACACTTCCATAATAGTTATGTTGTGAAAGACTAACTAGATTTCCCCCCATCCTATCCTGCTTCCCAATTTATTCTATTTTCTCCTTTGACCCTGTTTCTTTTCAAAAGTGTTTGCTTCTAAATCTCCCCTCCCTTGATCTTCCCTCCCTTCTATCACCCACCCCACCAGCTTCTTATTCCTTTCCCCTTTAATTTCCTGTAGGTAAGATACCCAATTGAGCATGTATGTTATTCTCTCCTTAAGCCAAATCCAATGAGAGTAAGGTTCACCTGGGCTTTCACCTATCCCCTCTTCCCTTCCATTATAACAACTTTTTCTTGCCTCTTTCATGTGAGATAATTTACCCCATTTTGTCTCTCCCTTTCTCCTCCCAATATATTCCTCTCTCACTCCTTAATTTCATTTTTTTATATCATCCCTTCATATTCAACTCACCCTGTGCACTTTGTCTATACGTATTTATAATCCCTTCAACTACCCTAATACTGAGGAAGATGTTGTGAGTTACAAAATCATCTTTTTGTGTAGGAATGTAAACAGTTCAACTTTAGTAAGTCCCTTATGATTTCTCTTTCCTGTTTATCTTTTCATACTTCTCTTGATTCTTGCATTTGAAAGTCGAATTTTCTATTCAACTCTGGTCTTTCCATCAAGAATGCTTGAAAATCCTCTATTTCATTGAATATCCATATTTTCCCCTGAAGGATTATACTCGGTTTTTATGGGTAAGTGATTATTGGTTTTAATTCTAGCTCTTTTGACCTCCAGAATATCATATTCTGAGCCTTTTGATTACTTAGTGTAGAAGCTGTTAGATCTTGTGTTATCCTGATTGTGTTTCCATAATACTCAAATTGTTTCTTTTTGGCGGCTTGCAATATTTTCTCCTTGACCTGGGAACTCTGGAATTTGGCTACAATATTCCTAGGAGTTTTCCTGTTGGGATATTTTTCAAGAGGCACTCAGTGGATTCTTTCAATTTCTATTTTATCATCTTGTTCTAGACTATCAGGGCAGTTTTACTTGATAATTTCTTGAAAGATGATGTCTATGCTCTTTTTTTGATCGTGGCTTTCAGGTGGTTCAATAGTTTTAAAATTATCTCTCCTGGATCTACTTTCCAGGTCAGTGGTTTTTCCATTTTCTCTTTCTTTTGGTTCTGTTTTATGATTTCTTGATTTCTCATTAAGTCATTATTTTCCATTTGTTCCTTCTAATTTTTAAGGAATTATGTTCTTCAGTGAGCTTTTGGAACTCCTTTTCCATTTGGCTAATTCTGCTTTTTAAGTCCTTCTCCTCATTGGCTTTTTGGACCTCTTTTGCCTTTTGGGTTAGTTTATATTTTAAGGTGTTATTTTCTTCAGTATTTTTGGGGTCTCCTTTAGCTAGCTGTTGACTCATTTTTCACAGTTTTGTTGAATCACTCTCATTTATCTATATAATTTTTCCTCTATTTCTCCGACTTGATTTTCAAAATCTTTTTCGATCCCTTCCATGGCCTATGACAAATTCATATTTTTCTTGGAGGCTTTTGATGTAGGATCTTTGACTTTGTTGTCTTCTTCTGGTTGTATGTTTTGATCTTCTTTGTTACCAAAGTAAGATTCTACATAATCTGAGATTTTTATACTATCTTCTCATTTTTTTCCCAGCCAATTACTTGACTTTTGAGCTCTTTGTCAGGATATGACTCTGCTTCTAGAGTGGAAAATGCTCTGTACCAAGCTTCAGGGGTTTTGTGCAGCTGTTTTCAGAGCTGCCTCTAGGCATTTGTAAATTTTCAGTTTTTCTCAGGTGGTATGATCCAGGGAGAGGTATTCAATCCTCTCCTGGCCCATGCTCTGGTCTGTAAGTGACCTCAAGCACTCTTTTCTGCCTTAGAACTTTGAGGAGGCCTTCCTCTCCACAACCACCACAAACTCTTCCATACCAGGGCTCCTTCTCACTATAGGACTGCCACCCAGGACTGTGACCCAGATCCAAGCAGGACAAAACAAGAGAATTCTGCTTCAGCAACAGCAAAGAGATCCCTGAACTCCCACTCTGATCAGCCACTTGATCCCCTCATGGTCTGTGGCACTGTAGTTTGGCAAACAGCTGCCACTGCAGCCACCTCCACACCCTGGGGCTGGAGCCAGATAATATTCTTCCCTTACCCAGGTCCAACAGTGTTTTCCCACTAACCTGCTAAGTTGTCTTTGGTGTTTGTGGACTAAAACATCTGGAAACCACCACAATGCCAATGATTCAGTGCCCAGAGGCCTGCTCTGCCCAGTCTGCTCAGGCCCAGTTTGTTCCGGCAAGGCCTACACTGGGCTATAGTCACCTCCCAGCACCTTGTGATAGAAATTCCTGTTGACCTTCCAGGTTGTCTTGGGCTGGAGACTTGTTTCACTCTGTCATTTTGTGTACTCCGTAGCTCTAGAATTTGTTTAAAGTCATTTTTTACATTAATATGGAGCCATTTGGGGGATAGCTCAAGCAGGTCTCTGCTTTTACTCTATCATCTTAAAAAGTGCCCTTCCTACACTCCTAGCTGGGAACATAGTCCACATTTATCATAAAGTTCAAGATCAAGCAGTGAGTGTAAAAATGAGCAAACAATAAAGAATCCAACCATAAAAAGTTACTATGGTGACAGAGGAGATGAAGACACAAACTCAGAAGACAAGAAAGTCAAAACAGTTAAAAGCAAAGTTTCAGATAAAACTGTGAATTAGATACAAGCCAAACAATTATTCCTGCAGGAGTTAAACAAAATATTTTCAAAATCAAATAAGAGTGGTAGTAGAAAAAATTAGGCAAAGAAATGAAAACAAAGAAAGAAAATTATTAAAAGACAACTAACAAGTTGGTAAGAGACACAAAAAATGCCAAAGAAAATAACACCTTAAAACAGTATTAGCCAAATGGAAAAAAGAGGTATACAACTCAATGAAAACATTAATTTCCAATTAGGGTTGGGCAAATGGAAATTAATGACTTCATTACATATCAAGAAAAAAAAATAAAGTAAAAAAATTAAAAATTGAGGAAAATGTGAAATATCTCATTGGAAAGACAACTGAATACAACAATTATCAGACTATTTGAAAGCCATGATCAGTGGAAGAGCCTAGATAATATATTTCAAGGTATCATCAAGGAAAACTGCCCTGATGTCCTAGAGCATGAGGGGAAAAAATCGAAAGAATTTACTGATTACTACCTGAAATATATCCACAATGAAAATTCCCAGAAATGTTATAGCCAACTTCCAGAGCTCCCAGATCAAAGAGAAAATGTTGCAACCAGCCAAAAAGAAATAATTTGAATATCATGGAGTCACAGACAGAATCATACAAGATTTGGCAGCTACCATATTGAGAAAAAAGTGATGGGTTAGGAATTTTGTACTTTGGAAGGCAGAAAAGGTAGAATAAAAACTATTAACAACCTATTCAACATAAATGAATATTATCCTTGAATGAACAAAATAGATACATAATGAGATACTAATCTTTCGAGCATTTGTAAATGAAAAAGAAGAGAACAGTGCTGAATAGAAAATTTGTTTTTCAAATATAAGTACTCAAGAGAAGTATAAAAAGGTAAACATGAAACAGAAATCATAAGAGACTCAACACAGGTAAGCTGATTACATACCTATATGGGAAAATGATATATGTAACTTAGAAGAACTTTATCATTATTAAGAGGATTAAAAAGATTCTATGTAGAAAGAGGATGTGGAAGTGAGTCGATTATATTGTGATGATGTAAAAAATAATGACTAAGTAATAAAATGTGCTGCCTTGGGAGAAGGGAAAGAAAGATGGAGAATGGGAAAATTGTCTCACATAAATAGGTGAACAAGGAAGATGGAAAATGGGATGAGGCATTTAAACCTCACATCGCAATTGATTCAAAGGTGGGGAGGAGCCAAGATGGCACTGTAAAAGGAAGGATCTACTGGAGCTCTCTCACAGATTCTGTCAGATACATCTAAAAAATGTATCTGAGAAGATTTGAGAGAGTTAGAAGCTGCTAGCAGACTGAGAGGGACAGGAGCACCAGGCACACAGAACAGGACCAGACCACACCAACCAGGAACAGCAAAGGAATCCAGCCAACACGCTGGTCTGGGAGAGCACTGGGCTAGCGAAACGTGGGAACAAGAGCAGGCTCAGGGTTGAAGTACTGGCTATGGTGGCAATAAGGCCTCAGGGGTCTCAGCCCACATTACTATGGGAGACATCAGTGCAGAGCCTGCAGTCGTGGGAGCAGCTACCCTAGAGGCCTCCAGCCCACACACAGTCTAAAGCTTTGAAACCCCCCTTCTTTAAATAAAAGCTAGGTAAATAGGCTCTCTCTCCCTTGCTTCCCCACCCAGAGAATACTACCTCAGGAGAAACAGAGGAGCCAGAAGTAGGGCTTTGGTAGCATTTTAGTGAGAGAAGTTGGGGAGAGGGCTGTTCCTGTGGTGGCAGAAGAAGACTAGTGCATGAAGAGAGGTGTCCCAGCAGCCCTCACCTCAACAGAACAATGAGAATAACTGAGCCCCAGGGGGAGGAGCCAAAAAACGCTAATGCCAGGACCCCAGATATGGCTTTGCACAGCCAGTGGAAGTGGCAGACGCCAGCATAGACAACAGCTAAGACCACCCATGCTGTAGAGCAGTCCTGGGGAAGAGGAGACTCCCAGCAGCCATACCACCTCTCCCCCCCACCTCATGAAAAAATAAGCAATAGCACACAAAGCCAGAGAGAAGACCCACAAATCCCAATGCAAGAAACTTGGGAGAGAGCCCCCTGAGCCCCAGAAGCAGAGATCAACTTTCGAAGCCAGGAGGAAAAAAAAACCATGAAAAAGCGCACTAAAAAGCCAAAGATCATCGAAGCATATTATGGAGACAGGGAAGATCAAAATATCAATATAGAAGAGGAAAGCATGGGCACTATACCTACATCTGAAACCTCAAAAGGGAAAGTGAACTGGTCTCCAGACCAAAAAGCATTCCTGGAAGAACTCAAAGAGGACTTTAAAAAACAAATTAGGGAAGTTAAAGAAAAAAGGGAAAAAAATTCACTGATGAAAACAAATCCTTAAAAAGTAAAATCTGTGAAATGGTTAAGGAGAATCAGAATATAAATGGAGAAAATGTCTCATTGAAAAGGAAAATGAACCAAATGGAAAAAGGAGACAAAGAAGATAAAGGAAGAAAACAATACATTAAAAATTAGAATTGAGAAGTAGAAGCTAATGACTCTATGAGACATCAAGAATCAGTCAAACAAAATCTAAAGAATGAAAAAAAATAGAAGAAAATGTGAAATATCATATTGGAAAAACTCCTGGAAAATAGATCCAGGAGAGACAATCTAAGAGTTATTGGCCTACTGGAAAGCCACAATGAAAAAAGATCCTGGACAGTATCTACCAAGAAATCATCAAGGATAATTGCCCTGAGGTCCTAGACTAGGTAAAATCGTCTTCGAAAGAATCCACCAATCACCCCCTGAAAGAGATTCCAAATTGACAACTCCAAGAAACATTATAGCCAAATTCCAGAACTACTACACCAGGGAGAAAATACCGCAAGCATCCGAAAAGAAACAATTCAGATATCACGGAAATACAGTTAAGATCATGCAGGATCTTTCAGCTTCTACCTTAAGTAACAGGAGAAATTGTAATATGATATTCTAAAAGGCAAAGGAGTTTGGACTACAACCGAGGATCAAATACCCAGCAAAACTGAGCATAGTTTTCCAGGCAAGGAGATGGACATTCAATGAAATAAGGGAATTTCAGACCTTCCTGATGAAAAGGACAGAGCTCAATGGAAAATTTGATCTTCAAATACAAAACTCAAGAGAGACAAAAAACAGGGGAAAAAAACACTAGTTAATCAATAAGGCAAATTATTTACATACTTATATAGGTTTATATTGTTTATATATGTTTTATATATATATATATATGTCAATCTTGGGAATAGTAGAGTTATTATGACAATTGAAAGGGATATACATAGACTATGGGTGTCAGTATAGAATAACTGATATAATGATAACAATATAATTGAGAAATATAAAGGGATGGATCTGGGAGAAGAGATAAAGAGGTAGTAGAAAAGGGTAAGTTACATCACACGAAGAGGCACAAAAACATATTATAGTAGAGGAGAAAAGGGAGGGAGAAGAGCAGTATTTGAGCTCTACTCTCATTGAATTTGGTTCAAGAAGAGAATAACATAGTATAGAAATAGATAAGTATAGAAATCAAATTTGTCCTACGGGCAGTAGGAGTGGAAAGGGGAAAGAAAAGGGAGGTGGGTGGTCAGAAGGGAGGGAAGAACTAACAAAGGGAAAAAGATAAGATAAGGGAGAGGAGTCAAGAGGGAGGGCAAAATGAGGAAGGCAGAGGTCAAAAGGAAAACTCTTTTGAGGAGTGGAAGGGTGAAGGGAGAAATAAAAGCATAAACGGGGGGAAATGGGATGGAAAAAAAGTCACAGAGAGTAATCATAACTGTGAATGTGAAGGGAATGAACTCTCCAATAAAACAGAAGTGGATAGCAGAATGGATTAAAAACCATAATCCTACAATATGTTGTTTACAAGAGACACATTTGAAACATGGAGGATACACACAGGGTAAAGGTAAAAGGCTGGAGTAGAAGATATTTTGCTTCAGCTAAAGTAAAAAGAAAAAGCAGGAGAGGCAATCCTAATCTCAGATAAAGCAAAAGCAAGGATAGCTCTAATTAAAAGAGATAAGGAAGGACACTATATCCTGCTGAAAGGCATCATAAAGAATGAGACAATATCATTATTTCACATATATACACCAAGTGGTATAGCATGCAGATTCTTAGAGGAGAAGTTAAGACAGTTACAAGAAGAAATAGACAGCAAAACTATAATAGTGGGGGACCTCAACTTCCCCCTCTCTGAACTAGATAAATCTAAGATCAAAATAAACAAGAAAGAAGTTAAGGAGGTGAATAGAATTTTAGAAAAGGCAGATATAATAGACCTATGGAGAAAATTAAATGGGGATAGAAAGGAATATACTTTTTTTCTCAGCAGTACATAGCACATACTCAAAAAATGACCATGTACTAGGGCATAAAAAAACCTTATAATCCAGTGCAGAAAGGCCTAAGTAGTCAAAACATCATTTTCAGATCATTATGCAATAAAATTATTTATAATAAAGAACCACGGAAAAGTAAAGTAAAAATTAATTGGAAACTAAATAATCTATTTATTAAGAATGAGTTGGCTGAAGGACAAATCAGAGAAACAATTAATAATTTCATTCGACAGAATGACAATATGAGACAACATACCAAAACTTATGGGATGCAGCTAAAGGAGTTCTTGTGGGAAATTTTATATCTCTAAATGCTTACATGAATAAAATAGATAAAAAGGAGATCAATGAATTGAGAATGCAACTGAAAAGTTTAGAAAAATAACAAATTTAAAATCGCCAATTAAATACCAAAAATCAAAGGAGTGATTAATAAAGTTGAAATCAAGAAAACTATTAATAAATAAAACTAAGAGCTGGTTTTATGAAACAACCAGTAAAATGGATAAAACCTTTGGTTAATTTGATTAAAAAAGAAAAGAAAACCAAATTACCGGTACCAAAAATGAACAAGGTGAATTCATCGTCAATGAAGAGAAAATTAAAACAATAATCAGGAATTATTTTGCCCAACTGTATGCCCATAAATTTGACAACCTTAAGGAAATGGATGAATATTTAAAAAAAATATAAATTGCCCAGGTTAACAGAAGAGGAAATGAAATACCTAAATAACACCATCACATAAAAAAGAATTGAGCAAGTCATCAATGAACTCCCTAGGAAACAATCTCCTGGACCAGATGGTTTTATATGTGAATTTTATCAAAAATTTAAAGAACAATTAATTCTTATACTTTATAGACTATTTGAGAAAATAGGTGAAGAAGGAGTCCTACCAAATTCTTTCTATGATGCAAATATGGTACTAATACCCAAATCAGAAAGAGTTAAAACAGAGAAAAAAAATTATAGACCAATTTCCTTAATCAACATTGATGCAAAAATTCTAAATAAAATATTAGCAAAAAGATTGCAGCAATTTATTATGAGAATAATTCACTATGAACAGGTAGGATTTATTCCAGGAATGCAAGGCTGGTTAAATATTAGGAAAACTATCAGCATAATTGATCATTTCAACAATAAAACTAGCAGAAACCATATGATCATCTCAACAGATGAAGAAAAAGCCTTTGACAAAATACAACACCCATCTCCATTAAAAACACTAGAAAGCATAGGAATAAATGGAGTCTTCCTTAAAATTATAAATAGCATCTACCTAAGACCATCAGGAAGCATTATATGTAATGGGGATAATCTAGATGCATTCCCAGTAAGATCAGCGGAGAAACAAGGATGTCCATTATCACCCCTACTATTCAATTTGGTACTAGAAATGTTAGCTGTAGCAATAAGAGAAGAAAAAGCAATTGAAGGAATAAGAATAGGCAAAGAAGAAACTAAATTATCACTTTTTGAAGATTATATTATGATTTACTTAGAGAATCCTAGAGAATCAAGTAAATAGCTACTTGAAATAATAAACAAATTTAACAAAGTTCCAGTATATAAAATAAACCCATATAGATCCTCAGCATTCCTATACATTATCAACAAAGCCCAACAGCAAGAGATAGAAAGAAATTCCATTTAAAGTTAGCGTAGACACTATAAAGCATTTGGGAGTCTACCTGCCAAGAGAAACTCAGGGCCCATATGAACATAATTACAAAACAGTTTTCATGCGAATAAAGTCAGATCTAAATAAATGGAAAAAATATCAGTTGTTCATAATTAGGCCAAGGTAATATAATAAAAATGACAATTTTACCTCAATTATTAATTTACTTATTCAGCAAGATACCAATCAAACTACCACAAATGTTTTACAGAGCTGGATAAAATAATAACAAAATTCATCTGGAAGTAAAAGAGCTCTAGAATATCTACAGAATTAATGAAAAGCAATGCTAAGGAAAGTGGGCTAGCCATACCAGATATTAAACTGTACTATAGAGCAGCAGTCATCAAAACTACTTGGTACTGGCTAAGAAACAGAGTGGTGGATCAGTGGAATAGGTTAGGTACACAAGACGCAGTAGTCAGTGACTATAGCAATCTACTCTGATAAACCCAAGGAATCCAGCTTCTGGTCTAAGAATTCACTATTTCACAAAAACTGCTAGGAAAGTTGGAAAATGGTAGGGCAGAAACTGGACCAATATCTTACACTCTATATCAAAATAAAATCAAAATGTGTTTATGGTTTAGGAATAAAGGTTGATACTATAAGCAATTTGGGAGAGCAAGGAATAGTTTACCTATCAGATTTATTGGAAAGGAAAGAATTCATGACACAACAGGATATAGGGAGCATTACAAAATGCAAAATGGATAATTTTAATTATGTTAAATTGAAAAGTTTTGTGTAAAAAAACAATGCAACAAAGATTAGGAGGGAAGCAGAAAATTGGGAGAAAATCTTTACAACCAGTGTCTCTGATAAAGGCCTTGTCTCTGAAATATACAAGGAACTGAGCCAAATTTATAGGAATACAAGTCATTCTCCAATTGAGAAGTGGTCAAAGGATATGAACAGGCAGTTTTCAGAGGAAGAAATTAAAGATATCTATAGGCATATGAAAAAATGCTAAATCACTATTGATTAGAGAAATGAAAATCAAAACAACTCTTAGGTACCACATCTTTCCTGTCAGATAGGCTAACATGACAAAACAGGAAAATGATAAATGCTGGCGAGGATGTGGGAAAATTGGAACACTGTTAAAATGTTGGTGGAGTTGTGAACTGATCCAGCCATTCTCGAAAGCAATTTGGAACTATGGCCAAAGGGCTATAAAAATATGCATACCCTTTGATCCAGCAGTAGCACATTTAGGGCTGTATCCCAAAGAGATCACACAAGTAGGAAAGGGACCCATATGTACAAAAATATTTATAGCAACTCTTTTTGTGGTAGCAAAGAATTGGAAATCAATGGGGATGCCCATTAAGTGGGGAATGGCTAAACAAGTTGTGGTATATGAATGTAATGGAATACTATTGTGCTGTAAAAATGGGGAAGATACTGACTTCATAATAACCTGGAAAAACCTACATGATACAATGCTGAGTGAGCAAAGCAGAACCAGAAGAACCTTGTACACAACCATAGATATATTGATTCTGTGATGACTAACCTTGATAGACTTGGCTCTTCTCAGCAATACAAGGTTCAAAGACAATTCCAAAGGACTCATGATGGAGAGAGCTATCTAAATCCAGAGAAAGAACTATGGAGTCTGAATACAGATTGAGGCAAACTATTTGCTGTCCATTTTTTCTTCTCTTTTGTTTTTTTTTTGTTTCTTCTTTCTCATAATTCATTCCATTGCTCATAATTCTTCTTTATAACTTGACTATTGTGCAAATAAGTTTAATGTGACATTATATGTAGAAGATATATCAGATTCCATGCCATCTTGGGGAGGAGGGGGACGAGAAGAAAATCTGGAACTCAAAATTATGCAGTACTGAGTGTTGTAAATTAAAAATAAAAAATCTTAATTTAAAAAAGAAAAAAGATTCAATGATGGAAAAAAATATATATATATAATTAATGTACGTATTCCATTATTATTAGAAATTTATCTTACCCAAAGAAAAAGTATAAAGGAAAGGGAATAAGAAAAAGTGGGATCATAAAGAAGATGGCAGGTAAAAGAAGGAGACTGTCAGAAGTGAAAGAATTCAGAGGAGGGACAGGATGAGAGAGAGAGAGAGAGAGAGAGAGAGAGAGAGAGAGAGAGAGAGAGAAAGGAGAAGGAGAAAGAGGAGGAGAAGAAGCAGGTGGAGCAGGAGGAGGGGGAGGAGGAGGAGGAGGAGAAGAAGAAGAAGAAGGAGAAGAAGAAGAAGAAGAAGAAGAAAAAGAAGAAGAAGAGGAAGAGAAACAAAAGGAAATAGGATGAAGGGAAATGCACAGGTAGTAACCATAAATGTGAATGGGATGAATGTAGCGTTAAAATAGATGTTGATAGCCAAAATGGATTAAAAATCAGAATCCAATCATATATATAAATATATGTATATATATACATATATGCATATATGTATGTATATGTACATATACATATATATGTATATTTATAAGAATCACATTTGTATTGGAGACAAACACAGAGAGTTAAAATAAGAGGTTGTAGTAGAATCTATCATGTTTTAGCTGAAGTAAGAAAAGCAGGGCTAGCAATCAAGATCTCTAACAAAGCAAGAACAAAAATAGATCTAACTAAAATGCATAAGCAGAGAAGCTACATTTTGTTAAAAGAACTCAAAGGCAATGAAGTAATATCAGTACTAAGCATATATGTATCAATTGGCATAGTATCCAAATTCTTAAAGGCAAAGTTAAATGAATAACAGGAGGAAATATATATATATGCATATATATATACACACACACACATACATACATATATACATACATACATACATACATACATACATACATACATACATACTAGTGTGTTACCTCAACCTTCCCCTCTCAGAGCCAGAAAAATCTAAACATAAAATTAGTAAGGAAGAAGTCAAGGAGTTGAATGTAATTTATAAAACAGGTATGATATACCTCTTGAGAAAACTGAATGGTAATAGAAAGGTTTATACATTGTCTCTGATGTACATGGCATCTTCACCAAAAAGAAAATGATCATGTATTAGGGCATAAAAACCTCATAACCAAATGCAGAAAAGCAGAAATACTAAATGCATCCTTATCACATCATATTGCAATAAAATTACATTTAATAAAAGGCCATGGAAACATAGATTAAAAAATTGGAAACAATAATCTAATCCTAAAGAATGAGTGGATCAAAGAATAAACCATAGGAACAATCAATAATTTCCTTAAAGATAAAGATATCAATGAGAAAAAATTCCAAAATTTGTGGGATATAGCCAATGCAGTACTTAGGGGAAACCTTATATCTTTAAATGTGTACATCAATAAAAGAGAGAAAGAGCAGATCAATGTAACTTCCAAAGTCAAGTAACTTTCAAAAAAAAAAACCCTAGAAAAACAACAAATTAAAAATCCCCAGTTAAATACCAAAATGGAAATCCTGAAAATCGAAGGAGAGATTAATAAAATGAATAGTAAGAAAACCATTGAAGTGGTAAATATTGCTAGAAGCTGGTTTTATTAAAACAACAAAACAATAATAAAATGGATAAATCATTGTTTGATTTGATTTAAAAAGAGAAAGAAGAAAACCAAATTACGAGTATTAAAAATGAAAAGAGTGAATGTACCACTAGTGAAGATACAAGTAATTCAATCATTAGTTATTGTACCCAATTTTATGCCAGTACAATTGACAATCTAATTGAAATAGATAAATACTTAGAAAAAATGTAAAATGCTCAGGTTAACAGAAGAGGAAATAGAATACTTAAATAACTTCATCTTAGAAAAAAAGAAATCAAACAAACCATCCATGAGATCCCTACAGAAAAAACATCACCAGGACCCGATGGACTTACAAAAGAATTCTACCAAACATTTAAGGAACAACTAATCCCAATAATACATAAACTATTCAGGGATAAAAGAAAGGAGATTTATCAAAAAAAAAAAAAAAGACACCAATATTGTTTCAATGTCTAAACCAGGGAGAGCAAAACCTGGGAAGTAAAACTATAGACAGAACTGATCCAACCACTTTGCAAAACAATATGTTGGGTACTGGGCCAAATTTATTAAAATAAGAGCCATTACCCAGTTGATATGTTACACTCAAAATTGAAGCCCACCATTAATCCACTTTGAGCCCACCATTAATCCCCTTTATATTTTAGTCTTTGTCTCTGTCCACACCCTGAAATGGCTTGAAACAGCTTAAGGCATAGTTCTGGGTCAATTGCCCAAGGCTAGTCCCCTGACCCCCCCTTTCTCCTGATTCAGCATTCTGTATATTCTCTCTACATCAGCATTATGGGCAAGGATCAGTTGCTAGGGTAAGGCATAAGTTTATTTTAAGGAGAAACCCCCTGTTACCAAATAGCCCCACACCGTGGGTTATGGTGCAGCTATTCTGCAATGAAGCTAGGTCCCTCCACTCAGACCATAGCTGATCAAGTAGGGGTTACTTTCTGGGAAATTCCACCCTGAACCCTCCACCCAGTTATAGGAAACCGATCACGACCTAAGAGGGCCACCCATTCTAGGAAGCTGACCACCCTGTGTCACAGAATGGTCGCACCCCTGAATCTTGGCACCATATTCCCAAATTAGCTCTGAGCTGATGAATCCAACCAATGGCTGATCTTTGCTTCTGTATGTCATTGCTTCTGCTAGTGGCCCTCCCTAAGAGTGTAATTGTGGTTTTTGCCTTTATAAACCTTGTAGTCCCTCAATTCAGGGCTGCCTGATTTGAGTATATACTCCAGGTAGTCGTGCGCTTGGTCAACAAATCCACACCTTAAATTTACCTTGAACCCAGATCTGATTTACATCAGTGAAGGGAGTCTCCAACCTGAGAGTTCTTATATTGATGAAACCACAGGCCCAGACAACTCTCATCCCCCTCCCATCCTGCCAAAAAGAAAATTTTAACTTGCCTGCTGATTTGGAAAACTTTTATGATCATGACAATAAGTGACAATTAGGTGCTATATATCATGGTTTGTCTTGATTCTATCTGGGCTAGTTAAGAAGGAAAATAGCTTGGGAGTCATACCCATCTGCTGCTTGATTGCAACTGCCCTTAGAGTAATTTCTTGTCTGTCAATTTATCTAGCCTTCTAATTATTTTAACTGGTCTTCCCTTGTGAATCAGTATTAAGGCTAGAGTTTGTTTTCCAATATATTAGTTTAAGCTGGAAGTTGTTGCTGCTGTTAATTGTGTTAAATCATTAAGCCTTTTTTTTTACTTCACTCTGGAGAAAATATTGAAGAATATATTTTTAAAGCTTCAGTGAATAATTCAACAGACACTAAATTCAATAAACATTTGTTAAGTAACTACTATGTGCCAGTCATTGTGCTATGTACCATATATTCAAGAAAGCCGAAACAGAAATATTTCATGCTTTTCAAAGGGCTAGGAGTAGGGGAAGGAATTTATAGGGATGAGTAAATACAAAGACTACAGGAAGAAAAAGAAAGTAATTTAAAAGTGGTAAGAGGGCTAAAGATGGAGGAAGATGTGGACCTGAAGCAGAAAGGTCTCAGGTTGGAAGCAGTACCTATGCTATGTTTTCCTGAAAGTCAGGTAGAAGCAAGGAAAGAATATATTCACACAGATGACCAAGTTTACAAAGGCATCAGAGTGGTAGATGGAATGCCCAAGAAGTAGAGCTACCAGGAAAGTTCTACTGGAATAAGAAGTGTTTGAAGGGGAGTGATATGGAGCAAAACAAAACAAAACACAGAACAACAACCACCACAACCACAAACCCCATGTCTTTTGAGGATCTAATGGGTTTTATGGATTTCCATGTTTATTCATGGGTCACTGTGAGTCCTTTATGTTTTATATAATTCTTGTAGAATTAAGGCTTCTTACATCTGAAAGTTATTTAGTACATTCCGAGCACCTATACGGGAGTTGTGTCCCTTCCATTATTTAAAAATGAGGAAACCTAGACAAGAGCTATATCCGAAGCCCATTTAGAGATTTTCCTAGAATGCTTTAGATAGGGCAATGACCCAAAGTGAGAAAATGACTTTTGTGGACCCACCCTCAGAATGGACTTGACTTATGTGAACCTAGAGTCCTTCATGTCTACTGAACAAACATTCTGATTTACATTTGATCAGTACAGATTGAGTAAAGATAGAATAATTGGCAAGGTCCAGATCTCTGTTTACCTCATGACATAAAAACTTTCTTCTTTCTCTAAGAAGCATAGTGTTGAGGAAATATTCTTCTTTTATCCATATGGAAGGCCACATTCCAGACTATTGGATTTGGGAACTTTCAAATTTGTAATTACCCAAGAGATAATCCCAAGGTTATAAGAATCCTCTTAATCACTGCTATCAGATCACATTCATACTTTACCTTTCTTGGTGGTTGGGAAAGAAAATCAAAGGGATAGAGAAATAAGGGTGACAGAGAGAGATGTGGAATAGGATGGGGAATTAGGGAGGGAAAGAAGTAGGGGGTAAGGGGAGAGAGAAGAAAGAGGAAAGAGGGAAAGTGTATCTTCCTATGTTCTCTCAGCATGTTCTTCTTGGCATACCTACAAAGCTGGAAGGTGTCAGGTAGATGTCTTTAGCAAAATGTTCACATTATCATGTTTATTAGGGAATTAATTAAATTGTTCAAATTGACTAACCTTGATAACTCTATTCTCCTTACATCTAAAATAAAGGTGTTCAACAAGATGAACTCCAAGGTTCTTTTCACTTGTGAATCTATGATCTATCTTTCTTTCTGGACAAGATCAGCATTGACTATAATTTAGAAATAGTTGGTTTGGCGAAAGATGTTTTAATCAATAAAGAATGAGAGAATACTCATTAGATATGTTTAAAGAGGGGCAGCTAGGCGACGCAGTGAGTAGAGCACCAGCCCTGGAGTCCAGAGAACCTGAGTTCAAATCCGACCTCAGACACTTGACACATGTACTAGCTGTGTGACCTTGGGCAAGTCGCTTAACCCCAATTGCCCTGGCTTCCCCCCTCCAAAAAAAAAAGATATGTTTAAAAAAACTCTTTTCTCTAGTGATTCTACATAGAGAGAAAGGGAATGAACTCATCATCTTTTCTACCTCTAAACGTTTGGGCCTTTATGATCTGACTAGACAATTGTGTTTTCAGACCATATAATATACTATAAAAAAGGGGAAAAATGTCTGATGTAATATAACAGTTTTAACAAGGGCAATTAAGATTTCTAGGGATAATAAACCAGTTTATTTAATCATAAACCTGTTTTTTTCTTTATCATGGAACATCTGTAGTATTCCATATTTTAGCAAATCATCACTGCTCATATAAAAAGGTGTAAATGTAAGCTTATATCAGTTAAAATACATACATACACACACACAAGCTGCAAGAAACATGGGGATAGAGAATCAGAGGCAGGGAATTATGCTGTTTTTTTCTCCTAATGCTCTACCTATGGCTATGCGGAGCTCTGTTAAAGCTCACCATGCTGTTTGTGTCTCTTAATCCTTCTTTTATTAACTATACTTATGAGAAAATTACACCATTCTTTTCCTACAGCCTCAAGCTTTGACTAATTTGTGTTGTCTAAAGGATTTGGAAGTAGCCTTTGCTTTCAGGCTAAAATATAATTCATACTGTGTGTCTCGGTTTGATTGAATATGAATCTCATTATCCACACATGAGCAATTTATTCCATTTTTATTAATAAGTAAGCAGAGAAGCCCAGTTACAATGCCATTGCAGATATGGCTGACTAACCACTGTTCTGAAAGGACGTCATTTTATTTCACCTTCTTCTCCCACCAGTGCCAACAGCTCCCTCCAATGATAGGAGGTTTTTATTGCAATTCCATTTACTTAGAAGCCATTCCTGTAAAAAACAACTATATGAAGGGGCTGATTTTATCTGTTAAGGAGGGAAAAGTAAGGCTGTAGGTACTGCTGAGGAAAGAATACTGAACTAGTTGTAAGGAAAACTAAGCTCCAACCACCTTTGTAATTTACTATCTTTGTTAATTTTGACAAGTCAAGGCTTCAGGTTCCTCATTTTTAAAGTGAGAAACTTTGACTACATGACCTGTAAGATCCCATCCACCTATAAAGATATGAACCTCTATGATTTGTGTTTCTCTGGAAATTTCCCTTCCATTTTTTCCATCTATTGTGAAGTAATAACATAGTAGGATTATTCATTAAGAGATTAAAGGAATTCAGAAGCCATCTTGTCTACTCTCCATTGTACAGATGAGGACATTGAGGTCTACAGAGGTTAAAGTACTTTACTACCATCTCACAGGTTTAAGTGTCAGAACCTGGAATCAAACTCAAGTCCTTTACTTAAATCCAGTACTCCTTACAACATATCACCACTCTTCTCACATGGAAGCCTAGATTTATCAAAGTTTTTTTGGAGTCAACCTATTTCTTCCTAAACACTAAGGGAAACAAACCTGATGTGCATGCATTTCTCTAATCTAACCTGTACTTTGATTATAGGTTTTGTGTTCAGTAAATCACACTTTTCTCTTGTTTTAATAACCTTTTAAAGGAGTGCTTCTTCTCATCTCCACTGGTATGGCTCAAACATTTGTCCTGGATATCCTGCCCTACTGTTGCTTCTCCTTGTCAACAGCATTGGTATGCATAAACATAGCTCTCCACTCATCTAGTCCAAGCTCTACCAGGCAGATATCACCATTTTTCCTGACATTTTGAGCAGCACTAGGAGTGAATTGGTTCATCTTCTGGTTATATTAAAATGATCTTTGCTTGTGAGATATTGAGTCAATCTTTCTGTGCTGGTCTGTGAGGTCTGGCGTTTTCATCTATTTCAGATTCCTCTAAATTTCTTTCGCTTTCAAAATTGATGCTATATATTCCTAAGGGTAAAACCAAAGTTAGTAAAAGTTCTTAATACTATGAAGAAACCATCATCAACCTCTCATCCTCAGACCTGAACCCTTTCCAACCTTCATATGCTACTAATTTATTAGCTCCTATAAAAGTAAACACACACACACACACACACACACACACACACATACACACACACATACCATCAGGAATTTCATCTTATGAACATATTTGAAGACTGAGCTTATGGTGGGAGTTCAATTATATGTAATAATGGCAATATTATAACAAGAAAAAGAACCTGATTTTTAAATTAGAAGAACGAAGTTCAAATCACATTTTCTCTCACTACCTGCAGAACCTTGGGCAATAAATGCATAAGTGAATGAAAAAGCATTGTTTTAAGATATGCAATATGGCAAGCACTCTGCTAAGGCTTAGAGATACAAATGCAAAAAGTAGAGACAGTCCCTGTTTTAGATATTTCCAAGATCTTTACCTTATGTTCTAATCAGGTAGATAATATACAAAGAGTAGTTCCTTAGTGCTGGGTGGGTGAGTTCTTAAGAGGATGGTTTGTGAGTAAACTTTGTAGTGGGCAAGGGTTTGAGTTAGGAGGAATCTTTGCCTCATTCTCATTGGTATTTACTCATTCATTCATTTATTCAATAAAAAAAATTATTGAAGACCTATTATGTGTAATAATCTGTAGGAGCATGAACACAGATAAGTAAATATAACTGTGTGTTACCCCAATTTGTTTTACCCTAAGCAAAGCCTATTGTTGTGTTACTCTCTCCTCATTGATGGAGATGAATTTCCTACGATGGAGCGAAGTTGATGAGAGCATGAGAGAGAAAAACTCTTTAGCTCTCTTTAAGCTTTCAGTCACTTTCAGCTGAGTCATCACTTCAGGAGCTTCTGCCTTTCGGCTTTTGGAGGGAAGATGGATGAAGCCAACCCCACTTAAGGTTGCTGAAGGAAAAAAAAACAAAACTCTTGGAAGACAAGAGAGCAACTGATACTCTCCATCGTGTCCCTATTCCCAGCTTATTACAACAGACACTTCAAGAAACTTCCCTTAAGATCCAATACTTAGTTTCTCTTTCTCTCTCTCTGTGTCTGTCTCTCTCCATCTCTCTGTCTCTCCATCTCTGGTCTCTGTCTCCTGGTCCCTCTCTGTCTCTGTCTCTCTCTCTCTCTCTCTCTCTCTCTCTCTCTCTCTCTCTCTCTCTCTCTCTCTCTCCTCATTCCCAATGGGAGAGCATCTTCACTTTGTATTAGCTGATATATATTCTCATATGTATACCTTCCCCAATTTCTGTTTTATTCCAAATAGGATAAATGGGTTTTCTTGGCTAAGTGTTATCTGTGTTCATTTTGGAATACATATTTTGTGGGAGACCCTGGGGTCTTGCTCCCTTTCCAGTACGGAACAGCAATGGGAAGTTAGCTTGACTCAATAAACCTCATTCCCTAGCAATGGGATATATACTTCATACTTCGATGGAGTCTTCTAGCAATAATTAAACAGCTACTATATGCAAAGGCACTGTGGTAAGTCAAGGAGAGTAGAATGGTCTCGATCCCTAACTTCCTTTTTTCCCCTCTTGGCAGGAATAAGGAGAAGGGTAAAAGAAAAAGAGGCTAAATACATGCCATATCTCCTTTCCAGCCATACAGTGATATCCTGTGCTACATTCCAGGGGATAGACCTAGCTACACATGGGCCTCACAACATATTTACAAAGTTAAAATTGAAGGACAGTCCTACTTAAGAGACTACAAGTGAGCTGAGTTTTGAAGGAAGCTAGTGCATCTAAGAGGCAGAAGGAAGAAGGAATGAAATTTAAGGAGGGAAGGAACTGCGTGTAGAGAAAGAAAAGGAGATAATTCAATTCAAAACCATGTGGATTAAGCACCTCTTTAAGCATAGTTACAGTGCTAACCTAGAAATACAAATAAGAAAAAGGAAGCAAGTCCCTGTCCTCAAGGAATTTATAATCTATCAGAGGAAGATTATACACAAAAGGAAGCTGAAGGGGGAGATGTGGATGAAAGGGTCAAGTTGATTGGAACATACAGTGAAAAAAGAGGCATAATAAATCTGTAAAATCAGACTGGAACCAAAATTATGAAGAACTTTGACTATTAGAGAAGTTTGTGTTTTACCCAAGAGTTTGTTGGGCGCCACCAAATCTTAGGCAGAAGAGTGACACAGTCAGATCTCTGTTTTAGGAATATCTGTTTGGCAGCTGCATGGAGGTTGGATTGAAATTGAAAGAGATAGAAAATCAGTTATGAGGCTATTGAAATGGTTCAGGAGCCAGGTGATAATGGACAGAACAACAGTGTTGTTTCAGTGAATGAGAAAAAAAAAGAGAACAGAAACAAGATTCATTGTACAGGTAAAAATGAAACCAAATGTGAGGAACACTAAGGTAGAGTAGGAGATGCCTATGGTACCTGGTAATGAGATAATTGGCATGATACTTTTACACATTAACTCAATTAAGTATTTTGTTCTTTTATGCCAATCTCTCTTTGTTTTTCAAAACCTGTGATTTTATCTGTGTAGAGAGCTCTCTTAGTGAAGTAGAAAATTCCTTCTACAATTTCTGTTCAGATAACCACAACTCAGTCTTGAAGAGTTGCCTGACGCATTGAGAGGTGAAATTACTCGTTCAAGGTCACCCAACCAGTATTTATCAGAGGTGAGGCCAACTCTCTATCTACTACCTGATGGTGTCAATCCCATGCCACATATTTTAGTACTTTCTTAGCATTTTAGTTACTATTTGAGAAAGTCTTGTTTTCTAGGATTTAACCCTGTATTTTTCTTCTTAAGGTTTAAATATGTATAAACCACAAAGCTCATGTGAAAGCTACAATGATTAAACGGAGTTTCATTAAATTCTTCATCTGACTTTTTTTTGGTTGTAATTCTGTGTATCAGCAAAAACTCTGTGCCTATTCCCCATGCCTGGAATCCATTCCCTCCTCACTCCTACTCCCTGGCATTGTGCCAACTGTGGGGTCAGGTACCACATCTCACAAGCTTTTTTTTCTTATTTCTTCTCCTTCCAATCACTAAAATCCTTTCTTCAATTACTTTGTATTTTTTAAATTCATTTTTTCCACTTTTTTGTTTGTTTTTATGCCTTTGACTTACAACATTGCCTTTGTGTATAGTAGCTGTTTAATTACTGCTAGAGGACTCCATTGATGTATCCCAGGGGCTGGTGTTTGACCCTATTGTGTTTTTAACATTTTTAGAAATTTCTTGGATAAAGACAAAGATGGCATGCTCATATTACTTTCCTATAAAGTTGAGAAGGATAAGTAACACATTGAATAACATGGCAGGGTAGAATATTGGGCTGACTATAATAGGATGTAATTTTATATGGATGAATGAGTTTAAAAAATCAAGTTCAGGCATACAGGATGGAAGAGGAATGTTTTGGTAGCAGATCATCAGAAAATGTCTAAGAATTTTGGTAGACTTCAAGTTTAACATGAATCAGCATTGTGTAGCACACAAACATGCAAATAACAATTAGTATGATTTTGAACTATGTTAAGAAAGGAATAGATTCCAGCAGTAAAGACATCATAAGTCATTCTGTCCTTTGTCATGGTCAGAACACATCTTCAATATTGTATATGGTTCAGTGCTACATTTTAAGAAGAACATTGATGGGTTTCAGTATCCAGAGGAGGATGAAAGGTATTGAGTTCACACCACAGAAGGGCAAGGAACAGGGGCTATTTAGTCCTGAGAAGACTTGGAGCAAACGTTGGAAGAAGGGCAGATGTGATAGTAATATAAAGAGCAAATATTTAAAGGACTGGATCAAATGTTGTAACATCTGTGCAGCGCTTAGCGCAATGCCTTTCTTTTCCAGTGGGCATGAATGCAGCATCCTAGCTGTCTATTTCATATGTCCTTTACTTTTGTTATGTGACTGGTCGATCTACTTTTTCACCAGGAGTGTCATCTTGGATAAACTTTATGCCACTACTTTTTAGGTGAATATTATGAAAGATATTAAGATGACAGTAGGAGCTCTTGAGGAATAACTATATTATGATTCAAATCCCTCTTCCAGCTAATATCAATTAGCCCTCATCAGTTAGTTTCCTAGATTATGCTTTTAGACTCTTCTGTTCTCAATTTAATGAAAGAAAAATGGAGGAAAAAAGCTAAATCAGAAAAAAAACAAAAACACTACCTGCTTTCTCTTTTGGGACTCTCGATATAAGGAAGGAAAAATGAAAAGCAAAGAAAAGAAAAGAAAAGGAAAGAAAAGAAAAGAAAAGAGCAGAAAAGAAAAGGAAAGAAAGGAAAAGAAAAAAGGACAAATAAGAATGCAAACTATCATTTTAATAGGCTCAGTAAATGTTTGCTTAGCAGCCAATGGTTGATGACCATTGAGTTAGAAACAGAAGTCATCAAGTTAAAATCTGTCATTTTTGACATGAAATGTACATAACTTTGATAGAGCAGTATAGAAGAATAGAGAGAGTACCAGACTTGGAGTCAGGAAGACCTGGATGCAAATCCTGAGTCTCCTGCTTAATATCTGTGTGACCTTATGAAAATCACTTCATTTCTCTGGGACTCAGTTTCCTCATCTTTAAAAAGAAAGAATTAGACTTTATTGGCCCCAGAGTCCCTTCTGGGTCTAAATCTATGTTCCTATGCAATAGTCTCCACTAGTAATGTACTTTTCTCAGGGCATGGTGCATTGCCAAACTTAAATAGAAAAATCATGCAGAGGACAAGGATATAAGTCAATGACAATGACAGTTGTCCCTGTTCTAGTTGAAGGATAATAGAGAGCAGTTCAGTAAATCACTTTCCTTTGACATTCTGATAGATAATCTCCAGGACTGAAATCAACTTCTCTTGCCTTGGTTCCAATACGTTAATTTGTTCTGCTAAGAGATTTACCTTGCGATGCAGTGACATTCAGTGACCGCCCTCCTGAAATCTTTCTGCTCTTTAGGACAGAAACTCCATAGTGTACATTTCAGAAAGAAAGATTGCAGAACAGATACTATTATGCAAGTATATACTAAGGACATTGTCTCTCTCTGTGCCAACATCAACAAACTGAAGATCATGTTTGTTTTTTGTTTCTTTTCTTTTTTTGTTCTGGTTTTTTTTTTGTTTGTTCATTTTTTTTTTGTTCTGGATTACCCGTAAACACAGAAGGTGGCAGGGTAGCAGGGACAAGTGCTCCAAGAGGCAAGATCAGATTCAACTATTGTTTGCAGACAGTTCCAGGGGCATCAAGATGAAAATTCTTTGGTAGCTCAGCTGATTTATCTCATTCAACATAGATACTAAATTCAAATTAACAATTATTTATGAAAAGTGCCTACTAGATGCCAAACTCTATTGTTGGACACTAGGGACATAATGCTAGAGAGAAAGTAGTTCCTCTCCCAAAAAGGGCCCAAATTGTAGTAGAGGAAGAGGAGAACAATAGGAACCTACATTACACATATAATGTAAAGCCCATTAACAAATACATATATATGTATATACTTATATATACACACACACATATATATATGTATATATATACATATACTAAGTCATTTCAGGAAAGGAGAAATAATAATAACTTAGAGAACCAGGAAGATCTTCATGTAGGAGGTGGCAATTGAAGGGAGACTTGAAGGGATATAGAGACTCTAAGAGTTTTGGGTGAAGCTACTGAAAATAATTTCTGAACTGCAGCATAAAAATTGCATTTATTTTTAGCTAATTTCATCTTACTAGATTCAGCCCTTCTAGAACATGAAAACTTTAAAAAATCCTGGCTTCATCATCCAATGTGTTAGCTATCCTTACATCTAAATTTTGTGCCATTTACCAATTTGCCATCCTTGATTTTATCCAAGTCATTGATGAAAAGACTGAAGGGTATAGGGCTAAGAATAGATTTCTGAGGCACTACACTGGAAACCTTCCACCAAGTTTACATTGCAGGTTAGCAACTATTCTTTGCATCTGACCATTCAAACTGTTCTCAAAACCATCTCCTTGTGCTATCTTACAAATGGTAGAACTTCCATCATCATCCCATCATTTCTGTAAGCATAGTTATCAGATGCTTTGGAATCTTGCTTTGCTAAAATCTAGTCTAACATTTTTACAAATTTTTTCTGATCTCCATTAAGGTAGTTTAGTAACTATGACACAAAAGTAAATAAAGTTTGTCTTCCATGTCCTTTTCTCAATGAAACCATGTTGGTTCTTTGCCTTCACCATTGCTTTTTCTTGATGTTCTCTAACATTCTCTTTATTAATATGTTGTACTATAGAGATTTTTGACCTGGGATCCACAAACTCACAAAGGGATTCATGTATGACATTCAGGGAGTCTAGGAACACACACATACACATACACATACACATACACATACACATACACATACACATACACATACACATACATACATATGTCATATGGATATATAAGTTATGTACATGTACACATGTGTGTATATATGTATGTATGAATGCGTGTATATATTCGTTAACCTCTACATTAATTTAAGCAGTTCCTTTGGTGATGAATGAATGCTACAAATCATAGTATTATTAGGCTTTACTAAACTAGCAAAGAGAATTATGGTACAAAATCAGGTAAGAGATACATTCTAGAAGCTTTCCAGATTTTATTGTAATGATTACTTTGACCTCCCCTCTTTTTTGAAAATCAGAACAACATTCATCCTTTTCTGGTGCTGTGTTTGCTACCTCTATTGTTCTCCATCATTTAACAGTTTCCTGAGAGTGACTCAATAATCACATCTGCCAAGTCCCAAGGATTTAGGTCATTTGGGCCAGGTGACTGGATTTCATCAAGAACATTTCTTTTTCTGTGGACACAATAAAACATGTCTTCTATTATTCTTGCTCTTCATGAGTTCAGACAATTGGCAGAGCTGATGGGTGGAGGTCACTTTGTGAATGCCAGGAGAATTTTAATTATTATTTCTCTGCTGTAGTATTACTATTATTTGTAAGTGTTATCTATTTGGGAAAGTATTAAAAATTCTCAAAAGAAGCTGTGCACAATTCTGCAACATGTTTCCATTGTCCAGTACCTAAAAAATTCTCGGGCTTGGTGTTCGAATACCTATTTATCTTAATATGCCAAATCCTGCAAAGAAGGCAAGAGACTGACCCATTTATAAATGAAAAAAGAAATCAGAGTCAGAAGATTGGGAAATTGTAGAGAGATTAATCATTTCTTTGGAAATCAAATTTGCCTACTCTGAAAATCAGATTTACGGAAAGAAATGTTCATATTGCAAAGATCTGAAAAGGCTTATTTAAAGATTAGATAAAAATGGATAGAAAAATAAGCGGGAAAATGCCCACAAATTCAAGAAACCAAGAACTCATATGAGAGACTTCAATGTCTGATCTCGCTTGCCACTTACTTAATTTGCTCTTCATGGAGAGAAAATGTAAAAGACTGATCAGTTTAAGAAAATGAATGTTGTATTTCGAATATCTGTGTGGAGATCATAGTGGGTATGTGGTAGGTTAGAATGAAGAGAGACAAAAAAATATCTTTGCAGAGAAAGAAAAAGTGTCAGAATAGAGAAAGCTGCCAGTAATTCAGCCTTCTGAATTTGAATTCAAAGGAGAAACTAAGGGAAGCAGATCACTCTTAAATCCTTAAAAAGAAGAAAATACTACATCTCTTGGGGGTGCTATTTTTTCAACTTAATTCAACAATACTTTTTGAGTAGCTAGTTTATGCTAGGTACTGCACCAGGCATTATGGAGGACACACACACACACACACATCTTGGTACTCTGGCAGCTTACAATCTAGGAAGACAGATGAGAGAAGAACACAAATAGATGTATTTCAAATTCAAACATGAAAAGTGCTATAAAACATAAATATGAAGAAAGTTCCCTGGGTATTGGAGTCAGAAGTAATCAGAAGTTCATAATCCAACTGGTGGCAATTTATAAAAGCTTCATGAAGGAAGGACCCTTTTATTAGTCCTTGAAGGTGAATACAAATACAACAAGCAGAGATTGTGGGTGGTGGTACATTGTTAGAGGAAGGGAAAATATAAGCCACTGTTTAGAGGTACAAAACTATTTGTATGAACAAGTCCAATTTGGCTGGGTCGTAGTTTGTAACGAGCCTGGAGGAGTAGAGTGAAATTTGGGGGACTAATGCAATAAAACGTGTATTCCAGTCATACTGTAGAGGGCCCTGAATGCTAGGCTGAGTATAAAGGACAAAATTCAATAGGTAACAGGGAGCCACTGAAGATTTTTGAATTGAAAAATGTTATTCAAAAAAATTGCTGAATAAAAATAAAACTATACGACTCAGTCTTTCTTGATACTTGGCTTTTAAGTTGAAAACATGATATACTGGACATCCTTCAAAGCAGGATGTAGGTGTTTCCTTGTACAAGAAGCCTTTCCTTATCTCATTGGTTGTTACTGCTTCTTCTTGAAATTATTTTGTCTTGTTTTGTACACACTTTATATTTACTTGGTGATCTGTGTTGAATTACACCTACACACACCCAAATAGAATGCCAGTTCCTTGAGGTCAAATGTTGTTGTATCCCCAGCACTTATCACAGTGCCTAGAACACAGTATATACTTATTTAATGTCAGATTTATTTTAATTGAAGTGAATATCCTGGAACTACATAGTATTTTTTAAACAGAGAATAATAGGCATGTGACACTCCTGCTGATTTCTAGTACACTAAAAGATGATATAAAAAGATATCCCTAACCCCATAGATGGGATATGCTTAAGCATTTTAAACTTTCTGAGAATACAAGCCCAATTATCTTCATGGGGAAAACTTCAACAACATGATTTCACAACATTCACTATTTGGTATATTCTGAATATGAATAATACTGCCCTCATAGGGGTATTCTATCAATTAAATTTCCCCCCACATTCCTAGAGAATCTTTGATATTTAAGGCCTTTGGGAGCACATGATGTTTCTTATCTAAATATCATACCTACCAAAGTGCTAATAAATGTTTGTTGACATATCTGTTAATTTTATGACAGAGGCCAACGGGTTAATGAATTACATGATGAATTACATGTTTCCTATGCTGTAAGACATGCTGGACTAAGTGGAGATATTAGAAGAAATGTTAATTTAAGTTTATTTTCAAGTAATCAAAAGGTTGACTTATAACAATACAAATAAGGGACAGTTCTCTGATTTCCAAATTGTGGGGACTTCTAGTACCAATGAAGATTGAAACTTACCTGTGATTTGATAGATGAGTCCTAGAGAGTTGTCTTGGGCAAAAAATGATTAAGGGACTTACAGCTATTAATTATCAGAGACAGGATTTGAACACAGCTCTTCTTGATTCCCAGGACAATTCCCTATTGAATGGTCAAGGTTCCTAGACTTACAATAAAATATTCATCAGGATAACTCTGGCATCAGATATATCACGGAATGAAGAGCTACCTTATCTTTGAAGGGTGTATATTCTTATTGACATTAAATCCTACTCAGAAACCTTGGTGAATCATTCTACTAGGGAGCCCAGGAAACTGATGTACATACATATTTGCTTATTACATTTGCAAAAATGAATTAAAAGAACCCTTATTTACAAAACAAAAGTGACTGGAGTGGGAATGCATGAAAGAGAAATGTGTATGAAATCAGCATGGTTCAATATTTTGTTACAAGCATTTCTATATATCACAATCATCTGAAGAAATTTCATCATGTACAACAGAATGAGACAGTGCTTGCACAGCCAATCTAGTCATCTCTATAACATCGTCTTCAGTTGGCAGATATCCTCTCATGTTCTTATTCTTTTCATAAAATTGCTGTCTCTCTTGAAGACACACCTTCTCCTGTTCTATTTAAATCTCTAGATTATCTGGTGGTACCCAATATAGTCCATTGTCACTGATGGACCACTGTGATGCCAGTCAGTGATCAAAGATCTTTCCTGCCCATTCAATAGGTCTCAGGTGGGGCTAGTTAAGGGAGTTTTGATAAGAGGCCTATGCCCTTTACTTACTAAGTGCTAAGCCCCAGTCCTACACCCTTTCACTGATTGGGAATAGAAGAGCGTATGTACCCAGAATGTAGCCATTAAGGTCAGAATTCAGCTCAAGCAGAAGAAGTAAAAATTCTGAGACAACAGAGCTAAGAATCTACAGACTAGTGAGTTACAGAACTTAAGAGAGCTGTGGAAAAACTAGAGAGAGCTGCAGAGAGATGAGAGACAGCTGCAGGGTAGAGAGTGTAGACCAGAGAGCTGAGGTGACCAAAGAACCGAGTGCGCAGAGAACGCAGGAAAGCAGACAATTGGGATTAGTGAGTGTTAGAGCCCCGGCAGGGGGGGAGGTTACAGGATGACTTGAATAAATGTTATACTTCCTCTGCCTTCTACCTAGAGAATCTCTTATATTTTGTGATTCTGAACTTTACAGGCAAGTTCATGGCCATCTTTGAGGTCGTGAATCTTGCCTTACTGATACAACTACCTGGGAAATCCACTTTCAATCTAGATGGTAAGTTTTGTAGTGAAGTCTCTACTCCTGTCCTTGGCTTCTTGAACATCAAGTTCTTCCTGTTAAGACCTCCTCTTCTGGTTACAGCTCAAGACCAAATATGAGGTTCAAGACCAGAGCACAGAAGTTTGCCAAGACATAAGATCATTGAATCTCTCTTCAGAGAATGTTTACTGTTCTCTATAGTTAAGTATGCTAAGTCAGAGAAGATCACTGTTACTGGCTGCTTCTACAACCAGGACTTCACTCCACCCCTGAGGGTCTTCCAACATCCTGAGTCAGATCGCTATCCAGAGAAGGTGCTTTTGTGGCACTGCCCTCTACAACTGAAGTGCCCTATCTTTGGATCCTAGCTTTCCTCTCTTTGGTGTTTCCATGGATTAGCCTTCATGGCATCTAAGTTTGCAATCCGGGAATTATCATGGACTCCTAAGTTTCAATCATTCATCTATTTTCATTCTGTCTCCAGGTCCTATTGGCATCTGTCTCCTTGATACTCATATGCCACCATTCTAGTTCAAGCCCTCAACCCCTCTTGCCTGGACTATGAAATAACATTTTAATTGTCCTCTATGCCTGAAATCTCTCTCACTGCAATTCATCTTCCACACAACTGCCAAAGTCATTTTCTTAAAGTTCAAGTCTGACCTATCATGCCTCTGTTCTAAAAGATCCGCTCATTAGGATATAAACTGTTTGGCATTCAAAGCCCTTCACATCCTGCCTCCAATCTATCTTTCTAAGTTGATCATATATTATTTCCCTTTAGTCCACATCCCAGCCAAACTGACCTACTTTCTGACCTACTAATAGCAACACCTCATCTCCCTTTTCTGTACCTTTGTAGTGTCTATCCTCATGACTGCCATCTCAGCCTCAGGCTGGAGACAATCTAGGATTCTAAAACCAATAGCCTTGGGAACAACCATGCTTCAAATCCAATGTCAGCCTTTTGTTTCACCCTAAGACCTAGAAAATCTTTCCATCTCACTTGCCATCACCATTGTCATCATCCTATGTTATGGAAATGCTCTACAATTTAAAAATAAAATTTATTTTAAAAATCCTTTCCATCTGATTTGCAGTTAAAATCTAACTTTTTTTGTCTCCCCAATTAGAATGTGAGCTCCTTGAAGGCACGGAATGTCTTACTTTTCTATTTCTACCTCTAGTGCTTGACACATAGTAAGTGATTAATAAATGCTTCATTTATTTATGAGAGGAAGGATCAGACAGTGGATGGAGAATTGGACTTGGACTCATGAAGACTTGCGTTCATATCTAGCCTCAGATACTTACTAGCAGTATGACCCCGGTAAGTCTCTTAACCTCTCAGCTTCAGTTTCATAATATGTAAAATGAGGATATTAGTACCTGCCTCCCAGGGTTGTTGTTAAGTATCAACTGAAATAACATAAGCAAAATGTGTTGCAAATATAAAGCTTACGTGATATAAATAAAATAAATATACAAGTAAATGTAAATAACAATAATAATTATTATAATTATTCCAGATGGTCCTGCTTGCTCCCTGAAGTTACCTTGTATCTACTTTGTATTTATGTATATATATGCCAACAGATTAAAAAGAATAAAAAAAGTAATCAGGCAGAAAATCATATTATCAGCTGCTTGTGCAGAGGTGTGTGCTAAGGCTTTGGTCAGCATCAGACTGGTCAGCTTCTTTTTGGTCCTGCTCATGCAAAAGTGTGTCTCTTGAAAAGGCATCAGTTTCAGAATTGCAGTTTGTAAAATGGTGATGTGCAGAGACCTCTAGAGACTGCAGAGTCTAACTGCACTTAATGATATGCAGATAGGGCTCTGTGCTGAACAGTCATGTAGTCGCTGTGGGAACCATAAAGCTGGCCATAAAATGAACAAGGTAACATTGCATTCCTATCAATGTGCTTAAAACCAGTGCTGTCAAATGTCTGATGGTTTTCGCTTCCACCCTCTCCCCAAATGAGTTAATTAAGGTAAAATATGCCTTGCATTTGCTGTACTGCAAAAACAATGATTAAACAACAGATGTTCGTAACCAAAAAAAACAAAAAACAAAAAACAAAAAAAAGCCACATGCTTCATGAGAACGTTATCAATGTGTCGGGACGTTTTATTTTTAGAAAAACATAGGGACTCTTCAAATGTGATTGTGGCATCAGTGATACTGTCTTTCCTTTAGCATTTAGGCTCGACTTACAAATCTGAGAATTGTTGGCCCTGTGAACATCCTTATATCGTTCTCAGATATTTTTGACACCTTTGTGGTTGGTAGACCTCTTTAATATTCGCTAACTGATGGCACAGGGAACTAATTTTGGCTCAAAGCTAATTAAAGTGATGCATAAATGAGTCAAACAGCCCTTTATGAGACTGTCATCAATGATGTTTACACTTCGGATGAATTTCTTTTGTAAGTAAAACTGTATATGGATGTAGTAAAAAAGTATTCTCACATTGAAACTTTGCTGATTATGACTATATGGTTAAATATTAACACCAGCTAATGTCCAAAGTAGGGAAGAATAATTATAAAATTCCTGAATTGTCTTTCTGTTTATGAGTCACCTCCCATAACACGTGATAATTTAAGGACCATTATAACTTGATCAGAGACTTCTGTGTGTGAAAGTATTAACTGAGCTGAGATTTCTGGAATCAAACTCAAGATTTATGAAATTCAAGAATATTTATGATATCTAGACATTGATTTAATAATGGTTCCAAATGAGCATACCTTTTAGCTAGACAGCAGAATTATAGCCAATTCATGAATACATCTTACCTTTCCCACCATAGTCACATGCTCTCTACAGCAACAACTAAGGAGATGACAATGAATTGGAGAGGGAGTGAGTCTTATACCCTTTTTACATGGGTAAATATATCTACTCAGTCTGCTCTGTAGATTATTACTAAATCCTGTAGTTAGGTCAACTATGTGAAATTTTATCTCTGTTTTTTAATTCCCTAGGCCTAGAAAACATATTGAGATGGATAGATGGTACCACGGAAACATGAACTTGGACAGACTATGAGAAATAGTGGAGCCTAGAAAGGCCTGGAGTGCTATGGTCCAAGGGGTCACTGGGAGTCCGATGTGACTGAATAACTGAACAACAACAAAATTTTAGCATGTTGATCAGTACAGATATCATAAATAATAAAATGTGAGGCTATGTGATGACCTTACACTTCCCCCTGCTCAAAAAGCCTGTGATCTAATAGCACTGGTCTCCTGTTATTTCTCTCTAAAAATACTCCGTCTACCAGTTCTGGGGATTTTTATGGACTGTCTGTCATGCCTGGAATGCTTTCCATTCTCACTGCTGTTTCCTGACTTCCCTGGCTTCCTTCAAGTCCCAGCTAGAATCTGACCTTCTATAGGAATTCTTTCCGCTCTTTAGAGTATTTTCAATTTATTAAAAATATGTGTAAATATATATGTATGTATATATGTATATACATATGTATATATGCATACACACATATTATTTATATATGCATATATATTAGATATATGTTTATATGTGTGTGTTTATGTACATTGTTGTTTGCATGTTGTTTTTCCTAAACTGTGTACTCCCTGGGAGCAGGCATTTTTTCTTTTAATTTTGTTTTGTTTTATCTGTTTTTTGTATCTCCTTCACTTTGCACAGTATTTATCACTTAGTAGATATATAATACATGCTTATTGACTTACCTTTATGATACATTGAACATGCATTATTTTGCGTCAGATATTTGCCGATAGAGCCTCCCTCTGCTAAACTGTAAGCACCTAGGGCATCTAGATTAACCAGGTTAGTCCAATCTTGATATTTCCTCCCACTATCTTTGTCCTTCCTTCCTTCCTTCCTTTCTTCCTTCCTTCCTTCCTTCCTTCCTTCCTTCCTTCCTTCCTTCCTTCCTTCCTTCCTTCCTTCCTTCCTTCCT
>CM053623.1:340664012-340685027 GCA_028646595.1 Phalanger gymnotis
CTTCCTTTTTTCTTTCTGCTTTCCTTCTTTCTTATTTCCTTTTTCTTTCCTTCTGTCTTTCTTTCCTTCTTTCTTTCTTTCCTTCTCTCTTTCTTTCCTTCTTTCTTTCCTTCTTTCCTTCCTTCCTTCTTTCCTTCCTTCTTTCCTTCTTTCTTTCTTTCTTTCTTCCTTTCTTCCTTTCTTTCTTTCTTTCTTTCTTTCTTTCTTTCTTTCTTTCTTTCTTCGTTTCTTTCTTTCTTCCTTCCTTCTTTCCTTCATTCCTTCCTCCCTCCCTTTCTCCTTCTCTCTCTTTCTTTCTTTCCTTCTTTCTTTTTTCCTTCTTTCTTTTCTTCTTTCTTTCCTTCTTTGTTTATTTGTTTTTATCTTTCTTTCATCAATCTCCTTTAAACATACACTGCAGTTAATTTATAAGTATTTGTTCAATGAAGAAATCATGAAAATACACAAAAAGGACTATCTGAATACTAATGCTACACTTTAACTACTAACCCACATTTTTTATCATGCATTAAAGTTTTCAAAGAATGTATGCAACATATTTTCTTCAGAGAGGGCAAATAAATTGTATTTACAATCAATCATATAAGTACTAAGTGCCTAAGGCTGCACTCAACCTCAAGCCACCTGAACAGGAGTTCCCTACTCTATTTCCTATGCCATATATTATTTAAGTTCTTCTTTCACATTCTGGGGAAAACATAATATCTGGATATATCACAAAGGGAGAATATAAAATAATTAAGACAGAACAACATGAAGCAATAGGTAAAAGACTAGCTTTGGAAACCCAGATTCAAGTCCTGCTTTTAGCTCAGATTGTCTGTATGACTGTGCTATTTCAAATTCTCAGTGCCATTCTGTAAGACTGAAAATAGCAGGTGAATTGTTGATGAGCATCACCAGAGGGAATTTCCATACTGAGAGTTCCCCATGCCCAATTAGGGGTGAAATCCACCTCCTCTTCCAACATCCCTCTTTTAAAAAATAGATTTCTAGCATGAGATAACAGCCCATCCTTAAAAGAGTCTTAGATCTGGAGGCTGGAAGTAGTAAGAAGTGGCTTTGAATCCTACCTCTGTTAGTCACTGACTCTGTAAGCATGGACAAGGCATTTAATGTGTCTGAAAATTAAACACATGAATGTGTTCTCTTCAGTGTAAAATGAGCATAGTGAAACTCAAAATATATAAAGACAGTTTACAAAACTAAAAATGTAACATCAATTGAAGTTTTCTTTTGTTTTGTTTTTGGGCTATTTTGCAGGTCTTACTGGTTTAATGTAATGATCAGATGGAGGTTAGAGGTGTGTGTGTGTGTGTGTGTGTGTGCGTGCGCACACGCACATGCGTGCATATATGCATTTGCATGTCTTTGCTCAATATTTTCTATATTTGGGGCTGCTAGATGATACAGGGGATATAATACCAGGGCTAGAGTCAGTAAGACTCATCTTTCTGAGTTCAAATCTAGCCTTAAATACTTATTAGCTGTGTGACCCTGGGCAAGCCACTTCATCCTGTTTGCCTTAGTTTCCTCATCTGTAAAATGAGCTGGAGAAGGAAATGGCAGAACACTCCACTGTCTTTGCTAAGAAAACCCCAAATGGGGTCGCAAAGTGTTGGACACTATCAATATAGTAGAGAACGGTTTAGGCATAGCTCGGAGTTTCAGTCTATTTCCATGAGAAACAGTGAAAGAACTCAGAAAACTAAATCACTTGACAATAACTCACAGGCCACAACCCTTAAGGTATTTATTTCCACAAGCAAACTTCAGTTATTTGTCAAGGTAAAATGGCATATTGATTGTGTATCTTTTGCTGTAGTAGAAGCTATGGGTCAAAGATGGTTAGTCCTCACCCCTAACCACCCCTAACACCTGGAGTTGTGGTCTGCCCAGCTTCTTGCTGTAGCCCAGGGCACAGGCTGAACTGTTTAGGCCATAGACTTGGCCACTACTTATTGTTGTATTTTTAGATTTCTTTACAATGTAACATGCCATATTTATTCAGATCCAATCTCTCTCTCTCTCTCTCTCTCTCTCTCTCGCCCCTCCCCCCCTCTCTCTTTCCCTCTCCCTCTCTCTCTCCTGTGTTACTATATAGATTTTGAATGTTATACCCCAACCCAATTTCTCCCAAAAGCTCTATGGTTTGAAAACATTTATATATGTTTTATATACATATTTATATATTTGTATGTGTGTATGCATGCATGCACTCACACACACACACATGAGATTCTCAGGCCCCAAGTTAAAAATGCCTGTCTAGTCCAATCTCCATTTTCAGAGGTGTGCAAGACAAGGTCCAGAGTCAAGTGGCATACTCAAAGTCAGAACTTTGCATAGAGAAGTTCTTTTTTGTGAATGCATATGTCATAATATAGCAGAATTCCCTGAACACAGTTTTTCCAAATGCTAAAAAATTAAATTACTTTAGGATTAATTAAACTTGATGGAACAAAAAAGATAAGGGTTTCATGTTGGTGTTCTGTGTTTCATCTTCCCTTCTCCCCATTCCCTCCAACCTCCTTGAAAGAGCTCATCAGCAACATCAGGCTGGCCTTAGTTGAACTTTTTTTGACATGAGTGTGGAGGGGGTCAATGCCCCCATTTTATCAAGAGAAAGAATCACTTTATTATCGTGTGTGGATTTGAGCAAGAGCAGGTCTGACTGTTGGCTGAGGAGCCAAACTAAATCAGACCTAATACAGGTATTCAGTACCCATTAGGAATTTGGTATAAAGACATTGATATCTCAGACTGGGATGGACTTGGAGTCTATGTTTCCAAGAGTCAGAAAAGCAGTATGTCAGGCCCAAAGCCAGGAAAATGAACAAAACCACAAGACAAGCAAATACCAGAGAGATGATAACATTAAAATCCTCAAGCAAACAATAACAGATGAGGATCCTACTATCAGAGAATCATTTAGAACTGGAGGGGATCATAGAGGTCATATAATACAACTACCTCTGTGCAAATGAGGAACCTGAGGCACAGAGAGGTTAAGAAAATTTGGTAGACCTCCAAAAATAAAGCAAGAAAATAGGATAAATGCTAAGAATAAGAAGGAACATGAAGATAGAACTTTCTTTGTCTCAGAGTAATGACTATGATTTTGTTGAATGACAGGAGCTTAAAGAAATTTAAACACAAATAGGGAAATCAGGGCATATGCTGATAAGAAGAATCATAGCATGATAAATTTAGATCTAGAAGGGTCCTCCAAGGACTTAACTCCATTGTTTACTGATGAGGAAATAAAGATTTGGTCAAACACTAATAAATATTAGAGCTAGGATTCAGACCAAATTTGTATCTCTAAATCTAGTTTTCTAGTCGGTTGGTATTTAGTGAATCAGAATGGCTAATGTTTGTCTGGGGCAAGTCAAGTCAAATGACCAAGTATTTATTAAGCACATTATGTTCTGGGTACCATGCTAAACATTAAGGACATAAAACAGGCCAAACAAACAAACAAAACCATACCAACAACAACAATGAAATACCTAACCAAAATTATAACAACAAAGACAAGGTCATTTGGAGATAATCAAGAGCGTAGGCACTAACACTAAGGAGTATTAGGAAAGTCTTCTTGTAGAATGTAGGTTTTTAGCTTGGAAGCCAGAAGATGGATACAACAAGGGAGAGATTTCAGTCATGGGGAACAGCAAGTAAAAATACACTGAGTTGAAAGATGGTACAGCATGTACCATCTTAAGTGAGGAACGGCAAGGAGGCCAGAGTCACTGGATTGGATCTCTGTGACACTGGAGTCACAGAGAGGAATAAAATATATGAAGACTGAAAAAGTAGGAAGGGAACAGGTTATTAAAGGTTTAAAAGGACTTTTTGATCCAATCCAATCAACACTTATTAAGCACCTGCTATGTGCCAGGCATTGTGCTAAAACTTGGAGATATAGTTAATAAAAATAAAACCAGTCTCTGCTCTCAAGCAGCTTACAATCTAAAGCAAGAGAAAAAACAGAAAAGGAGCCATGCAAATGGTGAGTGGGGACACCCCAAAGAACACCTAGTACAACAGATTTTTATTCCATTGAATTGCAAACTGGCAGAGCAGCAGATGCAAAGTTGCTCTGAGAGTCCAGTTCCTGCCCTCTAAAGGAAGGCATTGGGAGAAATTTGGCATTTTACCTTCTACCCTTCCAATCAGAGAGGAGAGGAGACTGAGGGAGGTTGAGTCAATTAAGGCTTTGGTTAGCAGCATAGTAATAAGCTTATCTTGGGTTGGACATTTTGTTCTGTGGTCTTGGAACCAGGCAGGTAGCAGAGGCATAGTGATATTTTTCATTTGATCTTAGAGTAAAAGGGAGTCACTGGAGTTTATTGAATAAGAAGTGGCATGGTCAGAGCTGTGTTTTAAAAAAGTCAATTTGACAACCAAATGGAACATGTACTAAAGTGGGGGGTGACTTATAGCAGAGATACTAAAAATAAAACTATTGCAATAGTCTTGTCATGGAGTCATGAGGGCCTAGACAGTGTTACGGCAATGCCATAAAAGAGAAAGGGCCATATAGGAAGAAGAGATGCTACAAAGGTAAAATTAACAGGACTTACAAACAGATTGGATACGGAGGTAAGAGAGAGTGAGGAGCTAAGGATGCCACCTTGGTTATGAGCCTAAGTACCTGAAAGGATAATTATGCCTCAATATTAATAGGGAAGTTTGGCAGAGAGAACAGTTCTTGGGGAATAATAAGATATTTAGTTTTTGGAAATGTTGAGTTTGAGATGTCCAGACATTTGGAGAGGCAAGAACAGAGGTCGGGTAAGAAGTAAGAGCCAAATAAATAAATCTGAGAATCATTTCTATAGAAATAATATTGACTCAATTGGAAATGATGAGCTCACCATGCAAGATAGTATAAAAGGTGAAGAAAAGCGAATTCAGGGTAACAGAGGGCAAAACATATCCAAAGATCAATTGGTATACAAAAATTAGAATACTGCAGTTCTCCAATGTTTAAGTTTGTCATTACTACTACCTTATTAGTATTTATAAGATGCCTACTATGTGCAGGCACCATACTAAGCACTTTACAAATATCTCATCTGATTTTCACAGCACTGAGAGGTATTATTCCTATTTTACAAATGAGGAAACTGAGGGAAACAGAGACTAAATGACTTACCCCATGAGTCTAAGCTAGTAAGCTAGTAAGTGTCGGGAAACAGATTGGAATGCAAGTCCTCCTGAATTCAGGTCTAGCCTCTATCCATTATGCCACTTAGCTGCCTCAATTACTTAATGTTACACTTATAGTATATGGTACACAGTTTCCCAGACAAGCTCCCACAGGTACTATATAAACCTAGATTAACATTAGTTTAGATGTGGTTATTTGTATCAGAAGAAGTAGGGATAATTTGTTTTTTTTAATCCAGTGTTTTTTTTTTCTATATATCTGTCATAGAGCTCTCTAAACACATACACATATATTTATGCATATATCATGGACTCTTTTGGCTACAATTAGACCAAGCAATTGAACCCCTTCTCATAATAATGATTTTAATTATATGAAATAAGATACATAGGATGAATGGCAAAACCCCAATTACATTGAAATATAATTATTAATATATGTATATAGAGATATAACTAATATGTATATATACTCATAACTATAATTCAATATAATTTGTTTCCATTCCCATCATATATCTTTTCATAACTATTTCAATTTAATTGGATTCTTTGTGATTCCTTATCTCTCTACATACATATTTATATGTACAATGTGTTATTTATATTCATATATATTTTATATACATATTTATATATTTGTATGTATGTATGCATGCATGCATTCACACACACATATGATTCTCAGGCCCCAGGTTAAGTATGCCCGTCTAGTGCAATCTCCATTTTCAGAGGTGTGCAAGACAAGGTCCAGAGTCAAGTGGCATGCTCAAAGTTAGAAATATAGTAGTGATTGATAGGACTGAGATTTAAAAGCCAGTCTCTTCTGAATCAAGTCCAATGCTGTTTCCTTTACTGTGTAATAATAACACCTTACATTACTTTAACCTTTAAAGTTTACAAAGTGTTCTCTTTTTTCTTTTCACAGAAATCTTGTGAGGTACATGCTATAGGCCTTAATATTCCTTTCTTATTCCAGATGAGAAAACTGAATTTCAGAAGATTGACATGACAAGTTTATAATTCCAAGCTAATGAATTATAGAAAACAATGTGAAACCCATCTCTCTTGACTCCAAATCCAGCTTTCTTTCTATTGTCTCACAGTAAGTGTATGTGTGTGCACGCACATTAGGACTCCAAATATACATCTTCATTAACACACATATTTCTGGTTAGTCTGAATAGCTTGAAGCTCTTTCATTTCAACTTGGGAAGTTGTAATCTTTCAAATACCCAAAACTGTCAAAAAAGTTATTTCTCCTAACTCTTCTGGGACTTGTCACCTCCATTCAAAATCTTTCTTCTTATTTAAATTTTCTTGTTCTGTTAAAAAAAAAATTAAAAGAGTGGGCTGACAGGAAATGATTGAGATGGAATGCAACAAAAGGTCTTCATGGAATAATGGAAAGATTCCAGCAGACTGGCCTTCAGGGGACCAGGACTGAAATTCCAGCTCTGTGATTAAGCTGCCATGATTCCTCATTCAATATGATTCAATATTTATAAAGCAATTACTTTGCGCAAAGCACTGAGGCTACAAAACCAAAACAAAACCAGCAATGAAAATGGCCTGTGCCCTTGGGAAGCTTACATTCTATTGAAGGAAGCAGCACATTAAAATAAATAAATAAATAAAAAGTTAAGTCCAAGTGAAAAAGAAGCATGGAATAACAGTGGGCAGAGAGTTGGCCCAAGAGTCAGAAAGGCCCCTGGCTCAAGTCCTATTTGGGACAAATGCTGACTGGCAAGTCTTTTCTTTTGCATTATTGCCTTTGCATTGGGGCAAACCATTTCAATAACCAATATAGGTCTTTATGAAGTAATAAACAAGCAGCAATTTTTGATAAACTTTGTAATTATTTTTATCATTTTCTTTTAAATATTGTTGTTGTTGAATAATGTCTCTAACTCTGCATTTAGAAGAAATTGTGTATATTGCCTATACGTGGAGATCTATTTAAGATCTGTGACACACTGACTTTTGGGAGACTCTTTCCTACGTCGTACTGGGCAAACATATAAAAAGACAATGTTTTTGCCTTTCAGAGACCCCAGACAAATGTTCTTTATAAGGTGCAGGAACTAAATGTCCAAAAGTCCAAATTTCTGAAGATGATTTTTTTTTCTTAATGGGAAATATTTGTAAGGGATGAACTGGCCAAATAGGGCCCAGTCCTTGAGGGTACATGCATTATTCTCTGCCTGATAAATAACCAAATGGAGCCAGCTTCCAAAAAGAGTAATTATGTATAATGAAGAGGCCTTGCCCTGATTCAGAGTATATTCAGTATTCTGTGACTGTTCCCTGCCCATTTACTGTGTGACAAAGTAAGAAAGTGTTTAATTGGCTTCTAAGCCAGAAGTGAGTGTGCATACAAAATGCACAAACAGGGCAAAATCTCTTTCTGTCTCTGGTGGTTGTCAAGTGTGGTGGGGAATGAATTTCTGTGAATCTTAGTCTCCTTTATAGGTTTTGGAGAAGGGGCAGATAAGGGCATGACCTTAGGAGCCCTGAAAGGCACTAAGAGTGATTCTAAAGTGTAGTGATGGTAGTCCATGACAAAGACTGCTGTACCTACCATCGCCAAGCTAGGTATGAAGCATACACCACCCTGCAGAATGATAAGGGGCTGCTCTCTGACACAGAAGCTCATTTTTAATATTATTATTTTCCTTATTATGTCCTATGGCATAATAATCCCATTTTTAGGGAGCAAAATAGAGCAGGAAGAATAAAGGAGAAAAGAGGTCATTCTAGGCAGAACGAACACCACGAGCATGATCATTATGGGTAATAGTGCATAACATGATAAAAACAGATGATTAAATTTGTAATAATGTGCCAGATTAAATGGAAAGAGCAGACTGGAGGTAAGGAAGCTATTTAGGTGACAAGCAGAATAGTTGTGAAGTCAGGTGATAAGGACTTGAGTTAGCATAGATTCCAATGTTGATAGAGAGGAAAGGAAAGGAGGATGAGAATGCATGAATCAATAGTGTTTAACTGGATATTAGGAGATAGGGGGAATGGAGAAATCAAATGACTAAACTTTTAGTCTGGATCTTGGAAAAGAAATAATGAAGTCCAACATTTGACAGAAATAGGAAGTTGTAAAGCTAACCTAAATTGAGAAGAGAATAAGGAAGACATGTGTTTGGGTTAATTCTAGGGTATCCAAAGTAAATATATATTTAAAAATATTTGGAAACAGGAGGAATGGAACTCAGTCTTGATTTAATTCAACAGGCATTTGAGTACCAACTAAATTCTGAGAACTTTGCTATATGCTATTAGGGATTTGTTTTCCTTTCTTTTCCTTCTGTTCTTTTTCTGTTCTTTTCTATTTTCTTTTCTTTTTTTCTTATTCATTGTCATTCTAGATCTTCTAAAGTTATCAGTGGTTTGGTTTTAAAGTTTCATTATGATCTTTTCCTAAAAACTACATACCACAAAAAATCAAAAATCTCATTATCTTCTATTTTAAGTCATGGTCTTAGAGATAGTGACTATAATAATAAAATATATGAGGTTCACATACACCACATATGTTCCTACTTAGTGCCAATCAATATGTTAAAAAATGCAGATATCTACTATTGGACATACCTCAAATATTTAAAATGACTGTCCCAGTTCAGTCCTGTCATATTCAAGTTCAACACCATATGTTTGCATTCACTATCTATCCTAGAAGATCTCAACTGAAGACTTCCTGCTGGGCTGCTAGAATATTCTCATCTTGCCTGAGTGATAACTGGGGGTATAATAGGAAACCTTATCTTTGTAGCCAAAAAAACGTGAGTATCCCATCTGAGGTGGATGATCACATTTTCCAAGGATCCTATGGGCCTGGAAGTCCCTGGTGCATTTTAATTTAAACTTGCTCCTCAGAAACTCATTATAGAAAATGAGATTTGCAGTCATTCTTTCCTTTGTAACATAAGGTAATGAGTGTTTCAGTTGCACATAGGCATCTTTATGCTGGGTATCCAAATTTAGTAAATTTAGCATTCTCTTCTGTTGAGATGCCTTTGCATGTGTGACTAACACTAAAAGCACTCAGATGGTGCTTGGCCTAGAAAAGAATTGTACCTAATTCAGTCTGGGACTAGCGATGTGGAATCTCTCTTGTAAAAAGAAAATAATTTCATTGCAATGAACCATAGTTGACTTAACAGCAAACTTAGAAAATGCTATTTACACTCATCTTGCAAACAAACCATTGGGAATGCACAAATTTTATGTTCCTGCTAACCTTTTCATCACAAGCTATTCCCAAGAAGATGCAAGACAATTAGTAAATGATAGAGTTTAGACTCTTTATTTTCATGTAATCAAATAGTTCACATTCCTAAATTGCCTTCTTTACCTCTACCCCTTAAATTGGCAGGATTTATTTTCTCACTCGGTCCAGCTGTTTCTGATAGAAAGCATGGCGAAATTTGGGAAGGAGTGACAAGGGGATTTTTATAATCTAACCCATAGACAATGAAGTTTACTTCACTTGGCAAATGGCAAGAAACTCTCCATGATAAGAGAATAATTGAGTTCAGTAACTCATACCATTGGTTTAATACCACTGAGCTGAGGGGAACAGATAAGGATTTAGAACATCCTTCTTCATCTTCAAACATGGAAATTTTTATTTTTGTGATGCATTCCAATGTTGCCAGAATTGAAGTTGACTCCAGGTATTATGAGCTGTCAAGGCTCTGAGATTCTTTTCACCTTTCGTAGGGTATTAGATTTAATAAGTATTCTTGAAAGTCAACTCACCCAACTCAGTCATTTAATAGAAGCAGAAACTGAAGACCAAAAGAAAGAAATGACCTGCCCTATGTCACAGAAATAGTAAGCCACAGAGCCTGGATTCAAACCCAGGTCTGCCAACTCCACATCAGGTACTATTCCCACTCTCAATTGCTGTTTTCCTGTTTTCCCCATTCATTCACACTTTTGTTGACCTCCCTACACAGGGTGAAGAATCTAAATTGGCTAACATAAGTGAAAAATTTAGGACTTTCAAAAAGAAAACTTTTGAAACATAAATAGCTGAGACAAATTGCATTTCCCCTGTTTTGAGGATCTAAATCTGCCAGAATGTTTCTTCAATTTGTTTCTATAATTGTTGTATGGTACAAATGAAGTAATTTAGATGCCTAGATAACACATAAGTGCAAATGTTACTTATGAGTTTCAAATTAAACACAATCCAAATTGTTTTACAGTATTTCCCAAGAGCAGAAACTGGTATTTACAATTAGCTAAAAATGGTGACAGATTCATCTCCTAACTCTGTTTCAGGTGGTGCCTAGGATGGAATTGAGGACCTGGAAACATCATTAAGCTTACAAAAATTCTATTTAGACAGTGTAACCTGAATTAATCCATTTCAGATAAAAAAATGCTCTTCTCTCAAATTCCTGACCTCATTTGGCATCCTATACTCAACTATAGGACTAAGGAAATATGAGTATTGATAGAATGTAAGCTCCTAGAGGGTAGGAACTCTTTTATATTTGTCTTTGTAGCGCCAGTATCTAGTAGAATGTTTGACACATAGAAGACATTTAATAAAAGGTTGTGATATGTGATAAATAAAATATATAATGTATAAGTAAATATACTATATCTGATAAATATATAATTGACATATGTTATAAATAAGACATGATGAATGCAATGAAATATAATAAATAGAATGATTTATTCTCATGTCCACTTTGCTCAAGCTGTGTCTACACAATAAGAAAATGAAAGCTGCCTAGATAAAAAAAAGTTAAAGGCTATGATTATATGTTCAGCCTGATGTAGGTCTGAGTATTTTTTTCCAAAATAAATAATATAATTCACAGTGGCTTCCTTGAATTCTTAGAATACCTTGAATTTGTTAAAAACTCACCATTCTATGTTTCTTTCATTCCATTCCATCATTTAACAATCATTTGTTAATGTACCATCTAATTTTCTTATAGCTTTTTCTTCTCCATTTTGCAGATGAGGAAACTGAGTTTAAGAAACTTGTCTACAGTCACACAGATACTAAATGGTAGATGTAAGATTTGAACTAAGTACTTCCTAATTCTAAATAAAGCATTATATCATGCCATGCTACCTATTTTCCTATAATCAAAATTATTCAATTTGTTCTAAAATGACAATCAATGATGTAACATATCCAAGTATCACCCCCAATCTCTTTTCGAAAAAATAGAAAAAAATCATGGAGAACTGTAGGCACAGTTCAGGTTTGACAATGAATTGTTGCCTCTAAATTTCAGAATAGAGAAGAAGGTTATTTTGTTTGTTTCTTTGCTTTAAACAATGGGCTAGTGAGCTTGAAGTCAGTTTGTGGCAAAATCCAAACTATATTTTTAAAGAAGGTATTTTGACATATTTCTGAAGTTTTTAAACATTCTCCTTCCTTTTGTCTGCCATTTTTTCTGGGCTACCTCCTCCCTCCTCCCATTCTGTATAGAAATGTCCATGACTCATACAACCTTTTTAATTGGTGTCTCCTAGTTTGTGAAAACAGAGAAAGGAAATAAGTACCCAAGAAAGACCCCATCCATCCCTAATGAACATCTGGCCCTTTTATACACTCACCCCTGAGTATCTCTACTGTGCAGGGTACCAGGTACTCTTATACTGATAGGAGTATTGCTGAGAACCTGGCAAAGTCTGGGAGAGAAGCCCCTTACTAGATCACTGATTCTTTTCTTTCTCTAGTCAGTCTAAAGATAATCTGACGGGAATCCAAGCTATCTCCTTGTGTTTAAGTTGTAGATATATGCTGTCCTTCCAGAGATTTGCTTACATTCTTATGTCTCAATTGATTTTGATTAAAAAAAAGTACTCTTAACTCCTCCCCCTCCACTTTTCTCATACTCTCTTCCTAGTTCCCACCTAGTAAATAAAGGCTTCATCACTTGAATGGCAAGAGGGGTTACATAGCTGATTTCAACAACTCCAAGACATCAGAAAAAAGGGATTATGGGCTATGTATGGCCACATGTGGGCTATATATAAGAATCTAGAAATGAGACACTTTTTTTAAGAAGTCATGTTAGAACATGAAAAGACCTAAATACTTAGAACTCCCACTCAGAGAGTCCCTTTCAGGGAAGAGAAAAAAATAGGAAACTCCAAAACAGCAATGAAGGTCAAGCTATCACCAGGAAAAAAACACATCTCACAAGTCTGATTATAATTACCACTGCAAGGAGGGGCTGGGGGCAGGTGTGGGAGAAGGAAGGATGTCAAACAAAGGAGAGGTGTTTGAACATTATTACATAGAGATCTAATTTGCTGAACATCACCGACTAGTTTGCTTCTCTGATGGAAATATTTAAGTTGCCCAAATCAAGTGCAATGATTGGTTTAGTATTTCTTAATGGATTTAAAATGTAAGAACGACAATAACAGCTGCTAACATTTATCTAGTGCCTGCTGTGTGTCCAGACATGTGCTAAGCACTTTACAGTTACCTCATTCGGTCCTATTATTACTTCCATTTTACAGATGAAGGAATTGAGGCAAACAGAGGTTCATTGACTTTCCCAGGGACACACAGCCAGTATGCATCTGAGGCCAGATTTTATCTCAGGACTCCCTTACTCCAGGCTGGACACTTTATCCACTGTACCACTTTGCTGCCCTCTTGATAAAGGGTTACAGCTGCTACTCTGGCTGATTTTGACAAATGAGGAGAAACTACTTCTTGAAGAAAAAGTGGAGGGAACCTTAGAAAGAAGTGATCATTCAGTGTTGGAATGTGGGATAAAAGAGGGTGTTCTGCTGGAATAGCTAAATAGGATGTCCATCCGGCTGGGTAACTGAGCTCAACCTCTCCCTCTCCTTCTCCTCTCCAAGGACAGAAGCTCCTCAGTTAACTTGTGGTTTTCTCTTCCTTTCTCTCTATCTTTCTTCCTTCCTTCATTTCTTTCTTTCTTCCTTCTTTCCTTCCTTTCTTTCATTCTTTCTTTCATCTTTCCTTCCTTCCTTCTTTCTTTTTTTCTGACCCGCTCGTAGTTTGGACCACAATAGCTCCTTGGCCAACCTCCACTTAATTGCTATAATCTGAGCCCTCCTGGCTCAGAGTGAATGTCAATGGTAACTGTTTCTCTTTTGATTAACAGCTCTGAGGGTCTTCCCCTCCCAGTTTGCTTTTTTCCCTCTTTCTTCTAATTAAAGGGACAACCCCTTGACTCACATCTTAAAGAAGTCTATTCACTGAATGGGCTTTACCTCTCTCAAAGTGAGAACCTGAAAAGGCCTTAGCCTGAAAGGGCCAGGGTCTTCTATTGCATCTTGGGCCATCTCTAGTCTCCCTGATGAATAACAGACCACTGGATCCAGATGGCTCTAGAGGATAAAGTGAGGCTGGTGATCTTGCACAGCCTTCCCTCACTCAAATCAAAATCAACTGCAAGTCATGTCATCATTTTCCTGATGTCATGGTCCTCTGCGAAAATGAAGGACAAACACAACAACCACAGTAGGATGTCCGTATTAATCCATATCATCTGGAGATGAGGCATTCTTCACCCATTTAGCTTTTCCTAATGTATGATTGGTTCAAAGTCTTTAAATGGATTTCATCTGGGTGATCTGCAGAGTTCCAGGTACTAAGGTGGTCAGCATGGCACCATTGGTAACATCCAAATAACTTTAACATTTACAAGGTCCAAGTTTCAAGGTATCTGAAGGAAGAAAATCAGGAAAGTGTGAAAAAATTGAAATTTATTTCATGAAAACAAAAGCAACTGAGAAAATATCATTGAGTGCTATATGCCAATATTCTCATCTATACAAGAACTTTCTGAGTATTATCTAGACACTCATTTAGGGCATCCATGACAAGGATATTAGGTGAGACCACACAGTATTTTACAAGTTCTATTCTATAGCTGACCGCATCCTTACCATCTATCACATAATTGCCTTTGAAGATCACAGCAAAATTTGGTTGCCTATAAAAATCCTTCATTGTTATATGCCGTTTTCACGCCAGCATGTTGGCATGGGTTCTGGATAAAAGATGATGCTCTTGTGCTTTCCTGGCTGCCAATGGAGTGAAGCAGGACTGTGGGCTTACTCTCCTGTTTTTTAACATACTATGTTCAGCAATGTTGTCAGATATTTTCAAAGAGGATAAAATCAGCATGAAGGTGTGCTACCACATAGACAGTAACTTATTTAACTTGAAAAGGCTACGAGCCAAGACTAAAGTAGAGTTGGTTCACAACTTTTTGTTCGCTGATGATTGTGCACTCAGTGCGACCTCTGAAACTCAGACATAACAGAGTGTGTTTGGATTCTCTGCCAGTTGTGCTAACAACACCAAAGAAACAGAGCTTCTTCCCCAGGCAGCACCAAACCATTCATACATGGAACCATTGTTTTCAGCAAATGGTAAGATTTTGAATGTTGTGGTTAAGTTCACTTACCTTGAAAGTATAGTTTCCTTGGAAGTACATAGAGATGATGAGGTTGACACATGCATTGCCAGAGCCAGCTCAATGTTTTGGAAGCTCCAAAGGAAACTGTGAGAGAGAAGAGGTCTTAAGCTGCCTACCAAACCGAAGGTCTATAAAGCTATTGTGCGGACCTCGTTGTTGTATGGCTGTGAAACCAGGACAGTCTACCAGTACCATGCCAGGAAACTGAATAGCTTCCATTTGAACTGTTTTAGGAAGATTTTGAAGACCATTAAGACAAGGTACCATACACTGAGATCCTTTCTTGAGCTGAACTGCCAGACATTCAAACTCTTGCAAAGAGCGCAACTCTGAATGGCCACGTTGTTCAAATGCTAAATGCTCATTGGCCTAAAAGACTATTTTATAGATAACTCACATAAGCTAAGTGCTCACAGAGAGAACAGAAGAGGTGATACAAGGACACTCTCAGCGTTCTTCTGAAGAACTTTGGAATCAAATGTGAGACACTGGCACAGGACTGCCCAGCATGGTATGCCTGCATCAAAGAAGGCCCCATGTTCTATGAACAAAGCAAAATTACAGTAGCTCAAAAGAAACATGAGATGTGGAAATTTTGGGACATCTCCACTCCAAATATTCATATGAATTATTTGTGCCTAACCTGTGATAGAGTCTTTTGAGTCCATACTGGTCACAGTAATGTCTCTTTGAGAATGAAGGGCAATAACCAACCTACCTGGAAGGTGCACTATAGAGAATACATGATAAAATACAGAATATTGCATGTTGTCTCAGGAAAAAAAAACTTATGAATCAATAGAGTAAAACAATTCCTTAAAGCCTATTTGATAATATCATCTATCTAAAGCATCACTCAAAAATCATCACAGAATATTTGAATGATATAACAAAATATATAAACTTATTCAACAATACTTAGATCATTCTTATCAAATGAGTCTTATGAAGGAGATAATCACTCTTTGAAAACCTTGATCATTGTCATGGAGGGAATCCAGCGCAGAGGCCAAGTCAAAGAAAGAAAAACTGAAAATAACATGCACTGTGTGTATTAGGAACTATATACACAGACAAAACCCAAGTCCTCAAGCAAAAAGGATTTGCCCTCAAAGAGCTTACAGACGATTGAGTGTTGTATGAAACACATGAATACAGAAGGGTAAATGAAAAATATATACGAAGTAATTAAAAATACTTTCAGTATTGAAGGAACTAGTAAGTAGCAGGACCTGGATTGGTTTTCTCTAGGAGTGGTACTTAAGCCAAGTTTTGGAATGAGCCAAGGATTCTTCAACATGTAGATTAAGAAGGACATTCAAGGCATGGGGAGACCACCTGGGAAAGTGACAGGAGACAAGAGATGTAATGTTATAAATAAGGAAGAGCAAGTAAACTAGTTAAACTAGAATGCAGAAAAGTTAAATAGTAATATGAAGTAAGACTGGAAAGGTATTGTTCATCTTTTGTTTTTGAAGAGGATGAATCACAGGTAATGCCTTGACTTACACATGAATTGGATTTAAGTGAGGTAGAATTGCACAGTCATCAATCTCGCTCTCTTACAGTCAATGAAATCCAGTGGTAGGACAAAATCAAGATAACTGACAATGATCTTGACATCTTTGATGGCTGATTAAGTTCTAAGCATTCCATAACACCTATTTCAGCTGTCTTCCTGGCCAGTAGAACATATTGTTCTCATCCACTCATTCTGCTAAGGAAAGTTTTCACATGTTTGAGGCAGACATCCCTTTATCTTAGTGACAGGTTTGAGGCCTGTAGGTCACCCTCAACCATCTGCCGAGATGGTGAGATGGTTTTGCTGAAGTATAGCTACTGTACATACTACAACTTTATGGAGCCCCAGTTGAGGGTTGGGGAAAAGGTGAACACCACAGTGGGTGAACAAGGAAAAGGCTTAGCAAGCCCTGACACCATAAATGTTAGTCTTCCCTGAAAACTCCATCTACACTAGGAAGGTAGCATGTAAACAGATTATAAAGGGCTCTAAAAACCAAACGCATGAGTTTGTATTTTATCCTATAAAAATAAGAATCAATTGTAGTTCCTTGAACATCCAAGTAACATATTAAGACCTGTAATTTAGGAATATCAATTTGGCAACTGGTGGATGGGATAGGTTGGAAAGGAGAGAGACTGGGGACAAGGAGAAAATTAGAAACCTATTTCATTATTCCATTAAATATAAATGAAAAGCACTGGAAGCAATGTTGCCATGTAAATAGAGAGACAAATGAATGGGAAAGCTCACATGCATACATACATACACTCATGCACATAAAATCTGTGTGCAATTTAAAATAGTTGTAACTTTGTAACTATATGTGATACAAACTGTAAGAAGGATTAGAAAGCTTGATGCATCTAGTTTATTTTCGTTAGATCTTGTAATGAGCTGAGAATTTTACATCCCAAAATACTGAAGAGAAAGATGTCTTTGTGTTTGTCTCTTTATATGGTAAGCCTTGAGAAGGGTTAACCCATTATTTCAACTGGAACTTCCTCCATCCCCAGTCACACAGTGCCTATCGGGGAGCTATTTCTAAAGCCTAAGGATTCTCTGATTGGCCAGCTCTTTGATACTTTTACCCAACTATTCAGCTTCCCCTTCATTTGACCTCCCTCCTTGAAGAGTAAGGGATGGGGGAGACTGTAGCAGTTGTGGTAGAATATTTCATATTTACTTTTTAATAATTTAATGTAATAATGGTGGAAATGTTGAAAATTAACAAGAATAATAAAAAAATTAAATGTCTCTTCTTTTTTTTTGCTTTTTACGGATTCATTCTATCACATATGATTACAAAGTCACAACTATTTTAAATCGCACAGAGACTTTATGGACATCCACTATAATACATATATACACACATACATATACATATATATATACATATATATATGTGTGTATGAATGTGTGTATATATATATGTATGCATACACACATCCAGTTTATATTTCTATTGTATTTTAATTAAAGATTTATTGATGACTCTTGCTTTACCACTGTAGACATTTCCAGTTCTCCTTTTAAACACCCACCCACATATCTTTCCTTTTTAAAATAAATGAAATAATAAAGCAACGCCAATCAAAAGAGCAATCAATTGAGACAGTGTGTGTAGCATTCTACACACATCGCCTCACATTTCTCCAAGGAGAGGAGAGGAAAAATAAATTTTTCCATCTTTTTCTAGAGGTAAAGGTTGGTCATGACAATCATACCACATTCATTGAGGTTTGCTAATTGTATAGGAACCACTGAACATCTTATTCTAGAAAGGGTATTACAATTCTTTTGAATTTTTATACATTTTAAGTGTTGCAAAGCATTTTGAAGTTCTTCATTTGTTTTGAGAAATGACTTAAATGAAAGCTCTGAAGTAGAATTCATATGGCTGGCGTACCTCTTTCACAAATCAGTTGTTTCATTTCTGCTCAGCTGTCAAAGGTATCAACTCTTAAACGCCTGCTTATTCTATTCTCAGAGTGCCTCGTTCATGTTCAAAAATGTTTTCATTGTTTAGTGATAGACTGAACAATATAGAAAAAATAGAACAATTGTATTTAACATGTTTAGAGATTAGCAATTTGCTGGTTGAGTCTGAAAAGTACTGAGATATGTGGCATTTGAGGACTGGGTATAAATTTGGAAGCATACAAAAAGAAAATAAAGGGAATATAGAGATCACCTAGTTCACCTCCATCATTTTAGACATAAGGAGAATGAGACCCAAAGAAGTTCAGTGTGTTGAACCTGTTTGTGCATGTGATAAGAATATTGGAGATTCCAATCTCTAACCTCTGACTCCAAAGGCAATGTTTTTTCCTTGCACTTTACTATATGTATGTGTATACGTATATGTATATGTATATGTATATGTGTATGCATTTGTTTATGTGTGTATATATATATACATATATATATATATATATATATATACATGTACATATACCTCATTAACGTAGAGACTATCAAGATTTCTGTCTAAAAGTGCAAAAGTAGACAAGGGAAGGGGGACAAGCAGTATGTAAATGGAAGAACTAATTATGGAGAAACAAACCTGAAACACCATGGTGTATATTTCACAATATCCTATCTAGAAGGGAAGAATTTATTTTAATATTTTTTTTTTGGTTTTTAAATAAGCTTCAGAATGAGAAGACACTTAAATTGGAAAGGAGGGGCAAAAAATAGGAAAGTTTCACACAGCCTAATTGAGTCAATAGAAATGAGGAAAAATTTCTCCTATAATGTCTTAAGACCAAGAAGATGTATAGTAGAAAGGATGTGATGGTGAACAGAATGATTGAAATAGAGGAAAATAAAAAGAGAAATTTTTATTTAGTGTTGAGAAGGGGTCTTTTTATGGTTCTAACCCTGGATCATCCTTTTACCAAGCTGTCCCCATTCTCCCATTGTTGAAGTCCTCCAAAGACCTCCACTTTGGAGCCCAGCCAAGCAATCTTCATTTCTGAGCAACTGTGCTTCTGAATTTTGTAATTCAAAAACATGTCTTAACTGTACTCTAACTCTGCAACCACCCTCACCACCAAGGGCCTTCTCATATTTTATCAATGATAAACTCTTAAGACCTTCTCGCCCTAGAATATCCTTCTGTCATACAGGACCCCTTCTCTCATTAGTGAGTCTCCCATTTTGGGGAGGGAAATAGGTCAACTAACCATCATTTCCCTCTTGGCTGTGCTTCTGATGTTCTAAATATATTAACACTAAAGAGCATAGTAATAAATTGAGTCTTCCTTAAAATGATAAGTAGAATCTACCTACAACCATCAGGAAGCATTTTATGTAATGGGGATAAACTAGAAGCATTTCTAATAACTTTCTAAATATAAACACTATCCCTCCTTGGGGGGGGGCACCTTCCTCCTCCTTTCTAACCCCACCCTTGGACTATTCAGCTTCCCTTTTGTGTGTCAAAAAAAGGAGCTGAAATTATGTTATCAGAGAAAACAAAAAGAAATAAACAGTATAACTGCACTATGCTGAAAGAAACCACAGGCAACAAACCAATATCAATACAAAAAAAAAGCATATAAGACAGGAAACAGTTGAAAGGAGAAACAGTGTTTAGATCAAAATTTCTCTGATGAGAGTTTGGTATCCAAGACAGATGAATACTTAGCACATACATATATACATACATGCACACATACACACATATACATACATACATACATATATAGATAAAGATATTTTTCAGCTTCAGGAAATCAGTTATCTACATTATCTTTTGCAAGGGCCTCTATATCTTTGTGAAAGGTATATATTGCACTTATTTATCTCAAAATCACAAAAGACTTTAAAAATGACCATGAGTAGACCAAAGAGATATTACAAGTAAATGTAAAAAGAAATAATAAATAAAAATAAAAGCTGGTAGTTGGAGGAGAATGAAAAGTTTTTAACAAACCTAATTAAATTCAAGAGAATAGAAAATCGGGGTGGAGGCAAGATGGCGGCTGGAAAGCAGGGTCTGGCATGAGCTCCCCACCAAGTCCCTCCAAAAACCTATAAAATAAACAGCTCTGAACCAATTTTAGAACTGCAGAACCCACAAAGTGGCAGAGGGAAGGAGGGCTCCAGCCCAGGACAGCCTGAATGGTCTCTGGGTAAGGTCTGTCCTGCACAAAGTTGGCAGCTGAGGGAAGCGGAGCTGAGCTGAGCCCAGCGTGCGTGGTGAGGACCAACCAGACCAAGAGCTGAGCGAAGAGTGGCCTAGCATCCTGAATTACTGAGCTGTGGCATTTACCAGACCTCACAACCCACAAACAGCAAAGACAACAGAGAAGGTTAGTGGGAAAAGCTACTGGGGACTGAGTTTGCGGTTTGGCCACCGCCCTTGGGGCAGTGGAGGTGGGGCAGCTTTAGAACTACAGCTGCAGTTGCTTCTCGCCCCAGGCCCACCTGGTGGAAAGGAATTAAGTGGCGATGCAGAGCAGGAGTGAAGAGCTTGCTGAGGATTTAAGCCCAGTCTGGGTAGGAGGTTCTTGGGGAAGGAGGAGTGCTGGTGAGGCATCACATCTGCCCAAGCATAGAACATAGAACTCTTTAGTCTACAAGATGTCATACACTGCTGAAAAACTCAAGGGTTAAGTAAGTTGGCTGGGAACATGGCCAGGCATCGAAAACACACCCAGATTCAGTCTCAGACTCTGGAATCCTTCTTTGGTGACAAAGAAGACCAAAACATACAGTCAGAAGAAGTTAACAAAGTCATAGAGCCTACAACAAAAACCTCCAAGAAAAATATGAACTGGTCTCAGGCCATGGAAGAACTCAAAAAGGATTTAGAAAAGCAAGTTAGAGAAGTAGAGGAAAAAT
>CM053623.1:340690716-340702932 GCA_028646595.1 Phalanger gymnotis
GAGAGAGAGAGAGAGAGAGAGAGAGAGAGAGAGAGAGAGAGAGAGAGAGAGAGAGGTAGTTTCATGGTAGAATAATACTGGAGTGTTATTATTTGACTCTTCTGGTTTTGCTATTAAACTATGGATTCTGTTCATTGGATCAGGACTCAATAGAAACAAAACTGGGAAGTGTATAGAGTTAAAAATCTGTTGTCTACAGTATGGCAAAGGGTTCTCAATGTGGCATAGGGTTATTGTTTAAATAAGGCTGCCTCCTTAACTTGGGGTTTACTGGCTAGATTTCTTTCTCAAAAATCAAGCCTTAAACTCAATTCACTTTGGATCCCGTAGACTGGACAATAGCTCCCTGCCCTCCTAGCATAGAGTATATGTAAATACCAGATAGGAACTTGTTTTTCTTTGGGACAGGAACCTTGAGTGTCTTCCCTTCCCATTTTAATTTTTTTTTTGGAGTTTTTAGTAAAGGGGCCATCCCTTGATTAACTTCTTAAAGAGTACTATTCACTGAATGGGCATTACCTCACTCAAAGTGACAACCTGAAAAAAACCTTAGCCAGAAAGGGCCAGAGTCTCCCAGTGTATCCTGGGCCATCTCCAGTCTTCCTGGTGAATATCAGGCCATTGGACCCAGATGGCTCTGGAAGAGAAAGTGATGCTGGTGATCTTGCACAGCCCTCCCTCACTCAAATCCAAGTCAACTGCAAGTTTCCCTGATGTCATAGTCCTCTTCAAGAACAAAAGACAAGCACAATGGTATATTTTTCTATATGGTAAAGTATAGGGTTCTCTATAGTATTGTATAGAATTCTGGACCTGGTATAGTTTTCTATTAAGCATGGTATCTGTTTCTGGACCTGGTATAGGCTTCTTGTCTACGGTAAGGTATAGAGTTTGTATGGTATAAAATAAGGTTCTCTATAGTAAGACAGGGTTCTGGATATGGTATTGTAACAACAATGTGGCCTCATTACCCACTACAGGTACAGGCTTCTGGACCTGGTGTAGGGTTCTTGTCTACATTATGGTCTAGTAATCTACTCATTAAAGTATTGATTTCTGGACTTGGAATGAGAAAGTCCTAGATTCAGATCTCATTTTGAATACTTACAAAACGATAAGGCTTTGGGCACTCTACAAGTGTGCAAAGTGGGATCTGAGCCAAATCTTATTAATTCCAACTCTAATACCTTATCCATTCTGCCAATTTCCATTTAAATAGGAAATCCATCAACAAAAATACATTGGTGCCAGATGTTGAAGGGCTTTATACGAAAAAGAGAGCAGCTTTCATTTTATCCTAGGGACAATTTGGATTGCAACAACACAGGGAATGTGAGTGTGGGCAGAGAAGAATGAGATTTATATACCCATTTCCTTAAGGATTAGCAGTGTAGATTTTATTATTGTTCCAGAATTATGAGGCAGGTTTGGGAGGGCATAAGTACAGGGAAAGGGCAGAATATGGCTAGCATATAGAGTAAAGCATGAGTAGAACTATCCAAGATATAGTGGTGCATGAAAAGTACTCACAAATCAGAGCAATGTGCACACCAGTCTAGATCTTACAGGATTAAATCTTCCAAGGCAGAAGCATAAAACAAACCCTAATACACCTTTATGGGCCTAAACCAGATTAAAATGTAATTGGGAAACATTTAACAAAACAAATTTAAGAAAAATAATAGAATATAATTAATATTTGGTTTTTTGGCCCTGAAGAAATACTTATAGAGGTTTAGTGGCCCCGTTTCTATTTTAGTTGGACACTATTACTCTGGTCTGCTGTGCATAGCAGTAGAGCATATTGTTCAAAGATCATATATTAAACTACTCATTAAATGAATACCTGTTGACAAGCTAAGAAATTGTCATTCTCAGGCTCTTCATTTCCCTTTGCTGCCATTCTCCCATGATTATAGCATAATCAAAGTTAGGCTACACATGACTGGGAAACCTTTTAATTTAATTTGTTTTATGAATTACTCTAGCTTCAAATTTCACCACCTACTATCCCCTTTTCTGATATGAACCTATCTGTTCTTGTCTCTTCTGATACATTTCTTAGCCATGCCTGATTAGTATAACTTCATAGGATCATAGTTTCAGAACAAGAAGGCAACTCAGATGTCATCAGATTCAACCCCTTCATTTTACAGATTAGAATTCTGACACTGAGAAAGGTTAAGTGACTTGCCTAGGGACACTCAGCTGATGGGGATTTGGGGCAGGATTTGAGCCTGGGAATTCTTGATTCCATATCAGATGGTGCTTCCATTGCAACACAATGCCTCTTCTGGGCCAGAAAGTATGCTCTGTTGACATAGGCATCGAGAATCCAAGTTCACCTCTAAACATGTTTGAATGTGAGTAACCTAACTGTGGGACTATTGTGGAAGAAAGAGATCACTGGAGAATTATTCTGAGGAGCACCAGATTGGTAGAACTAGATAAAAGTTATAAGGAAACAAGCTTAATTTTATATAATGAAAATCTCCCAAATTATTAGAGCTTTTTTTTTCTTCCCTGAATGTGTCACATTATAAAATGGCGAAGTCTCCATCACAGGCAACATTCAGGGAGAAGCTAGAGAGCTGGTAGTCAGGAATGACTTAGGGTAGATTCTTGCTCTGGGTCAGAAACTAGGATATTTGAATTTCTTCCCAAATGTATTCTGACTCAAAGGCTCCTACAATTGCAAGGGTACTGCTTCTGTTTATCTTTCAAAATGTCTACTCCTTCTCTTCAAGAAGGATCATTCTGTCCCTAGGACAGGCCTGAATCAATTCAAAATTAAAGAAAACAACCCTAAAAATTAAAAAAAAAGAAATGTTATATGGCTGAAGTACCTTGGATAATTCTCATTGCTGGATTAAGAGTTAAGGAAAATAGTGTTTTGGAATTTGTTAAAATGCTTGCAGACTTGCAAGAGTGAAATATGTAATCTTCAAGAAAATCAACAAAGTGCTCTCTAGATAATTTTGTTATTTCAAAGCTGTTATTTAAAAGAAAATCATTACTTATAGCAATGGTCCAAAGTAACCTGAGGTGAAATCAGAACCCTTGGATCTGACTGATCCTCCTGACTTAGGAAAACTCGCAAAAGCTTTGTGTTTCCTCTACGACTGTGAGCAAATTTCCCACCAGCACTCATAATAGCATCTGACTTCTGGCATGCTACTAAGATGCTGTGAAGCCTTAAACAGAAGAGCCATTAGTGTTCAGAGGTTGCAACAAGTAAAGTTAATCATCCTGTTTAAGTTGGCATCATCTCGCAATGGCTCTGTCATCTCGTGAGTCACTACACTGCCAAACCCATGGGCTTCAAACATCACTTGATTTAACTGATAAACATGTTCCTTTGGAAGAATTATTTGCTTTGCAGCAACCTTAGGAGGAGAATCATTAGCCTCCAAGAGGCTTTTTCAGTCTATACTTGTGGAAGCCTGGTCTAAGCAAAAGATAAAGCCTACCAGATCTATTAATTTTTACTAAAATGAAGATGTCATGGGGATGCCAAGCATGTTCCCTAAGTTGTATTTATACCATTGGTTGAGTTCCTTCTGGTCTTTTCATAAGTGCAGAGAAGAATGCAAATAATCCTGCATAAAATGTGCTTTCTGTTGCAACTGGCATCATTTATTTATTTTTTTTAGGGCAGGCGATGTTTGACATTTCATTCTAATTTTCCAAGTCTTAATAATCTAAAGATATTTATAGATGTCAAAATGTTCAAGAAGATTAATTCTGAGGAAGAAGATAGGTATGTAATTTTCAGATTTTTATCAGACTCAGCAGACAGTCAGACTGAGAAAGAAAGGTGATTTCTAGTTATTTCTGTGTTTCACAGAAGCAAATACCATAAATTGACCAGGGAACTTGCATTTTAAATGAAAGTAACAAATTTCCTTCTAACTAGATGAATGTTTTCAGAAGAGTGAAACACAGAATTCAGTAATTTTGCATGCAGTTGTAAGCATATGTAGGGAATTTCATACTTTTAAATTTTATGAACTAGGTAAGAGGTTCCTAGAGAGTTGATAATAATATTTTAAATATTCCTAAATGAGAATCCTAATTATTTGAATGAATTGGGACTGACTATACAGATAAGAATAACAAAAATATGAAGAATACTCATTATCCAGACTATGACATTAATTCTGACCCTTAATCTAGTCAGTGATACCAGGACACATAAATAGTTGCTTATGAAACTATTACCAAGTCAATAACAAGTGGGTTCATGCTTGTTAAGATATAGACAACTTCATTTTACTGTGTATGATTCCTGATGTTCACCACACTACATGCCTTCTGACTCTTCTAGAAGCAACTATTCAAGTTATGTGAACAAACCTTTTTGAGCAATGTATAAAACTTTGATTTTATTCTTTATCTGAATAATACATTCCAATACAATTAATCTACATCATCTGTTGTTCCTACTTTCACATTGAAGTCATTGAATATAACTGAGGTGGTTCTTATCAATTTCTTGATAAAAAAATTGACTTCATATGCGTAAAATACCTTTATAATCTGTTTATTCATTGTGAGCACTAAAATAAAGGAATACTGAGTGTCTCAAGAGGTACTTTATTGTGGTCTTTCAGTATACTAGTGAAATTACTATCTGATTTTGAGGGTGGGGGAGTGCACCAAGGAAAATCTGTGAACCATCCTCCATTTAACTGTAACCTCATTATTTATTCTGTATTCATCCATAGAAAGATTGTGTTTGTGCTATAATTCTGTATGTCTCAGAGAATCTCAATCACAGAGGTCAGAGTGATATCTGATGTCATCCATTCCAACCCTTATCTTACCTTTTCATGGAATCCTTTTATGTAACTACAGATCATTATTCATCTAGCTCAAAAACACCCAGCAGGTGGAGCCCATCAACTCCTGAGAGAACTTATTCCACTTTAATATGCCGTCATTGGCAAGCCGGTAAAATTTCTCTGGGCTCCAGCTTCTTCATGGATACATTGATGTGGGTACTAGATAAAGGTTGTGGTCTTTTCAGATTGTAACCTTGTGATGGCATTTTCCTAGATCTAAATTTTACTTCTGGTTCTGTATTTTTTGAAAGTTTTTTGTCCTTATAACAATTCTTAACATCTGTCAATTCCTCCTAGTTCCCCTTCCCCCCAGAGGCCAAGTAGAATAAGTCAAATCCATCTTCCTCATGACAGCCTTCAAATATTTAAAGACATCTATTGCTATCAAGGTGCTCAAACGGATCTGTGATGTCAGTGAGGAGAATTTTCCTTTCAGTTATACAGATTGCAACCTATCTATACCTGCTTACTTTGTATGATTCTTTCCCATGTTTATCCATAAGTTTTCCATAATGAGCACATAATGTGCTAGAGGTCTTCATTTTTTTTTCTCCTGATATCATGGCACTACCAATGGAACATGTGGGCTGCACTTGGTTTATCCTTCATTACTTCTATAGGACTAGCCCAGATTTTCCCCTCAACTTCCTTTAAGTTCCTCTTAATGCCTCATCTTCTACTGAAAGCTTTTCTTAATCTCCCTTAATTCTACCAATTTCCCTCTATTTTTTATTTCCAGTTCACCCCATATCTAGCTTATTTGTACATAGTTGTTCACATGTTGTCTTCCTGTGAGCTCCTTAAGGGCAGGGACTATCTCTTGCCTTTCTTTACATTCCCAGCACTTACAATATAGTCAGCATTTCATAAATATGTGTATATTGAATGACTGAGTGAATGATAACTCCTTATGATAACTATCAGGTTCTAACTATGTTTCTTCTCCAGAGGAAAAATCTCCAGGGTATTCAATTGATCGTCATGTGTCATGGTCTTAATGTCCTTCATTATGTTCATCACCCTCCTCTGGACAGTCTACAGCTTGTTATTATCCTTCCTAAAATGTCACTAGTAAAACTGATCACAATGCTCTGCATACTCTGTCTAAGGAAGCAGACAATGAGACTATCACTTCCTTCATTTTAGAAGGTTTGTTTCATTTCATATCATATAAATTTTCATCAGATTAGCTTAATTTTGTGACTATTTCTTATTTTTTTGCTGCTATGTCATGTTGTTTGCTAATAATTCACAAAAGATATTCTTAGTGTCTTCTCCATTTTGTAATTGTATGTAGCTATTAAAAACACTTAAGTCTGGGATTTTACCTATCATTCTAATCTGTGGAGATCATTTAGGGTCTGAACAATTACCTAGCATATTAGTCATCCCACTCCTCCACTTATATCTTTGTCCCATCTATAGGTATACCAGTTGTCAAACAAAAATCTCACATATCGAACATCTAACAACAAAATAGATATCTAAAAATTATGAGTCTTAAAACTCTTTTCTACCTTTTCTATCTCTACACTGCCATCAATATGCATATGAATAGAAACCACACAGGAGTAAGAAAAAGTTTGTATTTTTGACCATAAGAAAAGTGATGATATTGCCATAGCACTTAAAGATTTGCATAATGCTCCGTAGATATTGTCTCATTTGATCATCAAAACAGTCCTTTGAGGGAAACGTTAGCATTATTCACACTTCACAGGTAAAGAAATTGAGGTTAAGAGAGGTTAAGTGATTTGAATTAGGTCACATAGGTTAAGGAATGTCTGAGAGTTTTGGACCCAGGAATTCCAGATTGCCATTCCTAAACCTGAGTCATCAGCAAAGAATGTATTAGTTACTTGACAAACAGATGGTAATGTCTCTCTTTATTTAGGTAGGGTGTCTGTTTCTGGAAACCAAAGTATATTCTAAAGCTCTCCCAACTTGGAAGAACCTTTCATAGCTTCTACACAGTGTCGTAGTCTTCAGCAACTTCGGGTCACCTTCATATCATTGTGGTGAGACACCAAGTTACAATTTTGTGAAAATTTTTGTATATTTGTCAACAAACATTGTGACTTCAACATTTTTTTCCAGAAATACGAAATATTTAACTTAATTCCATGATGGTAGAGATGATAATTTTATAGATGAGAAAACCAAAAGCTGTGTTCACTTACTTTATCAAAGTCATAAGCCAGCAACTCAAAAAGTTCCTAGTTTAGTTAGGATTTTCATAACTGATTTTCTCCTTTAGATATGACAGAATATTAAAGTTAATAATTTAATATGCATATATAAATATAAAATACATTCAAATATTAATATATTTGCAAAATTTTCAAAATACCTAGAGTAAATTACATTGCATTGGTAAAGGGAGTTTTCTTATCCAGAAGTTTCCTGTACCAATGAAATTATAGGTTCATTACATAAACCTTCAATATGCCAATCTATACATGATATAGGAAGGCTTTCTTTTTCTCAAAGTCCATATAAGAAGCTCATTTGAATTTCATATCCAAGGTCAGGTCTCTTAACATTTTTTGTGACTCAGCTTTCTTATCTATAGGGAGGGAATGATAATAGCTATTGTACCTGCCTCAGGGTTTTGCAAATCACAAATGAGATAATGTAGGCAACATTTTTTTGTAAGTTATAAAGAACAGTATTAATGTTAGTCATTACTATTATTGTTAATAACAATCATTTCAGACTCGATATCCCCTTTTGAAGGTATATTTCAGGCAGATGGTGGGAACAAGAAACAATTCAATGTGATCAAACAATATAAACATATATTTTGTCTCATTCCAGTGTGGAGCACATAAAAGGTGATTAATAAAAGATTGTCACATTGATTTCAATTGAATTCTATGTCATTTTCAGAGTTTTCCAATACTATCATGACTTTCTTCCTCAAAATAGTTTGGCTAGATATGGGTAGCATCAAATTCTCTAGTGGGTCATTTTGTTGAATTATTAATCAATCAACATGCATTTATTAAGTGCAAAGGCACAGAAATGAGAAATGGAGTTACATGTGTGAAGACTAGTAAATAAGGCTGGACGTTATAGTGTGTAGAAGGAGGTAATATAAAAGAAGATTGGCAAGATGGGAAGAGAACCAATTGTGAAGGGCTTAAGATGAAGTTTACATAAGATCCTTAAGATAATAAGGAGCTAATGGAGTTTTGGAGTTGAGGGAAGCTAAATGACTTGAAAACGGTCATATAGTCTTTATCAAAAATAGGACCTGAACTCAGGTCTTCCTGAGTCTAAGGCAAATTTCAAACTATTATGTGGCACTGCCTTATATCTAAACAAGTGTAGTAATATATAGTCATAAATATAAATTTTGTTATAATCATGATTGTAAAAGTATGACAGGTATTTCACACCACCACCAATTAGTATAATTACCATGATGCTTTAGATCCTCATGCCTTTATACATGGTGAAATGGCTTCTCTGATTAAGAAACAGAATAAGCAATCAAAGTGTAAAATCTGTGTTAATAATTACTAGATACCTCTGTTGAATTAATTTAAAAATCAAAAGCATAAATTAGGTTTGATAACCTAGTTAACTAAGTGTGTATATTATTATGTCTACATGTACAATATGTATATATGCACATATACATGCATATGTACATATGTGTATTTGTAGGTATCAGGGAAAGAAATTCCAACAACTTTGAGGAGCCAAGACCTTGTGTTTGTACCAGAGGGAAAAATAGGTAAGGGATTGAGCCAAGAGTGAGTATTATATTTCCCTCCCAAATCTATCCCTCCTCTCCATTGACCGTGTCTTCAGTGGGAATGCATCTTAGTGAGCTGAGAGAGAAAGGACAAGACAACTTAAAGAAAAATGACTTCTTTAAAGCAGACAGAAGTGTAGCTTTCAGACTTACAAGAATTCTAAAGAATGCTACACATATCTTAAGGGAATATCATGACTATTCCAGGAAGGGAGAAAAAAAATTCTATCCAACTAGGAACTGTGCATTATCACCTTACCACATGTGATTTCTAAGGTCAAACACACCATCCCCTGGACTCTTTATGTAGTGGTGAGAGACTATGTCAGAGAATTTTGAAGAGAATGTTTTGTACTAACTGTTCTTCCTATACTGATCTTAGCAAATTTGTTGTTCATTTGTATTGAGGGTGTATGACACTTTACGACCCCACTTGGGGTTTTCTTGACAAAGATATTAAAATGGTTTACCATTTCCTTCTCCAGCTCATTTTACAGACAAGGAACTGTAATGGTAATGCAATTTGAAGATCTTCCCATCCATTAATAGACCCATATGATCTGTCTGAGTCACACGGAAGTCTAAGTCACATGAGCCTGTGGTCAGAGGAGGTTGCAGAAAGGGTGGAGCAGGAAGGTGTGCAGCAGGAAGTTGGTGTGAGCTTAGAGCTGGGAGAGAGATGGTGGGAGTTATAGCTTGGAAAGAGAGAGGAGCAGGCAGCAGCAACTAGCTTGAGAGAGGGAGTGATTTTGCTTAAGGGAATCTGCTTGTGAGAAGGCTGACAGAGGGATGGCTTGGGGATGGTGGTGCCCCCTGCACTAATAATGTTTATAGATTTCTTTGTTGGTATGATGGATTTGGCTTTCTGGTGTTGGGATAAATGTTTTAGTTTTGCCTTCCATGGAGAGAGTCTGTTATTTTTGCAATTCAGAACCATATTGGCATATTCATAGCACCTGTGGGTATTGCATTGGTCCTAAAGGAACAGAGGCAAGCAGAGTTAAATAACTTGCCCAGGGTTGCAAAGCTAGTAAGCATCTGAGCTTGGATTTGAACTCAGGGAGATGAGTATTCCTGACTTTAGCCTTGGCATTCTATCCACTGTACCACCTAGCTAATTAAATCTGTCTGCCTAAAAGATATCCGCTAGATAATCAATGGAGAGCATACCAATGGAGTTTGTTAGTTGTGCTGTAAATCCACCTCAAACCTCTTAGAATTAGCCCTAGAACTGTGGGAGAAGGAGTAGTCAGCTACACCACAGAAATTTAGACTGCTAGAGCAAGTGGAAAGTGAGAAGTAACACTAAATGTCACATAAATACTTTTTTTGTGAGTATGTGTGTTTACTTTTGTTAATGGTCTATGGATGAACTTATTCAATGAATGAAGTTGGATTGCCAACAGTTAAAGTTTTTAATTCATGCTTCAAAGACTTTTTCAAAGACATATGTGCTTTAGACTTAGTGTATAGTTAGGTAATTAGTGAATACAAACATTTGACTTTTACTTCAAATGTTATGTGTTATATGATTAAATTCATTGACTTTCTATTGTTGGAATGGGAATAGAATTTTTAGTAGCTCTAAACCCGCTTTTCCATCAGTTACTGGGTGATAGAGACTTTGGAGATGAATTGCCAGACTTGCAATTCCATTTTGGGGGGAGAGAAAGAAAGAAAGAAAAAGAAAAAGAGGAAAAATAACTAAAACCCAGGAGATTAGATCATATTGCCAAACGGTTTACCTTTATCATAAATACTAGACCACACTTTTGGAATTTCACATTTATTCATGGCTAACCTTGGTAAGGAATCTGTTTGGGAATGTGACTCATCTGCCTAGGAGATACACTGGGAAGAAATTTTATCTCATGGAGTCAATTTTCATTTTGGCGGTACCCAAAGTTTAAAGCTTATCGGAATATTCCTGGCCTAGGATCCAAATAAACATCTTGGAACTCTTTGGACTGATATTTGTCAACAATAATTAGTTTAAACCATATGCTATTATAAGTACTTTTAATTATAGAGGCATCCTGTTTCCCGGTATCATGCAAACATTAATTTCATGATTCTGTTACTTTAACCAAAATGTGTCTCATTATATGAAGTTTTATAATATATGAGGCATGTTGCAATTTTAATTTTGCATGACTTTTGCTGTTGTTATTTGCATTAATGATCAGAGCAGGATTCCAGTTGAGATGTGCAAGGAACATGGCCAAACCAGGTTTACTGTAACCATGAATTTATCTCAGTTTTCCACTGAGGATTATTTATCAGAAACCAACATACTTGTGGCCTCATATTGTATTGAAATCAAATCACAAACATGTTTATTTTTGATTTTGAAGGAGAAAAGGTACTTTTGATTTTTATAATAAACTAAAGAATGGTAAAATCCTAAAGATGGAAAAAAAACTTCTAAATTAATTTAGTTCAACTCTTACCTAAAGCATTAATGTTGTCTGTAGAATAACAAGAAGTTGATTATTCAAGATACGCTTGAGTAAAGTATGATGCAGTTGAAGGAGTGCTAAGTCTTGAGATGGTGAACCTGGGCTTAAATCCTGGCATTCTAATCTGTATGACCATGATCAGGTCACTTAGTCCATCTACACCTCTGTTTCCCAATCTGTAAAAAAGAAAGGTTTGGACAAAATGACCAATGTGATTCCTTTTAGCTCTAAATTTATGATTTTATTACCACCAGCGATGGATCTGTCTACATCCCTAGAAACAGTTCTATTTGTATTGAGTTCTATCAATTCCTTTGATGACAAGCATCAATAAGTCCCTAACTTAAGCTCAGTTCTGTCCATAATGCTTCCTTAGGTGGGTATGCCTGTCAAGGTAATGATGATAGGAAAAACATAGGGAGGGTGGGTAGACTTGGGAGGACCTATGGATTAAGGAAAAAACTGAAGAATGATTAGAAGAGTCTTCTTCCATGTTACTTCTTCAACATTGATGAGCAAGCCATCAGGAGCAAAATTCTGTACAACTCAGATAATGCACAGTAACATCAGATTAGAGTTTCAATTCAATGAATGATAAAAAAAAGAAAGAGAGAAGAGGAAAAATATAATTAATCTAAGCTTCTGAATTTAACCTCACTAAAACTGATGCTTTTTTGTTTACCCACAAACTAGAATAAAAGACAGTTTGAAGTAAGGGTTCAAATGAAGAGAACCTGATATAATGTTCATTTAACCACTTCTTTGTCATCTTTTCTCTGACCCCTCAAGATTATTGCAAGATTCTCAGAGGGAAATAAGAATAACAAGAAATTGATCTATAAACTCTGTATTTTCTACCTCATGATACTGGATTCTGGATATTTTGGAACTGTTTTTGTGGAATCATTTCAGATCCACAGCCAAAAGTGAGAAAAGAAAAGGAAATGAAGGGGGCGGAGCCAAGATGGCGACTGGAAAGCAGTAACTGGCGTGAGCTCCCCACCAAGTCCCTCCAAAAACCTATGAAAAAATGGCTCTGAACCAATTCTAGAACTACAGAACCCACAAAGGGGCAAAGGGAAGCAGGACTCCAGCCCAGGTCTGCCTGGATGGTCTCGGGGTAAGGTCTGTCCCGAACAGAACTCCCAGC
>CM053623.1:340703432-340721880 GCA_028646595.1 Phalanger gymnotis
CAGCCACTTAATTCCTCCCACCAGGTGGGCCTGGGGCCAGAAGCAACTGCAGCTGAATTTCTAAAGCTGCCCCGCCTCCGTTGCCTCAGGGGTGGAAGTCGAACCGCAAACTCCGATCCCGTCCCGCTGCTTTCCCCACTAACCTTTTGCTGTTTGTGGGTTGTGAGGTCTGGTACATGCCACAGCTCAGTAATTCTGCAAGCTAGGGCACCCTCCGCTCCACTCCAGGTCTCGTCGGTCTGCGGTCTGCTGCGCCGCGCCGCGCCGTGCCGCCTCGCGCACTGGGCTCTGCTTGGCTCAGCTCCGCTCCCCTCGGCTGGGGGCTGGGAGTTCTGTTCGGGACAGACCTTACCCCGAGACCACCCAGGCTGACCTGGGCTGGAGCCCTTCTTCCCTCTGCCCCTTTGTAGGTTCTGCAGTTCTAGAATTTTTCAGAGCCACTTTTTCATAGGTTTTTGGAGGGACTTGGTGGGGAGCTCACTCCAGTTACTGCTTTCCAGTCGCCATCTTGGCTCCGCCCCCCCCATTGCATTTTTTTCAAGTGACTATAGTTTTGATTTCTTCTTCTGAAAGGGTCCTTTTCCTATTCTTTGACCATTTGTCAATTGGGAAATGTCTCTTATTTTTATAACTTTGATTCATTTCCATGCATATTTAAGAAAGGAGGCCTCTATCAGAAACTTTTTTGTAAAATCTTTTTCATATTACTTCATTATTTGTAGTATCTTTTAGCAAAATGTAGTTTCCCTGATTATCTCTTAAGTAGATGAATTTTTGGTTTTGCTTTGTCTGTGATCATTATCACTACCTTTGCCCCCCTTCTTTACTTCAGCTGAAGTATAATAGATTCTTCCCCATCCCTTTATTTTAAGTATGTGTGTCTTTCTGTTTCAATTGTCTCTTGTAAACAATATATTGTCAGATTCAGGTTTCTAATCCATTTTATTACCTGTTTCCATTTTATGGGAGAGCTCAACCCATTCACATTCACAATTATGATAACTAATTGTGCATTTCCCTCCATTCTATTTTCTTTAGTTTATCTTTCTCTCTCTCTTTTTGCCTGTCCCTTTTCAAAAAAGTCTGTTTTGCCTCTGACTAGTGTGTCCCTTAATAGACCTTCCTTTTTATCCTCCTCCCCCCCAATATTTCTTATCCATTTCTCCTATTTCCCTATTGATTCAGGCAGATTTCTATGCCCAATTGATGACTCTGTCTGTCTCTGTCTCAATTTCCTTTTTATGCTTTTCTTTTGTCTTGTATTTAGAAGTCAAATTTTATATTCAGCTCTGGCCTTTTGTCAGGAATGCTTGAAAGTTCTTTATTTCATTAAGTATCCATTATCCCCCTGAAGGATTATATTCGCTATTGCTGGGTAGGCTATAAAAATCCAAGTTCTTTTGTGTTCCAGAATATCATATTCTAAGCATTCCAATTCTTTTTTTCTCTTTTCAATTTATTTATTTATCTATCTATTTCTCTATTTACTCATTCATTCATTCATTAATCTATCTATCTATCTGTCTGTCTGTCTGTCTGTCTGTCTATCTATCTATCTATCTATTTTAGTTTTTGACATTCACTTTTACAAGATTTTGAGTTCAAAATTTTCTCCCCATCTCTTCCCTCACCCCAGGATGGCTTGCCTTCTGATTACCCCTTTCCCCAATATGTCATGCCTTCTATAACCCCTCCCACTTCTCTTATTCTCTTCACTTTCTGTTTTTTCATAGGGTAAGCTAGATTCTATACCCCATTGCCTGCGTATCTTATTTCCCAGTTACATGTAAAAACAGTTTTTAACCTTTGTTTTTTTTTTAACTTTGAGTTCTAAATTTTCTCTATTCCTCCTTCCTCACACACCCTCATTGAGAGGGCAAGCAATTCGATATAGGTTTTACATGTGTATTCATGCAAAATGCTCCCATAATAGTCATGTTGTGAAAGACTAACTATATTTCCCTCCATCCTATTCTGTTCTCCCATTTATTCTACTCTCTTCTTTGATCTTGACACTCCTCAAAAGTGTTTGCTTCTGATTACTGCCTCTTCCAATCTGCCCTACCTTCTATTAGCCCTCTCTCTTATCCACTTCCCCACTGCTTTTCTGTAGGGTAAGATGGATTTCTATACTCAACTGAGTATGCATGTTATTCCGTCCTTAAGCCAAATCTGATGAAAGTAAGGTTCTCTCATCCCCTCTTCCCCCCTTGTAAAAGCCTTTTGTTGCCTCTTTTATATGAGATATTTACTTCTTTCTACCTTTCCCTTTATGCTCCCAGTACATTAATTTCTCACATCTTAATTTTATTTCTTAGATATCATCCCTTCATATTCAACTCAACCTGTGCTTCAGAGGTTTTGTGCAGCTGTTTTCGGAGTTACTTCTAGGTACCTGTAAATTTTCAGTTCTTCCGAAGTGCTATGATAAAAGGAGAGGTGATTACTCCTCTACTGGCCTGTGCTCTAGTCCGTGAGTGACCTTAAGCACTCCTTTCTGCCTTGGAACTTCTAGGACGACTCCCTGACCACATTCACCACACCAGAATTGCTCCTTACCCCAGGACCACCAACCAGGACTGTGACCCAGATCCAAGCAGGGCAAAGTAAGAGAATCCTCCCTCAGCAGCGGCAAAGACATCCCTGCACTCCCACTCTGATCTTTCACTTGATTCCCCCACTCTCTGTGGACCTGGAGCTCTGGAAGTAGCTGCTGCTGTTGCTTCTGCTGCTGCTGCCACAGCCACCTCCACTGCCCTAGGGGACTGGAGCCAGACTACACCTTTCTCTCACCCAAGTCCAACAGAGTTTTTCCACTGACCTACTAAGTTGTCTTAGGCATTTCTGGGTTGAGAAGTCTGGAAACTGCCACAGTTCAGTGATTCAGTGCCCTGAGATCTGCTCCACCCCGTTTGCTCTGGCTTGGTATGTACTGCCATGGCCCATGCTGGGCTTTGCTCTGCTCTCACCGTGTTATGACAGACTCTTCCCAGCAACCTTCCATGCTGTCTTGTGTTGGAGACTCATTCAACTGTCATTTAGTGGATTCTGTAGCTCTAGAAATTGTTTAGAGCCGGTTTTGCATATGTTTGGAGGGATTTGGGGGAGAGCTCAAGCAAGTCCTTCCTTTTACTCTGCCACTCTGCCCCAACAATTTTCTTTAATTATTTCTTGTATTGTTGTATCAAAATTCTTTTCTTATCATAACTTTCAGTTAGTCTGACTATATTTATGTTTTCTCTTCTTGATCTGTTCTCTAATTCTGTCATTTTTCTAATAAGATGTTTCATTTTCTCTTGTACTTTTTCATTATTCATGTTTTGTTTAATTATTTTTTGATCTCTTAGAATTTCATTGGCTTTGCCTTGCCCAATTTTAATTTTCAATGTGTCATTTTCTTCCTTATGACTCTATATTTCCTTCTCTAATTGGTTAACTTTCCTTTCATAATCTTCTTGGTTTTCTTGGATTATTTTTATTTTTATTTCTTTTTTTACTTTTTCCTTCATTTCTGTCATTTGATTTTTAAAGTCTGTTTTAAGATCTTCTATGGATTCTTTTTTGGGTAGGTGAACATTTGGAATTACACTTTGGGGGTTTATTTACTTCAATATCTTCTTCTATTCAAATGATAGTTTTCTATATTTGGATTCTTTCTCCTTTGCCTGTGCATTTTTAGTGGTAATAGCTTAATTTTTGTAAACACCTCTAACTTTGGGGTATGGGAGATGGTGTCTCTTGCCCCAGATCTTCAGTTTTCCCCTCTAACCTGGAACCAAAGTCAAATCTCCAACTTCCTTTAAGTGCCTACAGCCAAAGGCTTTCTGCCTCACTGTTTCTTTACTCACTGGATGTGTGCCAGTTCCTTATTTCCTCTGCTGCTCTTCACAGCATAGCTAGGTCTGGTGTTTCTTGTCAGCAGAGGTTCCCTATATCTTCCCTGGCTCAGACGTCCAACTCCCCTCATCATTCCAGGGGTAAAATTCCTGTGGCTGGGGCTGAGGCAGTCTCTCAAACCAACTAACTCCATGACTTGCCACTTTTTGTTAAAGTGGACCCTGGCCTGGAGTTGTTCATGCTTCATAGGGACAAAATCTTGCCCTGGGGTATTTCTTCTGAAATTCTCAAATTGTCCCAGGAAGATCCCTGTTGTGCCCCTATTCTTATTTATTTTTATTGATACTTTCTTTGCCCTAAGGTTCTATTTTGTCACTTTTGTGGGGGAAATCTTGAGAGCTTGGAATTTTCTGACCTACTCATGCATCTTCCCAGAATCCTCTCTAATTCTGCTTTTTAAGGATTTATTTTCTTTGATATTTTTCTTCCCTTTTTTTAACCAACCTGTTAATTCTCTTTTCATAACTGTCTTCCCTCATTTGCATTCCTTTATCTAATTTTATACCTACCACTCTTGTTCAGTTCTAAAAATGATTTTTTTCCCATTTCTAGCAATTCTTGTTGGGCTCGTGTCTACTTCACATTTTTTTATTAGGACTTTCCTTGTAGCTGTATTGATATCTTTGTATTCTGAGTTTGTGTAGTCATCTTCTTTGTCATACTGGTAGCTTTTTTTTTACTTTGTCCTTTTCATTTGTGTCTAATCTTCCTTTTTAGCCTAATATTTTTGTATTTTCTCATTTTTCCAACTTGGATATTGACCTTGAACTTTATGTTTAGGTTTAATCTGTTTCCAATGTGGAGGGGGGAGAGAGGGGCACTATCCCAAGCTTTTTTTTTTTACATCGCTGTATTGTAATGGTAATCAGGGAGATGCTTTTTGCTGTTTTTCTCTTAAGTACCTTTAATGATTCTTGCCTTTCAAAGGTAATGGCTTGCAAAATGGGATTTTTCACTGTTCCTTGTTTGAGTACTTTTCAGCAGGCAATCAAGTGCCCCAGGGCCCTGAGACTAGCTTATAAGATCCAAAGTTGGTGTTTGACTTTTGGGGCACATTCATAGAAGGAGTGTTGAGACTCTGGCAAGACCTAACTGCCCCCCCCCAAGCTTTACTAACCCGGACTCATTGGTTCTTCTCTGGTAACTATGTATTGTGATTTGAATCAGACAAGATCTGTCTGTTGATGTTTGTAAATTCATTTTGTATTTGCCTTGAAATTCAGGGAGCTGATCTTTTCCCCTTGAAGTGTGAATGATATATGTATGTTTGATTAAACTGAGATTGTTAACCCCATAAAGTTACTTTTGGTAGTAAACTAGATCAAAAGAAACTGTGTTAGTGGCCTTCTGTGTGCTGCTTATTATTTGCCTTACACAGCCACTGTAGCTGCTAGCAGATTGTTGTTACACATGTTCAGAAATACTTCTGGAGATTTGGAAGTTTTTATTACTCCCAAGGTGGTGTAATCTGAGCAGAGGTATGGTCACTGACTTCCTGGTCTGTACTCTGTTTCTTGTCCAGGAAGAGGGATTGTTTGGGGCAACTGAATAAGTGGCAGCAGTTATGATTTCCAGATATCTCAGCCCATAGACATAAAAAATAAGTTAGAAGATCAGCAGGAAAGGTCTGTCACACCTATGTGAGAGTAGAACACAATCCAGTGTAGCCACACCAGCATAGCCCTGGCTCCAGTTAAGCAGGAGCACACTTTGGCAGCCACTGAATCTGCACTGTCTGCTTCTGGAAGAAGAAGATAACAAAATCAAAGCTCCTGCATCCAAAGCCTCAAAGAAAAATATGAATTAATATCAGGCCATGGAAGAGCTCAAAATGGATTTTGAAAATCAAATAAATGAGATAGAGGAAAAATTGAGGGAAAGTGAGAATGATGCTGGAAAAACACAAAAAGAAGGGCAACAGCCTGGTGAAGGACACACAAAAATACTAAAGAATATGACACCTCAAAAAATAAACTAGGCCAAATGGTAAAAAAAAAAAAAAGTACAAAAATCCAATGAGGAGAAGAATGTTTTAAAAAGCAGAATTGGCCAAGTGGAAAAAGAGGCACAAAAATTCACTGAAGAAAAAAAGAACTCCCTAAAAAGTAGTATTGGCCAAATGCAAAAGGAGGTACAAAACCTTACTGAAGAAAATAATTCCTAACAAATTAGAATGGAGCAAATGACTTTATGAGAAATGAAGAAACAATAGAACATAACCAAAGGAATGAAAAAATAGAAGACAATTGGAAATATCTCATTGGAAAAACAACTAACTTGAAAAATAGATCCAGGAGAAATCATTTAAAAATTATTGGACTACCAAAAAGCAATGATCAAAAAAAGAGCCTGGATATCATCTTTCAAAAAATTATTAAGGAAAACTACCCTGATATTCTAGAACCAGATGGTAAAATAGAAATTGGAAAAAGCTGCCAATCAACTCCTGAAATAGATCTCAAATTAAAACTCTCAGGCATATTTTAGCTGAATTCCAGAGCTCACAGGTCAAGGAGAAACTATTGAAATCAGTCAGAAAAAAAAAAAACAATGCCCTAGTCAGCATAATACAAAATTTAGTGGCTTATACATTAAAGGATCAGAGGGCTTGGAATATGATATTATGGAGGGCAAAGTAGCTAAGATTTCAGCCAAGAATTATCTATCCAGGAAAACTGAGTATAATCCTTCAGGGAATGAAATGGTCGTTCAACGATGTAAAGGACTTTCAAGCATTCTTGATGAAAAGACCAGAGCTGAATAGAAAATTTGACTTTCAAATACAATACTCAAGAGAAGCATAAAAAGGTAAATAAGTAAGGGAAATCATAAGGGACTTAAGGTTAAATTATTTACATTCCTACATGGGAAGATGATACTTGTAACTCATGAGAACTTTCAAATTGTTAAGGCAGATAGAAGGAGGACATATAGACAGAGGGCACAAATGTGAGCTGCATATGAAGGGATAGTATCAAAAAAAGTCAATTTAAGGGGTGAGAGAAGAATGTACTGGGAGAAAGGGAAAGGGAGTGGTAGAATGGAGTAAATTATCACACAGAAAAGAGGTGAGAAAAAGCTTTTTAGAGTGGAGCAGAGGGAGAATGGAAGGGGTAGTGAGGGAACCTTACTCTCATCACAACTGGCTCAGAGGGAATAACATACACACTAATTTGGGCATAGAAATCTATCTTACTCTACAGGGAATTAGGAAAGGAAGAGAATAAAAGAATGGTGGTGATAGAAGGGAGGATATAGTCAGAAGTAAAACTCTTTTGAGGAGGGACATGGTAAAAAGAGAGAGATAATAGAATAAACTGAGGGAGACATGGGATGGAGGGTAATACAGTTAGCAACAGTAATTATGAAAAAAAAAGTTTTTAAGCAAGTTTCTTTGATAAAGCCTCATTTCTCAAACATATATTGAAGTGAGTCAAATTTCTAAAAATAAGATCCATTCTCCAATTGATAAATGATAAAAAAAAACATATAAACAGTCTTCATATGAAGTAATAAAAGCTATCTAAATACATATAAAAAAATGCTCTAATTCACTATTGACCAGATAAATGAAAATTAAAACAATTCTGAGGCACTACCTCATACCTATTAGATTGCTTAATAGGACAGAAAATGATAAATGGTGGATGGAATGTGGGAAAAATGAGGTATTAACGTACTGTTGATTGAGTTGTGGATTGATTCAACTACTCTGTAGAGCAATTTGGAACTATGTGCAAAGAGCTATAAAACCAAATACCCTTTAACCTAGCAATACCACTAAAAAACCCTTTGAGCTAGCAATACAGCTAAAAAACAAAACAGAAAATGGCCTAAATGTGTAAAATATTTATAATAGCTTTTTCTTCCTGGGAGCAAAGAATTGGAAATTGAAAAGATGTCAGCCAATTGGGGAATGACTGCGCATGTTTCGGTACATAATTATGATGCAATTCTATAATGATATGGAAAATGACAAGGAAAATGCTCTCAGAAAAGACTGGAGAGACTTGCATGGCTCAAGCAAAGTGAAATGTACTGTGTACAAAGTAACAGCAATATTGCAAGATCATCCACTATGAATGACTTAGGTACTCTCAGCAATACAATGATCCAAGACAACTCTGAAGGACTTAGGATGAAAAATGCTATCCATCCCCAGAGAAAGAACTGATGATATCTGAATACAGATTGAAGCATACTTTTAAAAAACTTTTTTAAGTATTTTTTTCTTGTCTGTTTTCTTTCACAATATGACTGTTATGGAAATGCTTTTCATGACTACAAATATATAAACTATTTTAATTTGCTTGGCTTCTCAGAGGGTGTGTGGGGAAGGAAGAAGGGAGAAAATTTAGAACTCAAAGTTTTAAAAACAAATGTTAAAAATTGTTTTACATGTAACTGGGGAAAAATAAAATGCTCAAAAAATGTAAAAGAGCCCACTTCTAATCTCTTATATCCTCAACTCCTCCGTATGTTGTTTAGAGGGAAAGCATGGGGCAGAGTTGAGTTCTGTTGCCTGTTGCCACACAATCATGAACTGAGGACAAGAACAAGGGAGGCAGGTGGGAGTGCTGAAACAAGAGAATGGCTTGGAGTGGATCACAAGGCACAAGCCCACAGGACAACCCTGCCATAACCAGGGAGCTGGTGGTAGAGAAGTACTGAAGAAGTGGATTCAGGATTAGGGATTTCTGGGACAGTCTTCATGTCATTTTACAATACTTGAGGCAATGGAGAGTGTCTCCATGTGGATGATGTTCTGGTTCCAATAATTTTGAAGTTTTTATCATTAAGTTTTACAAAAAGACTTCACTCAAAACAATCTTGAATTGAGGTCATGAAAATTAAGTTACCTCCATTATACAACTATGGAAACCGGGACTGAGAGAGCCTAAATGATTTTCTCAGTGTCAAATATTTTGGGAGATCTAGTTGGTGCACTGGCAAATATTTAACAACTGGTGCTCAAAAAATATACACAAAGCACATTTTTAATTTTAATAGACTTTTAACATTTTCTCTATCATTTTCTTAAGTCTACCCAGTAAGCAAAGTAAATAAATCTCTGACTTCTTGATTTCCAAGGTATAAATGCTCTCATTGGCAATTTGGCTCTCACTAACCTTTTGGAGCTGGCTCTAGTGCACCACTGGCTAGAACCCAGGCTCATAGATCTTTTGACTTCTAATTGTGTCATTTTTTAAAACATTATTCCACCCTACATTTCATTCTTACCCAATAGAAAAGGATATCTAACTTTTGAGGGTTGAAACTGTCATATATATATATATATATATATATATATACATATATATATATACACATATATATGTATATATATGTACATATATGCACATATATACACATATATACACACATACATATGTATGTGTGTATACACATACATATATACATACACACATACACATGCATATATGTGTATATATTCTCTGAATAAGAGAATACAGCTGAGAGACTGAGAAGGCGGTAAGACTTGAAAAGTTAATGAAGAAAAGGGAATTGCTTAAAGAAATAAAATACATTCAAACATTATTCCCTCTGCCTAATCTTAGAAGAGAATAGTCTGATACTCATCTGTGGCAAAAATAATAGGGACAGCAAAATAATGCAAATTATTGGGAAGGATTATAGAAAGAAACTCATAATAATAACAGTTAACATATACACATAGCACTTCAATGTTTTCAAAGTACTTCACATTTATTGTCTCATTTCTTTCTCACCAAACCTCTGTGAATCAAGTACTATTATTACCACCATTTCCAGATAACAAATAGCTCCTGAAAAAGACTGACTTGTATAGCAGTATTAGTAATAATCAACAATTATGGCACTTTAAGGTTTGGAAATTGCTTTACATCCACTATTTATTCACAATATCCCTGCCTGATATCAAATGTAAATGTAATATGTATCTGAAGCAGAATTTGAACTCAGGTCTTACTGGATCTAGTTCCAGCCTGTTAAACACTATGCCACCTAGCCATCTTGAGACAAACAAATAAAACTAAACATCCTTCTGCTCTTACACAAAATCCTAGTATGTTCTTACTTGGAATATAGTTACTAGTCCTAGTGATCACTAAAACCATGTGCATGCTGGAGTCACCCCTAATTGACTTACAAAAGCCAGCATTAAATTTTCAGTATGAGCATTTACACCTTAGGAATTAATCACTCCTACAAATCATGGTTTGATTTATTGTTTGTTGATCATCTTAGACCTAAGTAATAATATAGATTAACCTTAAAGTCTATGTGTGCAATTTTTCTTTTGTGATCCTAGTTTACCAACACATTCCTGTACTTTACTTTAAACATTGCTTGTGCTTAAACGTAGAGTAGTAGAAGGCAAAGAGAAGGAAGTCACCATCAGGCTTAAGATCTATTGACCATTGGAAAATAATGATGGTGATGATGATGATGATGATAATGGTGATGATGATGACGTTGATGATAATAATAATAATAATGATGATGAAGAAAAAGGAGGAGGAGGAGGGAGAGGAAGAGGAAGAGGAAGCAGCATTTTAAGGTTTGCAAAATGCTTTACATCCATTATCTCATTAGCTGCCTGAAGCTGAAGGTAAAGCAAATGAACAACTCCAGAGAACACATGAAATCTGTGATCCTGGTGTGGAAACTCCTTCTACCACTAAGATCACACAGCTCATTTCTGTGAATTTAGTAGCTAAGATTTAGGAAGTTGGTTGAAGCACATGGAACTTCAGTTAATGAGATCAAGATCAAATGAAGTAATTTTGTAAAGTGCTTAACATAAGACCCCTGTACCAAGTAGGTACTTCATAAATCCTTTTTCCCTTCCCCCTTGAAGTGACTTTCCCAGGGTTATTTTCCCAGTGAGCAATAGGCACTTCTATTTGAAACCATTTCCTGACTTTAAGTCACTTTGCACTCTATCCAGTAAAGGGAATGCATGTGCCCTTGGATGAGAACTCAATAGATAAATATAATCAAATTTGGAGAGTGAAAGATTCAAAGAGTAATGATTGAAGTTTATGGAATTGTAGGGCATAAGGCACTTGTGAGAAAGGCATATTATCCAAACCCTGGTATGAAAGAATAGCAGGAAACTCCTTGCTTCTTGAGAGAGGCAAATTTAAGACAATAAAAATGAATTTGTTCTTTAAGTTAGACAAGTTTATTATCTGAAGATGTAGGTTAGGTTAAAAATATAAATGGCTTTGAAAAAACAGCTAAAATATAAAGATAGAATCAAAATGGCTATTGACAAAAAATAAAATATTAAGGGCTACGTACCTCATTTTTAAACTTGACACTGTGCCCATCTGCAGCATCTTTAATGGCCATAATTGGAAATGGCATACTGTATTAGTGTGGTAGTTCTCATATTCTAATGGTGAGGAAAATATGGATAAAAATACTGTCTTGAGCTTCTTTTGAACTATTGCAAAATGCTTGAACCAATAAAGATAAGACAAGAGTGTGATGGGATGGTGGTACTAACCATTTTCTTAGTTCAGCCTTGTTCTTATGTATGTTAAACAACAGCTTCAATGAAGGTAGATCTGACATACTTATCAAATTTGCAGATGATTTGATTAGGATAAATGGCTAATATTCTGGGTGGAATTGCATCACGAATAGATGCTGACAAGCTAGAATGTTGGTTATAAGCTAGCAAAGTGAAACAACAGAAATAACATAAAGCACCATAATTAGTTAAAATAAAACTTACAAATAATTACTTAAAATCGGCCATTGGGTCACTAGAATTAAAATCCAGAAGTTCAAAACCTGGCTCAGACATTGAACTCTTGGGTAAACCTGAACAAGTCATTTCTTTTCTGTTTCCTTATTAAAATGGCATATTTGAATGTGACCTGAGCTCTTAAAGAAAATTAGAATAGAAACAGATCACACCTTTTAATAGCTATGACACAGCTTGATCACAAAAGATAAAATTAATAATTTTGAGGACATTAGATTGAAAAAAATTGCATTAATAAAATCAATGCAAGTAGAATCTGTCATCTGAAAAAAGAAATCTTTGTCAAGTCAACAAACATGTACTAAGTGCTTACAGAGTGCCAAACACTATGCTAAGAACTGGGAATACACACACACACAAAAGAAGCAAAAATAGAGTCTGATCTTCCAGATCTTGAACTCTGATGGGAAAAGGAAAAGAAAAGAAATCGGCGGATAAAAAAAAATAAGGAAATTAGGAGCAGACCCAAGAGAAGAATAAAGTGGGCTTGATTGGCCCAGGATGTCCCTTAAAATCAAGGTTCCAGGAGGAACTCACCAATCAGAGTAGAGGGTCACAGACAAGATGAGAATGCTGTTGGAAAATGGTGGAGAAAGAAATCTGGAGAATCAGAAGTAGATTTGGAAGAGGAGTGCAGAGTGGTATTGAGTACAGGAAATGGAATTGTATAGTGAAAGGACCACTGGTTCTAGGATCAGAGCACCTTGGTTTAAATATCACAGTTAGCACTGTGTTCTCTTGGGCAAGTCACAAAATGAGAGGGCTAGCGTATGTGCCCTCTGAGGTCTCTTCCAGCTCTATAGCTATGACCCTATTAGAGTCACATATACCAGATTTTATAGAGATAACAAAATCCCCTCAGGGGATTAGTGGACAAAGAATATAGATAAACAATTATCACAAAAAGATTTGCAAACTATTCTTTCTCCAAATCAGTGGTATTAAGAAAAATGGTCACAAACCTAAGGTTTCAACCTCCCATTAAGCGAATTGGCAGATGACAAAAACTAGGAATGGTAAATATTAGAAGTAAATATTTCAGAAAGACAGGAAGAACAATGCTCAATTGTTATGACTGTGAAATGACTCAAATATTCTGGAAAACAACTAGTAATTATACAAAGGAAGTATCTCAAATAATCATATTCTTTAATTCAGAGACCCAGGGCTAGACCTATGCCCAAAAGAACTGAGTGGAAAAAGGAATGTCCCTGAGACTGCTTGCATATTAGTAGAAGCAATATTTTCATGTAGGCAAAGATTCAGAAACAGTGTGCAGTGTTCATTAGTGTAAAAACAGTATTCATCACTGATTGAGGAATGACTAAAAACTTTGCTTTATATGGATATGATGGAACATGAAAAGCTATAACAAACCACTGAAAATCAAGAATTCAAAAAGGTATTGGAAAATTTTCATGAAGTGATGCAGTCAAGCAAGTAGAAACAGGAAACATATATTTATGCATATATATATATGACTACAAAATGTAAATATAACGAACAAAAGTAAACAAAATTGAACACTGAGTAACCATAATAACCAAGCTTAGACCCAAAGAAGAAATGTACACACCTCTTCTCTGCAGAGGTAAGGAAGTTGTGTGCTGAATGTTGTTTATGTTGTCAGAGTAAATCATCAGTTGATTTTATTGAACTGCTTTTTATACTTCTCTTATACCTATTTGTTTTCTTTTTGGGTGGGGGGAGAAAATTGTTAATTTTTATTGATTTCTTTTTCCAACACCTTCATTTGCAACTACATCCCATCCTTGTCCTCCTACCTTATCTTCCTATCTCTTATGACAAAGATTACCCCCTTCCTTCCCCAAAAGAAGTTCAACTAAATTGACCAAAACATTAGTTAGCATATAATATTAGATTATACTATTAGTATATGCTTATTGCATATTATACCAGATACTACATATATAATACATAGTATAGATTATAGTACATATTAGTATATACCATTGGATTAGTTAGTATCTACTATTATTGTAATATGTTATTACTTAGCATATGCTATTAGATAGTATATAGAAAATCCCATATCTAATGTTCCTTACCTCTGCCAAGGAATTAGGAAGGCAAATTTTCCTCACTTGTTTTTTCAAGGTCAAGTTTGGCCATTATTTTTTAAATTTATTTATTTTTACTTTTCAATATTCACTTCCAAAAGATTTCAAATTCCAAATTTTTTCCCATCTCTCCCCTTCCCCCACCTAAGGAGAGCATGCATTCTGATTACCCCTTCCTCCAATCTGCTCTCCCTTCTATCACACCACCCCCTTATCCTCTTCCTTTCTGTTTTCCTGCAGGGCAAGATAGATTTCTGTACCCCATTGCCTGTATATCTTATTTCTGAGTTACATGTAAAACAATCTTTAACATTCATTTTTAAAGCTTCGAGTTCCACATTCTTTCCCTTCCTTTCTCCCCACCCACTCTCATTGAGAAAGTAAGCAATTTGATATAGGTTATACATGTGTAGTCATGCAAAACACTTCCATAACGGTCACATTGTGAAAGACTAACTATATTACCCTCTATCCTGTCCCACCCCCCATTTGTTCTATTCTCTCCTTTGACCTGTCCCTCCACAAAAGCGTTTGCTGATGGTTAACCCTAACCTCAATTTACCATCCTTTCTATTATCCTCCCTCTCTCATCCCCTTACGTCCTGCTTTCCTCTAGGGTAAGATAGATTTCCAAAACCAACTGAGTGTGCCTGTTATTTCCTCCTCAGGCCAAATCTAATGAGAATAAGGCTCACTTATTCCCTCTCACCTGCCTCCTTTTCCCCATCCTTTGTTAAAGCTCTTTCATGCCTCTTTTAGGTGAGATGGTTTACCACATCTACCTTTCCCCTTCTCTTTCTCCTAGTGCATTCCTCTTAACATTTAATTTTTATTTTTTAGATATCATTACTTCATATTCTGCTCCCCCTGTACCCTCTGTCTATATATGTGTGTGTACATATATACATATATGTGAGAGTGTGTATACATGTGTATATGTGTATATATAATGTATGTATATCTGTATATGCATGTATGTGTATATATATGTGTGTATACATATACATACATACACACATGCCTATAGATAGAGCTACACATGTGTTTCATATATATATATATACATACATATATATATACAGGCACATACACACATACATATGCATATACATGTGTGCATATACATATACATGCATATACCTATAATCACACACATATATGTATTCCCCCTAAATTCTCTAATACTAAGGAGAAAGTTCTCATGAGTTAGAATATCATCTTTCCATGTAGAAATTTAAACAAGTCAACTTTAATAAGTCCTATTGACCTTTTCATGTTTCTCTTGATTCTTGTATTTGCAAGTCAAATTTTCTATTCAGCTCTGTTCTTTTCAACAAGAATTCTTGGAAGTCTTCTATTTGAGGGCTGTCCAAAATGTGGCCTGTGGGCTGCATGGGGCTCACAGTGTGATTTATGAAGCCCACTTACAAGCATACAAATTTACATAAATGCTTAGTAAAGGAAGCCAAGCTACTGCAGAGCTCTCACTAAAATGGCAGCTCAAAATACATTGTCCATCGTTTCAATAAAAGCCTAAGGCTGGACAGTCCTGTTCTATTTCATTGAAATTCCATTTTTTTCCTCTGAAGTATTATACTCGGTTTTGCTGGGTAAGTGATTTTTGACCTCTGGAAGATCATATTCAAGCGCTCCGATCCCTTAGTGTAGAAGGCGCTAAATCTTGTGTTATCCTGATTGTGTTTCCACAATACTTGAATTGTTTCTTTCTGACTTCTTGTAATAATTTCTCTTGACCTTGGAACTCTGGAATTTGGCTACAATATTCCTAGGAATTTTCCTTTCGTGATCTCTTTTAGCAGGTGATCAATGGATTCTTTCCATTTTTATTTTACCCTCTGGTTCTAGAATATCAGGGCAGTTTTCCTTGATAATTTCTTGAAAGATGATGTCTAGGCTCTTTTTTTTTGATCATAGTCTTCAGGAAGTCCAATAATTTTAGTTATCTCTCCTGGATCTATTTTGGAAACAGGTCGGTGGATTTTCAAATGAGATATTTCAGATTTCTTCCATTTTTTCATTCTTGTGGTTTTGTTTTACAATTTCTTTATTTCTCGTATAGCCATTAGCTTCCATTTCCACCATTTTAATTTTTAAGGAATTATTTTCTTCAGTGAGCTTTTGGACCTCCTTTTCCATTTGGCTAATTCTGCTTTTTAAGGCATTCTTCTCTCCACTGGCTTTTTGGACCTCTTTTGCCATTTGGGTTAGCCTATTTTTAGGTGTTATTTTCTTCAGCATGTGTGGGACAGGATTTTTAAATAATAGGAGAGACATCTTTAGGAGAAACAAAGTAAATTTATTTTACAAACCTTGCAAGATTTGGGCACACCTCCATAATGGAAGAGGTGAAGCAAAAGGGAACCTGCCTTAATTTATACTCTTAATGAAAAGATTCCCACCCACCTCCATCCTTTCTCACCATTGACTAGGCAGTGGGCTTACAGTCTAGGCCTGAAAATTGGACAGGGGACCAAGGTTGATCCAGTCCATTCAGGTTTTTCCCTATCGGAACTCAACTGCCGGGGTTGGTGTCTGAAAGTCTAGGAGAAGAAATGGGGTGAGGGGGAGGAGAGACCTTCCTGGAGCAGAGAACAAATAGCTCACAGGAAGTTCATTACCTTCTAACATCTGAGAGGGGGAGGGGGAAGGGCATGCCCACAAATCCAGACCCTGACTTTCCAGAATCAGAAGGCCAAATCCCAAACCTCTCCTACTCCCTTAGACATACCCTGTGAAGTCTTCACAGTTATCCATCCCATTCAAGCATTTTTGTGGGATCTCCTTTAGCAAGCTGTTGACTCATTTTTCATGATTTTCTTTCCTCACTCTAATTTCTGTCCCCAATTTTTCCTTTACTTCACTTACTTGAATTCCAAAATCATTTTTGAGCTCTTCCATTGCCTGAGACCATTTCATATTTTCCTTTGAGTCTTTGAATGTAGGAGCTCTGACTTTGTTGTTTTCCTCTGGTTGTATGTTTGATCTTCCTTGTCACCAATGAAGTGTGTTCATTTTCCCAGCCAATTACTTGACTTTTGAGCTCTTTGTAAAGTGGAGGGGTGTATTACCCCAAGCTTCAGGGGTTTTGTGCAGCTGTTTTCTGAGATATTTCTAGGGACCTGTAAATTTTCAGCTCTCCCAATGTGGTATGATCAAAGCAGAGGTGTTTACTTCTCTCCTGTCCTGTGCTCTGGCCCGTGAGTAACCACAAGCACTCTTGTCTACCTTGGAACTGTGAGCAGAATTCCCCTCCACAGCCACCACAAGCTCTTCCATACCAGTGCTCCTCCTCACCCCAGGACTGCCACTCAGGAATGTGACTCAGCTCAGCCCTATAATTCCCTCGCCCCAGGTCTATAGTCTGAGAGCTCCAGAAGCAGCTGACACTGAGGCAGCTCTCTTTTTGAAGCTCTCTTTGGCATTTGTGGTTTAAGTCTGAAAGCTACTGCAGCTGCCAGTGATTCAGTGCCCTGAGGCCTGTTCTCATCCCATCTATGCCACTGTAGCCCAAGCTGGGCTGTGCTTCACTCCAAGTCCAGGATAATAGACCCTTCCTGTAAGCCCTCCAGAATATCTTGGGCTGTAAATCTGTTTCACTCTGTCATTTTGTGACTTCTGCCACTATAGAATTTGTTTAGAGTCATTTTTTTTACAGGTATCTTGAGGGCTTTGGGGAGAGAGCTCAAGCAGGTCCCTGCTTCTACTCTATCATCTTGGTTCTGCCCCCTACCTATTTTCCTTTTGCAAATGATGACTCTGTGAAGGAAATGAAAACTGAGGTATTGGAATGGAGTAAAATATTTTAAGAAAAAATGTTAATAATGAAATGTTTGGGATAAGTGATCTTTAACATTTTTTCCAATTTTGATTCCCATCAGAATGGGATGTAGACTTGTGTTACAACCATCTTGGACAGGCTATTGAGATCCCATCATTAAACCCATCGTTAAATTTTCAATGTGAACATTTAAACCTTAGAAGTTGGAAAATTAAGGTGATTTTTTGTTATTGTTACTGATTTTCTAAACTTAAGAAAGTAATGGAGAAGTTAATAATGAAAATTAAACTTAAAAGTTTCTCATGCATACTCATGCTGCCCCCAGATTCAGCTGTTAAGTATTTACTAGCAATTCATTGGATGATGAAGTTATAGGGACTACATTGTCAGTATGGACAATCAATGCGATGAGGCAGCCAAAAGAGATAACCCAGACTTAGACCACTTTTATAAAAAAAAAAATAACATCCAGAATGAGGGAGGCAGTAATCTCACTTAGACCATGCCCAAATCAGATTATGCCTGAGTCACTGTGTTCTTTTCTCAGTGCTAGTTTTCATAAAGGAGACTGGCAAAGTGTCATTTATTTGGAAATAAACAGTTCTGTAAGCTATATTGTTAATGAGATTCATGATTTGATGGAAGACTGAATAAGAGGGTTGAGGTCCTTTCAAACTCCATGATGTTACCATAATAACTATTTGCCCCCCCAAAAAAAAACCTGAAATAAAATTTCATTAAATGAAATTGATTTTCTTTTTTTTTATGTCCATTTTTTATTATATTATTTTTTATTTTTTTAAATTTATTTTTGACATGTTTGGTTTTCAGCATTGATTTTCACAGGCGTTTGAATTACAAATTTTCTCCCCATTTCCTCCCCCCCCCCCC
>CM053623.1:340722380-340765589 GCA_028646595.1 Phalanger gymnotis
CCCTGCTTCCCTCTGCCACTTTGTGGGTTCTGAAGCTCTAGAATTGGTTCAGAGCCATTGTTTTATAGGTTTTTGGAGGAACTTGGTGGGGAGCTCACGCCAGTCACTGCTTCCCAGCCGCCATCTTGGCTCCGCCCCCGAAATTGATTTTCTTAACTTAACAGTGGCATTCAATAAGCTTAACAGTAACATGTGTGTGCATATATGCACACATATACAGGCACATATATGTATACATACACATATATAGATATAGATATATAGTTACTTTTCTTATTATTATTCTATCCTTGAAAGATATAATCATGACATAAAGATAACATTCATAGGTGATTGGAGGAGCACATGCCAAGTTCAGTACAGGTATTTTTTTTTCTGATCAGGCTTTCAGTATGTCCAACTCCTAAGTCAAAGAAAGGTAATTTCAGGGTACTTATTTTATTTACTTTAATTAAACTCCATTTTAGGACTCTGTAGGTGATGGCACCCAACCACTAAGGAGCCTCAGAGGTTCTGAAAAGATAGAAATTATTGATCCATCATTTGAAAGCCTAAAGGTGAAAAAGGATCAGACCCAGTATATCATTGCATCATAGATGAATACATGGATATCTTTCCTTTTTCCTACATCCTTCTCTGAGCAAGTCAAAGAAGCTTGAGGTGGCAAGTGGAAAGAATACTCATCAAGTGTTATAATTTGTGGAACATTTTTAAAGAGCTCCCTTATGTTCAAACTAGAACTATTAAAGACCTTATGAATTGGAGATTTGGCACAGCTGCCAAATGCTATTGCTGAATATTTCAGTCTAGGTGTCATCTCCACACATTGTCAATCCTTTCAAGATAAGCTCTGGCTCCCTGTTTATTATGAGTTGATTTATAATGATATTCAGTTCTTTTATACTAGATCTTAACTTTCAAATTCATTGAAAATAATTTTTAAAAATAGTTACGTGATATTTTGTTGGAGGCACTAAAAATATTCCTTAATATTCAGATTGAAAACAGTAATCAAAGAAATCATATGATCTCAAAATGTTTTAGCATTCTGTTTTACACAGAGTGACACCTTCTTGAATAGGGAGTTAATTTCTCAGAGAGTTACACTTCCAAAGTAGAAAAAATCATTTTAGACAATATTTAGTCAATTGCTATGCCTTTGCTAAATATAAACTACCTCTACATTCTCTACAATCCAGGTGGAGACACATAAAGAACTAGTTTTTACAGTTTATTTTCCCTTCCTAAAAATAACTCTCTGAAATTAAATATTAGAGAATATTCAAGAATAGCAGAATACTACCTGGAATTTATGTAGCTCCTTAAGATTTTGAATGTATATTACCCATATTATCTCATTTAAGATTCACAATAACCCTTTGAGTTTTGGACTATGGATATTTATCATCAACAGCATCATCTATTTAGCTCCATATTACAGTTGAAGAGAATGAAGATCAGAAATATAAAGTGACTTGCCCATCATTGAAAGGTTGTGCAGTGACTCAGCCACTATAGAAAAACAGCCACCCTTTCCTCTTCCCAACAACTCAAAGCAGAATTGCCTCCCGTGGTGCTAAGAATAAAGAGACTGGGAGATTGAAAGCTCATGCTCCTGTTAGTGAACTCAATTTGCCTCAGATGCTCCTGAATTCTTCTACATCTGTAGCCAATTATAAGACTTTTTATCATCACATGACCCCAGTAACTCAGGCATTCATGGCTGGAAATAGGCTTCCAAAGTTTCACGTATCGGATTAGAGACAAACTGGAAATTTCTACACATGCTGTGCATAAACAACACGGAACATAATCTGAGCATGCACTAAGGACTGAGCTTTCATTGACTAAAGACCAATTAACCTCCTTCTTTCTGTAAACAACGATTAATCAATCCAAAATTAACCTCTTCCTGTATGTTGCTGTACTCAGAAAATCGTATGGGGTACATTTTGAACTCATTGTCAACAACCGCAATCAAAAACAATTATCTGGGGCCTTTGGGAGGCTCAAGCACCATTCTTTTTGCATGCCCTCTGTTTTTTTTTTGTTTGTTTGTTTTGTACTCAAGAATCTCAGAAAAGTCCATGAGGCACAGATCTTATCTCTTCTGAATTTAGATGAGGAAATCATAATCACTCCCATATTCAAACTTATGCAGATTCAACAAAGCATTTTATAAAATTAATTAGAGGTAATTGTTTGCCCATTACTTATAAAATACCTTCATTATTGCTTGCAAAGACAAGAAAAAATGAAAGAAAATCAAAGTTCCCACCTCAAAAAAGAAAGTCTAGTCCACATAGAGCTTCATTATACCATATGAGACTTTCCCCAAAATATTTAAGGATCCGGAGTTAATTGAAAGTCACCTCTCATCATTTGGGAAAGACATCAAGTCGTATTAAGTGAAAAATCTTTCTATGACTCGAAGGGCTGTCTAATTGGAGATCTGTAAAAAACATCTCCAGCTGTCACTTTCCATAGAAGGTACATCAAAATATTTTTAGGGATCTTTTCAACATTGTGATATCATAGCAGCTCCAGACATAAATATCCTCAGGGTCTCTGTGCCATAAGATATCCACAATTTTCCAAAAGATCACAACAAACGTGTAGGGAAATCCAAATTGATGTATAATTCTCCCTTGACTAGGAGTTGTTAACTAGGGTTAAATATGCTAACTTAAAAAGGAAATACCCTTAGAAAGGCCTCAAAGAGGTGTGGGACTTTAATCATTTGAGGCCAAACGCTTAGAGTTGCTAGGTCAGTAGACAAGCCTTATCTTGTGGACCTCAAGTCTTCGAGTATCTCAGACATCTGTCTGGACTCAGCACACAAAAAAGGCAAGCCATCTATGTCTACTTAAAGATAAAAAAGAATATATATATACGAGTTATCATCTTGCGTTCCAGGCAAACAAAAGTAACTGGGTGATCTTCAACAAATGGATGTGATTATAGAGCAAATATTATTAGTATATGAGTATTCAAAAATGGGGGCTGTTAGTTGATGCAGTGGATAGAGCACTGAACTGGAAGCCAAGAAATTTTTGTGGTTGTTGTTCAGTTCTTTCAGTCATGTCTGACTCTTTGTGATTCTCATTTGGTGTTTTCTTGGCAAATTTACTAGAATGGTTTGCCATTTTCCTCTCCAGCTGATTTTACTGTTGAGGAAACTGAGGTAAAGAGTGTTAGGTGACTTGCCCAGAGTTTCACAGCTAGTAAGTGTATGAGGCTGGATTAGACCTTAACCTTTATTCCTAAAATTTCCTTACTCTAAGTCTCCCCTATACTTTCCTTTTCATGAATTTTAGGTAAACTCTTGAAATACTGGAACCTAGTCTTCTAGATGGAAGAGAATAGTTGCTTGTACAGTATATCCATGTATGCAGAATCTCCTGTAAAACCCAATTAAAATGATTTATTGAGGGCTTTTACTTTTGTATCACAAACACTTGCAAATATATTTTTCTCCTCTTGTTCCTTTCTCTCCCAGCAAATCTTCACATAGAGTAACAAAAAGTGAAGGTACATTGTCCCCACCTGACAATGTATTCAACATGTCATACCTGAAGATGTCTATTTATCTGAGGAAAGAAATGAAGATTTATCATCATCATCATCAGCAGCAGCAGCAGCAGCAGCTGCAGCAGCAGCAGCAACAACAGGAGCCTTATCTCTCCACTAGATTGGCAATTCTTTCAATGCATACCTCCTAATAATAGTGTATAAACCCTATAAATGCTCAAAAAAGCAGCTAGTAGTTGCATAATTACTGCTTTCATTGCAAGAAATGTCCAGGATAATATCTTTGTGAGAACTTGGAAGAAGCTTAGATGATAACATGGAATCTCAATGAAAGAAGTGATGAAAAAGGAGAAACAAACATTTCTTTATAAAGAAACACAAATGAAGCTTGGATTTTTCTGTTTTCCATTTTCAGGACTGTTCCATTGATATTTTTGACTTTGGCAATGGGCAATGTCACATACACACACATTTATGAACTAAATCATTAAAAGGTTACTTAGAGTTATTTGGAGTGATTTTCTACTTTCCCAAGCTGTGCACTGCATAATAAGCCCTCTTCCCACACAAGCAGGAGATCTTTTGTGCATTTGTGAAATATCATTCTGAGGGACATAATAGTTGATAGGTACCATTAAATTAAAATATCCACAAAGTCTTGGGGTGAGAAGGTTTGTTTTGGTATTCCTCATGTTACTTGTACATTTTTATCAAATGTTTTGACTAGTTAAAAGATAGGGAGCCTATTCTCAGGGCATCTGCTAAGCAATTTCTTTCAATTTGACTGACTTTACAGGTAGCAAGTTTCTGAAAGGAGAAACTGTGGCAAACTCTGGCCTGAATTTATTCCACCAAGCCCTCTCACCATCTGAAGGCTGTTAGTGATTTATCCTCTGTCACCTCCGTATCTCCGCTAATGCACCATCATGCATAGCTGATGTTTCAGATGTCGAGCCATCACTCTTCCTGAAGCCACAACTTTATGCTTGTGTCAGGTATTGTCTAGCATAATCTATTTAGTGACTATATTTTACTTCCTCTAGTTTGTGAAGAATCTAGAATTTGGACTTGAATATTTACTATTTTCCTTCTGCTAAAATACATACTCTATGGAAGAGATTATGCATGCAGAAAGTGTGCGGGCGGGCTGAAGATAACAAATGATACATCGAGCCTGGCCTAATGTGGTTTTACTGGAGTAGAAACAGTGGTAATAAATCACCTGCCAATGTTGATAATAAAATACTGCATTGGCCTCCATCAGCCACAAGAGAAAGGTTAAATGTTATTTCTCACAATAACCATGTGGTCTTCATAGCTGACACCTTCAATATTAAAGCCTATCATTATTTTCTGTAAAAAGCATTTGATCTTTATTTCTAATGGAATATTCTTTAGAAAGCACAGAGTTTGCAAACCTCTAATATCCTTGAAATCCCTTCATTTATTTTATGGCTATTGTAGCATGCAAAAATGGTCTTCCACTTGAGGGGGAAGAGGGCTCGTTACGTAGTGGGCAGCTTGGGGAAGTAGAAACTCACTCTGGTCAACTGTAAGTAACCTTTTAATGATTTATTTCATAGGAACTCAGCTTTAGCAGAGGCTTCAGAAATTGGAAATATTATCCCTGAATGAGCTCAGTGATTTATTTTCTTGTTCATTTATTAAATCAAACCCACTACTTTTGTTCAGCTTGTATCACTTGTACGTAACTTTACCTCAGTGACAGACCTCATTCTCAGGTCCATTCACCTTGGGCTTCTTTGTCCAGAGTTTTTATTTTTATTTTTTAATTTTTATCTTTATTTTCAATTAACCACTAGCTTGGAATAGGATTAAAATGGTTTTAGATATTCTTCAAGGACAATTTACGTTCAGTGAGAGTAGAAACGTAGATCAATGTGAGTCTATGTGAAACATGATACTGTATAGCTGCCTCAGTCTAAATGGAAATATGAGATGAACTTCCCTGTTTCTGACAATGTCACCAATCTCAATTATCTAAACTGAAAATCTTGGAGTTATCTCTTATATCTACTTCATTGCCCAGTCATGTTGATTCTTCCTATTAAGTACCTCTTATATGTGCCCTTTCCCTTCCTTTCTATTACCAGGACTATGACAACCCAGTTCTACGTCTAGGTTACTATAAAAACCCCATGGCTAGACTCCTTCTCTTTAGCATCTCTCTATTCCAGGACATCCTCAAGTCCTATCACAGAAATCTTAAAGCATTCTTGAACTATATAACATACAAATAAAAGTAAAAAGGAACAAATAGGTCTCATCTTTCTTCTATGGTCTCCATGATAAAGTACAAATATTTCAACTAGGTCTTCTTGACTTTAGGCCCAGCCCTCTATTCATGGATAGTCTGTGCCTTCAAGTTAGGACATTTATCCCTTTAAACAAGTCATTAATACAATTGTTAAACTGTACAAGACCAATAATAAATCCCTGGGACACTTCAAAGGAGTTCTCCTAAATTGATATGACACCATTAATATATCTAGTATTTGGATCCAGCCATTCACCCTATTCTCCATCTGTCTAATGATTCTATCTTCTACCCAAAATGTCTCCATTATTTTTTTTGCACAAGAATGGAATTAGAGGCTTTAACAAATGTTTTGTTAAAATTCAGGTATCTATAAATGCAGTTGAGAGTGATTCAGTTCTAGAGTCTGAGACTGTTTGGCAGGTGACCTGGGTTCTAATTTCTATTCTAGCTATAGTTGGATGTTTGTGGTCATTAAAAGATATTTTAGTTTCTCCAAGCCTCAGTTTCCCAATCTGTAAAATGAATCTAAAGTCCCATGAAGACCTAAATTTAAATCTAAATTAAGATGAAAACAAAACAAAACCCCTTTAAAGTTAGGGAACAAGTCAATTTTTAAAACTTAATATTTTATAAAAAAACACCAGAGAAAACATAAAGAACTTCATTTCTGCTAAAATGAAAGAACTATCACTGCTAATTTTTATTGCTATTTTAAAATTTTGCTTTTTTTTCTGAATTGTCTGTATTGTTATCAGTTGAAAGACCCAGGTTTTCAAATTCATAGCTACACTAACAATTTTTTTTTTAATTTCACCTTCTGACGTAAAAGGTATACAATAGAGGACTATTTTTAGACTATCTCCAGATAACACCAATGGACAGTATTTTTATAATCCTTTGGAAGGTAAAATATTTTTGCATTGCTTACATGGTTATTAATAGCGAATGCCATTTCATTTTCTTTAATGCCTAGCCATAAACACAAGCACTAATGTACTCTGTGAAATTATTATTTTCTATTATATTAATAACACATTATTAATTGTCATCTAGGCTTTTTATTTCCTCATTCAGGGACAAACCCCTATAGATTAGTCAGCCAGTCTCTGAAGGACATGACTGAGAGAGGAGGTTGCCCTAGTCCTCCATCTTGGACAGGACCCCACACAACTAGCAGACTTTACTTTTATTTAGAGTTTAACCAGAATCCAACCCAGATCCTTAAACTCCAAATCTATTCATCTTTTGTACCATATCACATTCCATCTGAGGGGGCACCTTATTACTTCTAAGCTTAAAAAAAGATACTTTTCATGTTGCCACTTAAAACTCTTTACAACGTAACTTCATACTTACTTTCCATAGAATGGGACATTACTCCTTCCTTCCACCCTATGTTCCAGAAAAAAAAACAACTGGTATACTTACTGTTTTTCACATTTAGCACTCCATATCCTTTCACTGACCCTGGAATATACTGTCTCCTTATCTCTGTCTCTTAGAAAATTAATTTTGATTCAATGAGCCTATCAGGTTCAATAACCTAAAAAAAGAGATAGGGACAAATAGTTGTCCATTGAGCAGAAAAAATTTGAACAAATTATGATATATTAATAGAATAATATTGAACTATGAAAAATGACAGAGAAGAGGAATTCAGAGGAACATAGGAAGACATAAGACACATGTACAAGCAGTACTGAAAAATAGATTGTGCATCCTCCTATTTTTTTACCAGGAAGTAAATTGTATTAGACCTCTTCAAAGTATGTGAGGATTACTGGGTTTTTTTTTTTGCAAAAATTGATATCTGAGATTGAAACCTACCATCTTGTTGCTAAATATATTATCTTACTGGATCACCATTTGTTTTCATTACTCAGTAGATTATTTGCAAAGTAAATTTTGATTGTCATTTCTTGTTAATATGCTTTATGATATATGTCTATATCCAGGATCACCAATTACCACCAAACCACAATCTCTTTTTCTCACTTCCCACAGAAAAGAACTCTTTCGTAGAATTTATGTCTCACCACTGGTAAACTTTGTAGATCTTTCTGTCTTCCTCTCACATTGGGAATAAAATTTCCATCCTTGAAACTTTCAAGTAATAATTGTTTTATGCTTCTTAATATTTTTTTCAAAAATCTCCCCTATTTATATGATGTTTGCCCTTTAAAAACAACTATATGTTCTATTTCTCACTTCCTCCCCACAACAATTCTGTGAGATTAATAGTTTAGGTATTTTTATCCTCATTTTATAGCCGAGGAAACTGAGGCTTAGACAAATTAAGGGACTTATTAAGGTGAAACAGTGAGTGAGTGGCAGATTGAAAGTTTCAAAGTCAATCAACCAAAGCTAATCAAGCATCTACACTGTGCCAGGCGATGTAATTGGCAGTTGGGATGCAAAGAAAAAAAAAAACGAGAGGGTCCTTGCCCTCAGGGAGTTTACCTTCTATCAGGAAGAGATGAAGAGAATCTATTCGCCAACATCAGAGACTAATTTTAAAAGGCACAGAAGAAAGAGGTGGAATGTAGCATATGGAAAGCAGATACTACCAGCAGGCTAGTTTGCCTGGATAGGAGAGGGTGTGAAAAGGAATACTAATGAAAAAATCCTGGAGAGGAAAGTGCCTGTCATATTGTAGAAGGCTTCAAATGCCAGGTTAAGTACTTCATATTTAATCCTAGTGGCAATGAAGAGGCACTAAAGATTTTTGAGTAAGGGAATGACAGTCAAATCTAGGTATATTTATAAACCCAGGGTCCCTTTGGTGGAAGAAAGCCATATTATAGGCTGAGTGTCTCCCTAGACTATGATTTTGGACCATCAACTGAAAATGTTACCATTTTAAAGTGATTTTTCATATGTTTTTCTATTGACTCCAACACTTTTGGTAACCAAAGTGTGTGTAGCCAAATAAGACATTCAGATTAAATTAGATGCTAGACATGTCCAATTCCACCTATAAAGGGAATTTTATCCATATTTACAAATTGAGTAAAAATACACAGTGGTAAATATGGTGAATCTGGAGAGCATCCAGAAAAAGGTAACAATTCAAATGATATAATGTCATTGAATCTTGAGAGATTAGAATTAACCTAAAGAATACCACCCCTAACCCCTTGAAGTTGATGGAAATAGTGTTATAATAAATAAAAAGAATTAATGCTCTACAAAGTAGGTAACAACCTTAAGAAGCTATAGCCCTAGGCTGAAAATATGCAGAACATAAAGGAAAATTTTGTGGTATATGGGTTCATAATGAGTTAAGAGAAGCTACATGAGTTAGCAGAGGGGCATGGTACAATAGGCTGCAACATATTAAAACATACTAAAATTGCCAACTTTCATTTTCAGTCTTTCTCTAATTCTTTTTGGACATCATTGTCTTTTCTGATTGTTTGACCACAGGGCCCTTATGGTTCATAAGACCTCCACTGCAGATAAAACTAAATTCCAGTACACCAAATCATTTTACTCAACTCAGCTCTTTCCCTTCCAACCTATGTGCCAATGCCTCAGAGTAGGAGTTCTTTACACTTTTTGCGTGTATCTCATATTCGTTTGGCAGTCTGATAAAGCTTATGGACTCCTCCAAAAAATAATGTTTTTTAAGTGCATAAAATAAAATGCATAGAATTTCAATGGAAAAAAATGAAATTTAGTTATTAACATATTCATATATTATATACATGCATATATACACATGTATAATATATGTGTGTATATACCTACATATGTGTGTGTGTGCGTTTGTGGGAATTACAGAGAATAGTGGAGGGGAATAGCTAGGCAGTACAGTAGATAGAGTGCTAAACCTGGAGTTAGGATAGGAAGACTTGAACTCAAATCCATCCGGAGGCGTTTACTGGCTGGATGACCCTAAGCGAATCACATAAACTCAGTTTGACTCGGTTTCTTAAACAGCAAAATGGGGGTAATAATATCACCTACCTTCCAGCGTTGTTGTGAGGGTCAAATGAGATTGTATTTGTCCACTGCTTAGAATAATGTTTGGCACAAAGTAGGCTCAAATTACACACACGTGTGTGTGTATAATTGTATATGCATATATATGTACATATATACCTACACATATACATGTACACATAACCACATGCACAAAAAGACATATATTATACATATATGCACACATAGACTATATATATATATATATATATGATTCACATAGAGATAGATGGGTACATATTACCCAAGTTCACATACCTTAGGTTAAGAACTCTCATTTTAGGTTCTTGTGTTCTCCTAGCTATCAGATAATTCATTTCTATTTACTTTAGTGGCTAGTATCGATTAATTATTATGTATACTAGGAATACAAAGGAATGTATGATCTGGCTTGCACATTTTGATCCTTCTGGGAAGGTGTAGCCAGAGATGTTTTTACAGAAATATTGAATAGAAAAGTATTTCAGGCAGCCAGTACAACTGATAATCTAAAAAGAACAAACAAGAAAACAAACAAGAAAGGAAAACAAAACAAAAGATAAATAGTGAGAAAACCACTGTTGTTCCCCTCCTCTGCCCTCACCCCAATGAGATATAGAATGATCTCACTGAAAGGAGTAAACTCTAAGTATTCCTTAGGAATGGAGGTGCTGAAAGTCAAAGAACATGTTATAGGAGGAAGGTGTAGTTGACATGTCAACTGCTCCAGGGAGATCTCTCATCAGTCATTCAAAGGTGCCTTAAACACCATCCTCTCTCTTGACCCCCACCTATGAAGTGTCTGCTCCCTATATAGTTATGCAGTGCCCTCTTTATAAGTATCTCAGCCTATAAAGAGTTCTGGCTCCCTCTGCATATATAGTTATTGCATCTCAGGGCTATCCCTGAAGAAAATACCCCAACCTCCTTGGATAGAGGTATTATGTGTAGTAAGAATTCTAGACTTTTTACTCTCATGGTGTCTCTTCTGGATGTTCCCCCATTTACTAATGTCTTTCCCAAAATATGGTGCCCAGAATTGAACACAACCCTCCACATATGGTCTGAGAAAGGTGGGATAGAGAATTAAATCCTTTTTATTTTTGACAGCTATGCTTCTTTTAAGTCATTCCAAAGAAATATTTGTTGTTTGGCTGCTACATTGCATTGTTGATTAAGTTTTGTTATCTAACCAACTAAAATCCCATATCTTTCTGAGATGAACTGTCTATGTCTCCATTATCACATAGATATATAGTAGATGTTTTGAACCAGTGTGACTTTGTGTGATAAGCGGTGCGAGCTAGGTGGACACTTAGTGGCACTACTTAAGCAATAACAACCTAAAATCATAGTTTTGCCTTCTTTCTGTATCCTATAGAAGAGAATGCTGACAGCTAATTAACTAAGTAATTAGCAAACTAGAAAATGTAGTATGTAATACTCAGGCATGATTTGGCACTCAATCAATCCAACATCTCACTAGCTTCAAGCAGATATTCATCACACATGTTCAGGCTTTCCCAAGAGCTGCAATATATTCAGTTATAATGACACCACAAAGACTACCGACTATCAGACTATTTAATTCCCTTATTTAATAAATAAAACAAACAAAAATAGCAAGAAGATAGCAAACCTATACAACATATATTCATACTATATTATAATATGTATACTATACTATGTGCTATAAAGAATTCAACTAGTATAATGATTATTATTTTTTTTAGCTTAAAATACTTTTTATAAAGAAGAGATGTGAAAACTAAGCTTAAAATATTTCTGGCTAAAAATATACCTAAAGATTTTGTTTTGAAATGTAGCATAAATTATAACAAACAAGCAAAAACCAAAGGGCAGTATAGCTATATCAAACAGTACAATTGTAAAACAAAACAAACAAACAAAAAATTTTTTGCCCCATCAACTTTTTTCTCTCTGCTTCTACCACATGATATATAGTGAAAAAGAGTAAGGGGAAGAATTTGGCATTTTGAATTCACCAACTGCCCATGCAGTCTACAGAAGTTGAACTCTACTTTAACTTTATCTAGCTAGGCTAAGGAGTTTGATGGCAGATGTCAGTCCCGTTCAGATTCACTCAGGTCTGGTTTCCACCATAACATCTAATCATATCATGCTTCTCTTACAATGTTCCAGGTATCTTTCTTCAGGTTACTACTGTGACCACCAAAATTCTCCAGGATTCATCCCAACTTGCATATCACTGTACACAGATCAAGCTGCAATAGAAGCCTGATTTTAGTTGCACCTAGAGTTGAAAGATAAGAATAACATGTAACAAATCTTGGACTGTAGGTAGGACAAGACTGTAGAAGGCCTTGAGCATGAAGAACATGAGTGTATTCTTAATTGAGTCAACAAGTAAATTCCTTCATTTGTAATAAGGAAGTTATTCAATCAGACTAGTATATTTGAAAGATTCAACTGGCAAGCCTATGAACAATGTGGTATAGAGGGGAGAAAATAGAGAGTAGGAGATTAGCACAGGGGTTATTATAAAAATTAAGTAAATGAAGACCTGAGCTGGCATGGTCACATTGAAAGTAGCAAGGAGCGAATAAGTTTAATGGACATTACAGACATAAAATGGAGGTCAGGGTATGGTTGGGCATCAGGAAGTGTCAGCAATAACTCTGAAATTTTGAACCTGAGGAATTAGGAGGCTGTTGGTCCCATTATTAGCAATAAAGAAATTAAGAAAAACAAATACTTAAGGGGGAAATAATTATTTCAGATTTAGACATGTTGGGTTTGAGGACGCATCAGGACACAGAGGTGGGGATGCCAAGTAGACAGTTGGAAATATGAAAATATAGCTCAGGGGACATATCAAGGCTTGAGATGTGAATTTGGAAGTAATCTCAAGAAAGGTGGTGATTGAACCAATGGAAGTAGATGGGATCACCAAATCTGAGAAAGAATAAAGAATATTTTGATTTAAGATCAAGACATGGGGGAAGTCCACATTTAAGAACCGCAAGACAATGATGAATCAGAGGAGACACACACACAGACACACAGACACATAGACACACACACAGACACACACAGACACATAGACACACACACACACACACACACACACACACACACACACAGCATAACCACAGAGGCAGGAGAAGCAAGAAAAGCTAAATCGAAAAAGAAAAAGTAAAGGGAGGAGAAAGTACCAAGGAGGAAGTGATGAATGCAGAAAGATCAAAGAACATGTGTATGGAGAAGAGGAAGCATGGTAGAAAAATGAATATTGATTTTTGAGTCAAGTGTCTTGGGATAGAATCCTGGCTTTCATGCTTGTTACCTTGGGCAATTAAGTTCATCTTTCTGGGCCTTAGTTTTCTTATTGTAAAATAAGGAGTTTAGACTGAGTGATTTTAAGGGTTATGCTTTAAATTCTCTAAAGTTTGATGAATATCTATATGGAGTTGAAGAAAGGTGAAGTGAAATGAGGTCAATCAGAGGGTAGAAAGTCCTTAGGACTGAGGTCTGATTGCAGGATAAGAAGACCTTATAAGGCTCATTGAAAGACAATTTTAAAAAGCAACATGGGGGGAGGTGTAGGCAAAATGGCAAAGAAGAGGCAAAAACTCACCTGAACTCTCTCAACATTCCCCTCCAAGGAACTTTAATTTTTAAATTTATCATTTATTTTTAACATTCATTTTTTTTGAGTTTCAAATTCTTTCCCTCCTTCCTACTTCTTCCTTACCTACTGTAAAGGCAAGAAATGTAGTATCAATCATATATGTGAAATCATGGAAAACGTTTCCATATTAGCCATGTTGCCAAAAAAACAACAAAAAAGTGAAAAAATTTACCTTAATTGGCATTCAAATTCAATCAGTTCTTTCTCTGGAGGTGCATAACGCTTTTAACTATAAGTTCAACAGAACCGTTTTAAATCATTGTATTAATCAGAATAGTTAAGTAATATCTTTGATTGAATTAAATAAAAAAAAATTCTTGCACAAAGAAAACCAATGTAGCCAAGATCAGAAGAAAGCAGGACACTTGCAAAGAAATTTATAGGAAGTTTCTCTGATAAAGGCCTCATTTTTCAATTATTAAAAGAACTGAATCTAAATCATGTAGAGCTAGAAAAAAATAGTAACAAAATTCATCTAGAAGAACAAAAGGTCATAGATATCAAGGAAATCAATCAAAATAAATTGTGAATGAAGGTGGTTTAGTAGCACCAGATCTCAAATTATATTGCAAAATGTTAATCATCAAAGCAATTTATTACTCTCTAAAAACAAACCAGGGTGGATCAGTGCAATAGATTAAGTAAACAAAACATAGTAGTAAGTGATCATAGTAATCTAGTGTTTGATAAATGCAAAGATGCAGGCTTTTGGCATAAAAACTCACCATTTAACAAAAATAACAGAAAACTGGAAAGCACTTTGGCAGAAACTAGATATAAACCAGCATTTCATTCCATACTCCATTCCAAATTGGTACATGTTTTAGGCATAAAGGATAATAACATAAGCAAACTGGGAAAGTGTGGAATATTCACCTGCGAGATCTATAAGTAAGGGAAAAATTTATGGCTAAATAAAAGATAGAGAGCATTAGAGAGAGTAAAATAGATCATTTTTATTACATTAAATCAAAAAGTTCTTGGACAAACAAAGCAATGCATCCAAGAATAAAAGGAAAATAAGAAATGGGCTAAAACCTAGTAAATCAAGTTTCTCTGATAACGGCATAATTTCTCAAATATGTAGAGAACTTAGTCAAATTTTAAATATGCATACGTGTGTATGTATATGGGTGTGTGTATGTATATGTATATGCATGTGTATGTGCATGTATATGTCTATACATATTATATATATATATAATTCTCCAATTCATAAATGGTCAAAAGATACAAACATAAATTTTTCAGATTAAGAAATCAAAGCTATCTATGTTCATATGAAAAAAATGTTCTGACAACTATTGATCAGAGAAATGCAAATTAAAACAACTATGAGGTATCACCTAAAACCTATCAGATTAATTACTATGACAGAAAAAGAAAAGTATAAATGTTGAAAAATTTGGACAGTAATACACTATTTGTAGGGTTATGAACTGGTCCAACTATTCTGGGGAACAATTTGGAACTATGCCCAAGGGGCTCTAAAACTTTACATACCATTTGAGACAGCAGTACTACTAGTAGTTCTGTATACCAAAGAGATCAAGGAAAAAGGAAAAGAACGTATGTGTCCAAAAAATATTTATAGCACGTCTTTTTGTGGTGGCAAATAATTGAAAATTAAGGGAATGACCATTAATTGGTAAATGGATAAACAAATTCTAATGTATGATTGTGATGGAATACATTGTGCTGTAAGAAATGATGAGTAGGATGGTTTCAGGGAAAAAAAAACCTAGGAAAACTTATATGAACTGATGCAAAGTGAAGTGAGCAGAACCAGGAGAACATTGAATACCATAGTAACTGTACTGTAAGGATAGTCAACTATGAATCATTTAGCCATTCTCAACTATACAATGGTCCAGGACAATTTCAAAGAACTCATGATGAAAAATACTATTAACCTCCAGGGAGAGAAATGATGAAGTGTGTGAATGCAGATTGAAATTTACTTTTTTAAAACTTTCTTGATTTTTCTTGCTTTTTTTGCAACATAGCTACTGTGGTTTTCATGATTTCTCATGTAATTGATGACAGATTTCTTGCCTTGTCAATGGGTGGGTAAGGAGAGGGATGAAGGGAGAGAATTAAAAACTAGATTTGTTTTAGATGAATATTTAAAACAAGCAAATAATCTGTATTTTTTAAAGTGCCATAGTTGCTTGCTAGGCAATGAGAAAAAAAAACACTCCAGATGTCAATAAGGCAGCATAAGCTTGGAAGTCTCAAGATAAAACTCAATTCTCTGGAACAAATGCTTTAGGACCAGCTATGAATCTCAGGAGCAAATGTCCCCAAAATAGATACCATCATGAACTAGAAAATCTAGTTACCTGTCTTCTTTTTAGGGTATATGACTTAAGTTATCATATTTCAAATATGATTATTGGTTATAGGATTTAGTGAAGGAAGGAGTCCTAGAGATCATCTGGTCTAACCCACAAATGACAAATTGTATGTCTATAGGTCTTGAAAACTTCTGAAACAATGGTATGTAAACTTGAAATTGAAGAAAGTGTAATGATTAGAAATACCATCTAGTCCTTTGCTAGGACTCTATGAAAATATAAAATTTATAAAATTTAATTTTTCATTTCAAGTACTTAAACAGTTTCCATTTTTACTGAACAAGAAAAAATTTCCTTCTGACTGAATAACATTGGCGTGTGTCATATACAGTATTTTTCTGTCTACATTTACACTTATTATTTGTGAAAATTAGATATAATTCTGAGCATTCACTTCAACATTTTATACTACTTAATATTCACCTTTGCCTTGACTAAAGGAGGCTTTTTGAAAGAGGCAGATGTTGAAAGGCTAGTATAAATCTGTGACTTCACTAGATTTGGGGTTTTCCAGTGGTTTGGAAACTGTTCTAACTTTCATAAGCAACTCGTCTTTACCTCATATAGTCTTAGAAACCTAGAAAGGTGCCTAGGGCCCTGAAAGGATGAGATATGTAAGGATTCCTAACTTTATCTCTTGGTCTCTCTGTCTCTGTCTCTCTGTCTTTGTCTCTCTCTCCCTCCCTTCTGTCATCTGTCTCTGACTCTCTCATTGTGTCTGCCTGTCTCTCTCATTGTCTCTGTCTCTATCTCTCTGTCTTCTCAAACTGCTTAACTAACATTAAATGTGATCCAGAAACTGACTCTAACCTATCTTTTTAGCTTTATTTTATGTTATGCTCCCCCAAAACCAAAGTGAATTATTTGCTAATCCCTCAAACTCAACTCATACATGTTTTAACTTATTTTCCTTTCTATTAATTGAATTAGCATTCGCCCCCCACATCTCTTCTTTTTGATTTTCTACTAATCTTTTAGAATCCACATCATATTCCATCTCCTCCAAGAAGTCTTCCCTAATCCCTTATCTTGAAGTTATTTGTCACACATCTGATCCAATGATGTTTATCTTTCTCAAAAGCTCAACTTATGTAAAATTTTATTTTAATTCTCTGAGTACATGTATGATCTCCTCCTACTGTACTTTATATTCCTTGCTAGGCACCAATGTACCCCAAATGCTGTAAAATCCAACATGGCTTTATATCTCCATACCATAGAACCTAGCACAAAATGAATACTTAATAAAAATAATAATGTATACTTAACTATTTGTGGAATGTTGGACAAAATAATTTGTGAAAGGAAAATTCGAATGCATAACGAAGCATTAGTATAAAGGAAAGTTAGACACAAAGAAATAAAAATATGGAATGCACTTCATATTTTTTATAGATTTTAAGTGTCTGGCCAGGGTACATCACCTATGATTAGATATTTCTCACATTGATTTTGCCTTTTAAAAACTGAATGTACCATTCTGGAAACTCACTTGACAAAATAAATCTGTTATTTTTTGTTTATTTTCTAAATCAGATGTTTTACCTGGAAAATGCTGAGAGGCCTTTCTTGGTATTTCCCAAACACAGCATTTCCTGTCCCTATGCTTTAAACAAAACCCTTTGTGACTAGCATCCAGAAATCCAATATTCTGAATCAGGGGAGAAAACTGTGGCAACCCTGATCTCCAAATGTGGTCAAAATATGTATTTTTGCTAACTCTTTGCATTTAAATCCTCAGCACTTGCAATGGCTTTGTGTTCATGTCAAGCCTTTGCCAACAGTAGTGCACAGAGAAGTCTGGTTTTGAAAGACTGTTTGCAGTTTCTCATTATAAGATATGTACTGTCTATTTCTTCAGGAAACTCTCTATAAGGATTCCTCAGCAAACTTCTTCATATAGAAATCAAATGCATGGTCAAGGGAGCTATCCAGCTATTCTCACTGATATCTTTTAAATTCACTGTTGTTGTTTTTAAGTAGTTTATTGTGAATAAAACTCATGTTAGAGTTGCAGAACTATACTTTGTATTTCAGAGATTAGAGGGCCATGAGGAAAATTACATTTTTTTTAAATGGCTCTAAAAGTTTACGTAGCGATAAACACAGAGAGTTAACCATTCCTCTCAGGAAAGGATGTGTCCTGCCTGACAGGTAAAATCCCTAACTTCCTTTAAAGTATAGCTTAAGACATCTTTCCTGAAGCCCTCCCCCCAACCCCACCCCATCCCAAAGATGTTAATATTCTGAATCCTTCAAAATTTCTTTGTGTATAAACTTATGCATTTGTCTGAGTAAAAGTTGCCTATAGATGCAGATAGATGTTTGTCTAACTTATTTTGGTTAAAGCAAGTTTCTTCCCTTAGGTTCTAAGTGAGATGTAGGCCTCCCAGAGACCCCTGAATTCTGACAATGTGCTCTGGATGGATGAATACATGGAGGTGTTAAAACTAAATCCTCTGTTGGAGGATAATGTGAGCCAATTTCCCTGATGTTAAGAAAGGTATCATTTGAATATTGCTTCAGGTGTTAAACAGACTAAGGAGGAAAATTTTAGAGATACAACTGGTTGCATAAGGTAGAACAAGATATTATTTCAAATTGAGAAATAAACTTTGGTCCATGATGTGCTGCCATGTAGTAGAGTAATGGTGATAGTTTTCTAGGAGGTGGGAGAAGGGATACGTTGAATCAAGGAAGATGGAGTCTTCCATGGGCATGTCAGTCACTTTTGTCTAGCCAGGAAATGATGGTAAATTTAAGAAAAAGTTCAAGGAGGTCACTGACCTGGGTTGTAAATGTGTCGGAGTGAAATGAAAGAAAAAAATGTTATTGGAATTTTAAGAGTATGGCCTTGGGAAAGTTATTTCTGACATTTGCTTCCTTGACTACCATAAAAGATCTATGATTTTATGATCCTATTAAGGTGTTAAGGTGCTTTCCAGCTGTAAATTCTCTTACTGAAAGCAATGGGCCCTTTTATTCAACACATTTAAGAAAAAGTCATATGATATAGTTACAACTAGTTGAAATAGATACTAAAATTAGCATGTGAACATACGAACAACAAGGAAACAGTACTTCAGTAATACATTAACTCTCTCATGCTGGGGTTAGGACTGATACACCCAGGGTACAACTTGTCAAGGAATGGATCAGAGGTATGCTCATGCAGGCTTGAACCACCTCATGAATGCTGATTGCTAAATTTTCAGTGTGAACATTTGTATCTTTTGGTTGCCTAGACTTAAGAAAGTAATGGAGAAAACATGAATGATGCAGATTAAATTTAGAAGGGTATTGTATGTTATTATTATTATTATTTTAGAGAGATGGTTGCTAAAATTTACTACAATATCCCTGGGATAGATATCAACAGGGTTAATTGTGAGGAGCCTTAGACAAAAGCCTTAAGACCATGAGAGTTAGGATGGAATTCAATATGGTCTCAGATTCTTTATGTCATCTTTACTCTGTTCTTCAAGGAAGCTGAGGAAATTCTAAGGTCAAGAAAGCTCTAGCTATCTTATTGAGAGGAATAGTACCCCACTCACTGATTTTATTGCATTTTGACCTCTAATTTCATAGTCAGGGAAGCTAGTCAATCAATTAGGTGTCTGAAGATTGGACAAAGAAGAAAGAATGGGGTTCCAAGTCATGGTTAGGGTCTTGAAAAATTGTTGGACAGTGAAAGAATAGATTAGAAAAAAGTGTTTTATTTAGTACAACATTTATATTGAATGCTCATTTATGACTTTACAGCATTATTTTCTAAGGAAAATTCTATGTCCTTAACTATGTCACCACATAACAAATTAGTGTGAGTAGAAAATTGGTGTTGAAAAATATTGGGGTCAGCATCATAACACCAAAAAAATAGAGTACAGTTTGTAGATGACCTTGAGGTCTGTGCTAAGGAGTTTTTATTTTATTCTTTAGTTGCTGAAGAGACAGAATTTTAATGAATAGGGGAGTAATAGATAATAGTGATATTTAATATTTATCTGAACAAATTCTATAGCTTAAGCAAAAAAAAAAATAGAATCACATTCTGGAAGGAATTTCAAGGGACCATCCTTTGCCTTTGAGTAAAAAAACCATGGATAAGAAACCAAAGGTAGCATGATTGAGTATCTTGCCCAAAGTAATTGAGTGTTCATTCCAACCTGGCCACATGGTCAGTGTTCAAAATGTGCCAAAAATCTTTTTAGGATTTTGGTTGAAGTGTAATATGCAACACCACAGGGACATTTTGGGAAAAGGAAAGACCTCTGTGTTTGTAGATCAAATGTTAACAATGGGTCAAACAAAACAGAATCCAGAAATAAAAAGAGCATACCTATATGGTGATTGGTCAAAGAGCAAGGTAAGAATGTCATTTAGGGGAAGAGTCAATTGCCAAAGTAGTAAATTAACAAGACAGGAAATGAGACATGTCTAGAGAAGAGTTCGGAGAGGTTTCACCCAAAGGGTCACAGAGCCACAGAATCCAAGAATTAGAGGGGCTTCAGAAGTCTTGCAGCGTAACCCGTAATTGAAGAGAAATTCCAACTGCAATCTCGGAAAGTCAGTTAGTCTCATTCAATTTGTGTGAAGCATCTGAAGGCCTTCAAACCAGAATGGAAGGGGCTACCTTAGAAGATAATTGATTCTCCCCTATTGAAGGTCCTCAAAGATAAAGAAGGATGACTACTAACAGAGTATGTTGGAATGGGGGTTCTTTTGTGGGCAGGGGTTGTGCTAGTTGAAGAGGTCCCCCAACTCTGAAGGTCTATTATTCTGGGAATGTGATAGTTAGTCTTGATTCCTAGAAGAGCCACAACTGTAGGTGGTGCCATATCGCTTCCTCTCTCTCATGAATGGGAAGCAGCTGTGTTGGGCTAGCCACTGAGGCAGAGTTACTGGGTCTCATGGTGATAGGTAGAAAAGTGTTTCTGTTCTCTTGCTTCCATAAACTGCTCCATCTACTATCCTACAGGGCATACTTGGCCATCTCTTCAACTTGCATAACTATATGCACCTGCAATATGATTTCTTTTGAAATTCAGAAAGTGTTCATAATTTGCAAATATCTACTTTGGTTAGGGAAAATACGATTTAAAGTATCTGGAAGAGAAAAAAATAAAGTTTCTCCACATATTTATGTTACATCCTTCCTATTAAATTCAGCAAACTTTAATTAATCACAGAAAGCACAAAATGAGTAAGATAGAGTCCCAACCCCACAACCTTTATCCAAATTAAATTTTCAGTCACTTTTGCCAATACCATATCCAAATAAGCTATAGTCTTAAAAAGAGAGTAATCTGAAATCTTGTGAGATTGGCAGCTGTAATCTACTTATCTATATGTGTATATACACACATATGCTATATAATATAAATATATGTATGTTGTTCAGTTGTGTCTTACTCTTTGTGATCTCATGGACCATACTGTACATGGGGTTTTCTTGGCAAAGATTCTGGAGTGTTTTGCTATTTCCTTCTCTAGTGGATTAAACTAAACAGAAATTAAGTGACTTGCTTGGGTCACACAACTAGTAAGTTGTCTAAAGCTGGATTTGAACTTGGATATTCCTGACTCTAAGCCTAGCACTCTACCCACTGAACCACCTAGCTGACTCTTGTGTGTGTGTGTGTGTGTGTGTGTGTATCAACCAAACATTTTTTCTTTTTATAGAAGTTATTATTTATTTATTTAATATTTTTAGTTTTCAGCATTGATTTCCACAAGACTTTGAATTACAATTTTTTCCCCATTTCTACCTTCTACTCCACTCCAAGATGGTATATATTCTGATTGCCCCATTCCCCAGTCAGGTCTCCCTTCTGTCACCCCACTCCCCACCCCATCCTCTTCTCCCTTACTTTCTTGTAGGGCAAGATAGATTTCTATGCCCCATTGCCTGTATATCTTATTTCCTAGTTCCTTGCAAAAAATTTTTTTGAACATCTTCTTTTAAAACTTTGAGTTCTAAATTCTCTCCCCTCTTCCATCCCCACCTATGCTCCTTAAGAAGGAAAGCAATTCAACATAGGCCACATGTGTATCATTATGTAAAACCCTTCCATAATATTCATGTTGTGAAAGACTAACTATATTTTGCTTCTTCCTATCCTATCCCCCTTTATTCAATTTTCTCCCTTGACCCTGTCCCTTTTTGAAAGTGTTTGCTTTTGATTACCTCTTCCCCCTATGTGCCCTCCCTTCTATCGTTTCCCATTTTTATCATTTTCCTCCCTCTTTCCCGTGTGGTAAGATACCCAATTGAGTGTGTATGTTATTCCCTCCTCAGATCAAATTCAATGTGAGCAAGATTCACTCATTCCCCCCACCTGCCACCTCTTCCGTTCCTACAGAACTGCTTTTTCTTGCCACTTTTATGTGAGATAATTTACCCTATTCTATCTCTCTCTTTCTCCCTCTCTCAATATATTCTTCTCTCATCCCTTAATTTGATTTTATTCTTTGAGATATCATCCCTTCATATTCAACTCACCCAGTGCTTTCTGTCTATATATATAGGTATATAATATATAGACAGAATATATACATAAATATACATACATATATATGTGTGTTTGTGTGTGTGTGTGTGTGTGTATAATATATGTATATTCCTTTCAGCTACCCTAATACTGAGGTTTCATGAATTATACACATCATCTTTCCATGTAGGAATGTAAAAAAAAAAGTTCAACTTTAATAAGTCCCTTATGGTTTCTCTTTCTTGTTTACCTTTTCATGCTTCTCTTGATTCATGTGTTTGAAAGTCAAATTTTCTATTCAGCTCTGGTCTTTTCAATGAGAAAGCTTGAAAGTCTTCTATTTTTTTGACAATCCATATTTTGCTTTGGAGCATGATACCTGGTTTTTCTGGGTAGGTGATTCTTGGTTTTAATCCTAGCTCCATTGATCTCTGGAATATCATATTACAAGCCCTTTGATCCCTTAATGTAGAAGCTGCTAGATCTTGTGTTATCCTGATTGTATTTCCACAATACTCAAATTGTTTCTTTCTGTCCACTTGTGGTATCTTCTCCTTGATCTGGGAGCTCTGGAATTTGGTGACAATATTCCTAGGAATTCAATTTTTGGGATATTTTTCAGGAGGCAATCAGTGAATTCTTTCAATTTCTATTTTACCTTCTGGCTCTAGAATATCAGGGCAGTTTTCCTTAATGATTTCTTGAAAGATGATATCTAGGCTCTTTTTTTGATCATGGCTTTCAGGTAGTCCAATAATTTTAAAATTATCTCTCCTGGATTTATTTTCCAGGTCGTTGGTTTTTCCAATGAGATATTTCACATTGTCCTACATTTTTTCATTCCTTTGTTTCTGTTTTATAATATCTTGATTTCTTATCATGTCACTAGCTTCCACATGCTCCAATCTAATTTTTAAGGTAGTATTTTCTTCAGTGGTCTTTTGGACCTCCTTTTCCATTTGACTAAGTCTGCCTTTCAAGGCATTCTTCTCCTCATTGGCTTTTTGGAGCTCTTTTGCCTTTTGAGTTAGTGTATTTTTTAAGGTATTATTTTCTTCAATATTTTTTGAGTATCCTTTAGCAAGTCATTGACTTGTTTTTCATGGTTTTCTCACATCACTCTCATTTCTCTTCCCAATTTTTCCTCTACTTCTCTATCTTGCTTTTCCAAATCCTTTTTGAGCTCTTCCACGGCCTGGAGACTTTTGATGTAGGCTCTTTGACTTTGCTGACTTCTTCTGGCTCTATGTTTTGGTCTTCTTTTCCACCAAAGAAAGATTCCAAAGTCTGAGTCTGAATCTGAGCCCACTTTCACAGCCTGGCCATGTTCCCAGCCAACTACTTGACCCTTGAGTTTTTCATCAGGGTATGACTTCTCAAAGAGTAGAGAGTACTTTATCCCAAGCTTGAGAGGCTGAACTGTTATTTTCAGAGCTATTTCTACACAGCAAGCTCTGCTACACCAGCACTTCTCCCCCAAGAACCACCAACCTAGACCGGGACTCAGATCTAAACAGGCTGTGCACTCTCTCTGTGATCTGCCACTTAATTCCTCACACCAGGTGTGCCTGGGACTGGAAGCAACTGCAGCCATAGTTCTGAAGCTGCACCACTTCTGCTGCCCCTGGGGCACTGGCCGAACTGCAAACTTCTTTCACTCTACCCCTGCAGTTTTGCCCACTAACCTTCTCTGTTGTCTTTGGTGTTTGTGGGTTGAGAAGTCTGGTAACTACCAAAGCTCAATGAATCAGGGTGCTACAGCCTGTTCTGCTTGGCTCCTGGTCTGTTCGATCTGGCTGCAGCCCACACTGGGCTCTACTCTGCTCCCCTCCCAGCTCTGTGCAATAGACCTTACCCAGCATCCATCCACACTGTCCTGGGCTGGAGCCCTGCTTCCCTCTGCTATTTTGTGGGTTCTGAAATTCTAGAATTTCTTCAGAGCCATTTTTATAGGTATTTGCAGGGTCCTGGGGGAGAGCTTTAGGGAAGTCCCTGCCTTCCAGCCACCATCTTGGCTCTGCCCCCCAAACTTTCCATACTGTGTAATTTTTGTCTTTGTCTTTCAATAAATCCAACATGGAACACTTACACAGTGAGCTAGATTTTTCTAGATTCTTTAATATTTTGTGAGTGATTGTCGAGGTCTGGTGTTGTTCATGAGACAGGATGGTGCATTTGAAGGCTGGGTTTGGTGCATTCTAAAGGAGGGAATAGTATTAAATATAGTTCACATTCAGTGATAGAACTTCCAACTTAAAGGATAGCAGTACATCAGCACAGAAAAAAAACTGATTAATTGATTTGAATAATTTTAATTACAAGAAACTATTTCTCTTATGGATAATAAAAATGTGGATAATTTGTACATAGAGAGTTGAAAGTTGAGTGTAGTATTTATGAAATATTGAGAAGTTAAATTTAGCCTAACATAGTGTCTAGAGGGCTGGTTTAGAGTTAAGACAACCTGAGGGGCATATCCTGCCTCTGATGTATACTAGCATTGTGACCATAAACAATTTTTTCTACCTTTCAATATTTTAGGAAGTTCTTTTAGATTATAAATTTTAGCATAGTCGACACTCTCAATTAGTATGAGGAGTTTACTCATCTGGAGCTCCCTGCCACAATGTGAAAACATGAGTCTGGAAATTAGATTGATGGATAGTGTGTGTATACGTGTGTGTGTGAATGCATATGTATGTATGTATGTGTAAATAGTGTGTATATAAGTATATGTATATGTACCTATACTCACATGTATACCTTCTGTCTACCAACTTACTTGGCAATTTTGTATTGCCCCCATTAATAGAGGATCAAAGAAAATTGAACACTGTGAGTCATGAGGGCCAGACTTTCTGGGGGGAGGTTCCTTTAACTATAAAAATTATAGAAAGACTCCCCCTTCCTTTCTGTTTGAAAATCATCACTTTGGTTCTCTGATGCTTCTCCCTTGGACAACCAACAAGAGGAAAATAATGATCTCTCTCTCTCTCTCTCTCTCTCTCTCTCTCTCTCTCTCTCTCTCTCTCTCCCTCATCTCCACCACCAATGGCATTGGCACATAATAGCAGGAACACATGCTTACTCAGGAAAGTCAATCATATTTTATTTTTTCTTTCCTTGAGGCCAAGTCATTGAACACAATTCTGAGATACAGATACTTCTAGTACTGGGGGTAACTTCATGAATTCAAGAGTTCTTAAGTCAATGCTGGCAGCCCAGGAGTAGGTGGTGCTTCCTACAACTATATCATTTTTAACAGGAGAAATGACAAGACACAGGTTCATCCTCGTCCTGAAAAATTATGGATAGTTCTTTAATTCCTCATCCTGAAGGAATTAAAGAACTATCCATAATTTTTCAGTAGATATAAATCATGTGAGGTACCCAGTCAATGTGTTTGAGGTCAAAATGAAATTTCTGATTAGCAATTCTACGACGTGTCTATACTTTATTGCAAATTACAATGGCTGGGATAGAATATGCTTTCATGTTCCAAATATATGTTAATGCTTGTCTTTTTTTATTTTAAGCATATATTTCATGAAAGAGAAATTAATACCTACCCTATGCCCAGGGGTGAACTGGAGCCAAATTGAACCAGTTAGTAAGAGCTGATTGTTAAATTTTTAGTGTGGGCGTTTATACTTTTGAAATTAGCAAATGCTACAATTCCTGGTTTTGCTTTATTGTTCTTTTTTGTTGATCATCTGGATTTTTGTTTAAAATAGTGTTAATAATGTAGATTAAACTTAAAGGTAGACGTCCCTGCAGAGAGAAAGTTAAACATTTACCACCAGACACCTTCTTATACTTGATACTTAATTTGTATATTGAGGACCTTTTCTAGAAAGAATCCTGTTAATCCTTCTTGGGGAGCCCTTAGACATGATCCATTAAACTGTGTTTTAGTCTTTTTCCCAAAATTTTACTCTAGGGCAAGGACACAACAATTCAAAAGGATTAAAAAATGCTGACTCCCCTTTTCTGAATCAGGCCTCCAAGATCAGCATTAAATCTGGTTCATGTGATTCCAGAGGCAGAGCCATTTTTCTGGGAGGGTCTCCCTTCCTCTTACAGATTGTATTTGCCTGCCTACTATCTGCCTACCTAGTCAATTCAGACTGCATTCCTATTACTTCTTTTCTTTTCCTGTGATACAGGCTCATTTTGTGACCTAATTCACAGAAGCTAGAAAAATGGGTCCAGAAGCTATAACTTAACATTATTGGAGAAATTTATGAGTGTAATTTGAGCCAACATAAAAGGGCACTTGTTGCTTGAAAAAAAATAGAAATGAAAGATGAACTTTCTAATTCATTGAGGAAAATAGTTTAGCCAAGGAGAACCAGAGCTATAAATTTGTGAACTGTCAATCATTTGGAAAACAAATGATTAGCTTTATAACAAAAAGTCAATCCTTGCAGATAAACCATTGATTTAGCATCTGATTTCTACAGGCCAGTCTATTTAAAGGGCTGATAAAGCCAATCCTCATAAAATAACCATAGCAGATGTGGTTTATAATGCACTCTTAGAACTTCTAAATTCTCAGGTGGCAGAGACAGCCCTGGCAGAGTGTGATTGCAGGATTCATGTAAATCTCCTATGGACATAGGCACTTTCTTTTCGCTATCTTTTTAATTAGGTGAAAATTAAGCAGTATAATGTGAGAGATACCACATTTAAATTCTGCTTGATTCTGCCTCTTCTAATTCTATAGGGCATTAAAGTACAGTCTAGAGAGTCAGAAAGAGGTTCTATCGCCTTTGTTTGTTTCTGCTTCTGTACTCGGTGCAAGTTAAACATCTGTGATTTGATTTTTGGTGACCTATCACTTACTTTGACAACTTCCCTCATGCCTCTAAGCAATTCAGGTAAATGTTGATATATCTTGCAGCTATTCAGGACAAGTCTGGCCATTTGAAATGTCCCTAACTGAGCTCCTTTTTAAAGGATAGATTAATGTTTCTCTGCTCTTCCACTACTAAAACATAAGTATCCTTGAAGTACTATAGGGGAGTTGATCGCCTCATAGGACCATAGACTTTGCATTGAATGGAACCTCAGGGCTCATCTAAGAACAGCCTTTGATTTTACAGATGTGGAAACTGAAGACTAAAAAGAGATAAGTTTGAATCATACTCTGCCACTTATTATCTGTGGGACCTCAGGCAAATCATTTGACCTTTTTGGTCCTTAGTTTCCTCATCTATAAAATTAAGGATATTTCTAGATAGGCCTTTGAATATTATCTTCTACTTGTAACTGTTGGTTCCAGATTCAGCACACTTTCTGCTCTTCTGTTGTTGCTGATAAATGTTCCTTGACTTGAATTGAAATGAGTCAGTCCAATCTGCAGGTTAGGTGAATAAGTCCATTGCAAAATTTATAGTCCTACTCAGATTCAATGAGTGAGGCCATCATGTGTCTGAATAGCTTGTAGGTATGTCTTTTCTCTCAAGGAAGAAAAAGAAGAAGGAGGAGGAGGAGGAGGAGGAGGAGGAGGAGAAGAAGAAGAAGAAGAAGAAGAAGAAGAAGAAGAAGAAGAAGAAGAAGAAGAAGAAGAAGAAGAAGAAGAAGAAGAAGAAGGAGGAGGAGGAGGAGGAGGAGAAGGAGGAGGAGGAGGAACAGGAGGAGGAGGAGGAGGAGCAGGAGCAGGAGAAAAGGAGGAGGGGGAAGGGCAGGGGAGAAGTGAGGAGGAGGAGTGGGAGGAGGAGGAGAAGATTAAAAAAAAAGATGTTTTTAGATTCTTATAAAATCATGAGATTTAGAGCTGGAAAGAACATTAAAGGTAATCTAGTACAAAATTTTGTTTAAAAATTTTATTAGTCCTTTTTTTCTACTGGTTATTTTTTATAAATTAAAGCTCCTTGTAACAAAGGGAAAACTAAAACTAAACAGAGATTCCCAACATAGCAGCTAAGTCAAGCAGTACGTGCAAGATTTTGCCCTTAGAATCTCTCTGCCAAGAAGTGGATATGAAACATTATCAGTTCTCAACAATCATTATATTTGTCCAGTTACTCAGAGTCCAGCTTCCTTTTAGTGGCTGTTTCATGTACATTATCATAGTTATAGTATATATTGGGCTTTTTGGTTCATTCTGTTGTGTTATTCTGTGTCAGCTAATATAAATCTCACCATGTTTCTCTAAGTGCCTCATATCCATTTCTCAATGAAAATGATATTCCACTCCATTCATATTCTATAGGCTTTTTTCCAGCCCTTTCCTTCATCAATGGGCACTCCCTTTGCAAAAATTTCATAGAAGAGGAAATTGAGGGACAAATTGGTGAGGTCCCCCACTGAAGCCCACATGGTGAATGGTGGAACTGGGATACAAGCCCAGAAGGTGTGACTTTAATTCAAATTCTCTATTATCCCTCCCTGTCTCAGCACAAAGCATGCTCCTGGAGGGTAGTTATTTTTCCTCTTGTATCTGAAACCTTAGCATTTAGCATAGTACTTGCATAGAGTAGGTACCTAGTAATTGCTTGCAGGAATGGTTTCAACTTCAACATGTGATTTGCTTCTATTTAAATCAACGATGCCTAAGTATTTTCTAATAATTCAATAAAATCATAGAAAATACATATATTTCAAACAAAAGAGGTGAAGCAGCACAGAGGACCTAAATACAAAGAACATTCCCCTGGCATAAACATCCAGCTCCTTTTCATTTAGTTAGATCGCTGTTCCTCTTCTTGAACAGTGGTAATTGCTACACAATTGATGAAAAGATAAATCTCAGGTGGCTGGGCCCTATGACTCTGTACATAAATCATCCTTTCCCTCTGATAGATATTAACCTCTATGTTGACTTAAATGGAACTCTCATTGATTTTAATTGGTTTGGAGTTGTATTAAGATAATTGATTCATCCACTGCTATGATTTTATACTCTGCCTGTTCGGATTCATTTGAAACCCATTTGGGGTGTTGAAATGCGGCTGTGCTAACCAAATTATGTTGACCGTCTGTATTCATTAAATGTGGTGGGAATATAGTTTATCATATTAAAACCTCTTAGACGTTATCAAGCTTGACCAAAGACTGTGAGTTTGACTTGAATGGATATTAAAGATAAATTTTAACTAAAAATAATCAAATAAAATAAATACATGAATAGTTAGAAGGAGATTTTAAACAGGGGTGCAGAATCAAATGGATTCCATCGAAAGATATGAGCACCTCCCTAGGGAGAGAAAACACAACGCAAGCCTCAGTCTGGGGTGTGCTAGAGCCAACTTGAGCAAACTTGGGAGAGTTGATTGTTAAATTTTCTGCATGAGCATTTACATCTCAGAAATCAACAAGTGCTATAAATAATATTTGGTTTATTGTTTTGTTGATTTTGTAAGCTGAAGAAAGCGATGGAGAAAAATTAATAATACGAATGAAACTTTAAAGTGTCTCCCATGTACTTTTTTCAAACCCAGTTGTTAAGCATTTACTAGTACACCCTTGCCTGATTCCTCCATACAATTAACCTTGGTCATGTCAAAACTCTTGAAAGGATGTAGAACTTTCATTAAAAGAAAAGGTGTAAGTTAATAATATGAAAAAAATATTCGAAAATAATTAATAAGAGGAATATAAGTTTATATAACTCTTCAATTTAAGCTCATACCCAGAAAATCGGTGATAAATAAATAAAAAGTAAAAATGAGCAATGTTGGTATGGCTCCTGGTAGAGAGAGATGAAATATCTACCAGAACCCCATACTGCTAGTAACAGCAGAAAGCACCAGGATGGGATAATCGTGAAAAGCCTTACATAGAGGTTGTTACCTATACTATGCTTTGAACAAAATAGCGATTCTAAGAAATGACTAACATCAACTCAGAAACGAGAAAAAAAGTTAGATGAAAAGGAATTTGTTGTACTTAAAGTTAGTTTTGTTGTTCCCTATTGGTCTCTGGCAGCTAGGTGGTGCAGTGGATATTGTGCTGCCCTGAAGCTACGAAGACTCATCTTTATGAGTTAGAATCTGTCCTCAGACAGTTGCTAGCTATGTGATGATGGGCAAGTCACTCAACACTTGGATTGCCTCAGTTCCTCTTCTATGAAATGAGCTGGAGAAAGAAATGGCAAACTACTCCAGTATCTCTGCCAAGAAAACCACCAGTGGGGTCATAGAGAATTGGACATGGCTGAAATGATTGAACAAAACAACAACAAATTAGTCTCTAATTTACTGGACTTCCTTTTCCCTCAATTGATAATACACATCCTTCAATGTGTCTATCATATTATTTTGATGGGTCCTCCATCAAAGGGTGAATTCATGTCTTCTCATCTAGTGGAATAGTTCTATATACCCTCATTTTAATCCTCCAAATTTGAGATTTGGGGTTTAAAAATATACACCCATATTCTATAAAATTATTGTGAGAGGCAATGAAATATTTTAAAAAAAACCTTGTTCTCTTGCTTCTGCTCATTTTGCTTTTCCTTATCTCATGCAAGTCTTTCCATGTTTTTTTTTCCTAAAAATCAATGAGCTCACCATTTCTCATAGCACCATAGTATTCCATTATAATCATATAGCACAATTTGTTCAGCCTCTCACCATTTGATGGCCATCCCTCCAATTTCCAGTTCTTTGTCATGACAAAAAGTGTTTCTATAAACATTTTAGAACATATAGGTTCTTTTCTTTTTCCCTAATCATCTTTGGAAATAGACCAAGTAGTGATATTGCTGGATCAAAGATAGTTATAGGTAGTTAAATAACTCTTTGCACATAATTCCAGATTGCTCCCCAAAATGGTTGGATCATTTTACAATTCCACAAACAATGGATTAGTGTCCCCACATTTTCTCCAATATTTGTCACTTTCTCCTATCATTTTAGCCAATCAGATAGGTGTAAAGTGATATCTCTGCATTTCTGCATTAATCTTCATTTGTCTGATCAACCATGATTTAGAACATTTTTTTCATATGACTATAAATTGTTTTGATTTCTTTCTTGGAAAATTGCTTTTTTGTATCCATTGACCATTTATCAAATGGGGAATGACTCATTCTTATAGATTTGACAGACATATTAGATATAAGACCTTTATCTGATAAACTCTCTATACATCACTGCCCTCCCCCCAAAAAATCTACTTTCTTTCTGATTTTGGTTATATTTGTTTTACTTATACAAAAACTTTTTAACTCAATGTAATCAAAATTATCCATTTTACACCTAACTTTGCTCTCTATTTCTTCTTTATCCATAAGTTGTTCACCTATCTATAAATCTGATAAGTAATATGTTCCATGCCCTTGTAATTTTCTTGTAAAATATCTGTTCAAGTCAAAGTCACGTATCCATTTTGACCTCATTTTGGTAAACAGTATGAGATATTGTTCCGTGCCAGTTTCTGCCATATTACTTTCCAGTTTTCCAACAATTTTTGCCAAATAATGAATTATTATCCCAAAATATTAAGTGTTTTCACTGGTCAAATATAAGGTTATTATGTTTGTTTGCTGATGTAAATTATATGTCTACTCTATTCTGTTGATCTCCCTACATTTTAGCCAGTACCGGATAGTTCAGATAGTTACTGCCTTATAATACAGTTTAAAATCTAATACTGCTAAACTTACTTACTTTATACATTCTTTGCTGTTAGGAATCTACACAAAGATAATCAGAGACCAGCCCTTCATATTTATACAAGCATTTTCTATGATAACTAAGAACTAGAGACTAATTGAGAACCTACTTATTGGGAATGGTTAAAAAAAAACATAGTAAATGAATATCTGGTATATTGTTGCTATGTAAAAGATGGAAAATATAAAAAAGTCAAGGAATAATTAAGAGTTTTGTATGCATTGATACAGAATGAAGCAAGAGGAATTGGGGGAACAAACATCACCATGGCTACAACAATATAAAGAAAAAGAATAGGAAAAAAATTAACCATATACAATTATGAGGGGCCAGAATAGTTTCAGAAAATAATTGAGAAAATTCGCCTTCCATCATTCTTTGCAGAGGTTGGGGATTATAGTCATATAATATTATAAATACTGTTAGATGTAGCTCATTTGTTCGTTGGTTTTGCTGAATAGACTTCTTATATTTTATTTTATTTTTTTGGTCATAGAATGACTCATTGAGCAGGGATAGATTTAGACTTGAACAAGATATGAAAAGAAAAAAAATCTCAATATAATAATATGGTTTCAAAATGTGGATTTGAAGGGGAAGAAAAGGATTGCTTTATATTGATATTTGTAGTTCCTGCTAGATTATAAATTCCTTTTGAGCAAGACATGCTATTTTTCATTGTTTTGTCCCTAGTACCTAGTGTAGTCCTTTGCATTTCATAGGTATCTAATGAATTTTTGCTAAATTGAATTCAATGTACACATAGACTCACCCAGAAGCAAGGCCTATATATGATTCCTAGAAGAGTGATACAAAAATGCTTCCCACTAACACTGATATTATTTAAAGCTAGAACAACTGAAATTTTGTATCAAACTAGATTCTTACCAGTGGTTGAGCACTGCTTCACACAATTGCAGGGGTTGATAAGTCATACGGATTGTGCCCCAATTTAATTTTCTATTGCACTTAGGTGGAACATCATAAAGGCTATTTAAGCCTGAAGAGGCTGGTAAGGCTGGCAGTGGTGGAGGTGATGGGATATATTTACTGTTTTCAATTATTTGAAATTGGTAATGTTGAAGATAAATTAGATTTATTCTGCTTTGCCTGAGATGCCTAGAAGTAATAGGTCAAGTTTATGAAGAGGCAAACATAGGTATGATATAAGAAAAAACTTAATCATTTCAGTTATTCAAAAGCAAAATGATCTGTCTGACATGGTAGTGAGTTACCTCTATAGGTCTTCAAGTAAATTGATATATTCATCCAATTAAAATATATCTGCTTGTCCAATATATGGGAGTAGGATACTTTGGGGGGAATAGAGATAGGCCTGTAGGGTCACATAGGTGTTTTAAGTGCAGGTATGTTTTGAGTGTATCTAGTATATATGTATATACACATACATTTTTTCTTGATTTGTTTCAATCATGTTTGAGTCTTCATTTCCCCATTTGGGGTTTTCTTGGAAAAGACACTGGAGTAGTTTGTTTCCTTTTCCAACTCATTTTACAGACTGGGAAACTGAGGCAAACTGAGAGTTAAGTGACTTGCTGAGGTTGATACAGCTAGTAAGGCCACATTTCAGCTCAGATCTTCCTGACTGGAAGCAATCTATTTACTGTGCCACTCAGCTGCCATATATGTGTATGTATATATATATATATATATATATATATATATATATATATATATGTATATTTCTGCACATATGTATATGTGTACACTTTGAATAATTCTAGTATATATATACATATGTGTATATGATATATATATATATATTTGTATATACATGTGTATATGCATACACACAAATATATATTATATATATGTATATATATTCATATCCTTATAGTCTGCTTACAATTCTCACAAGTCAGAGAAAGAAAAGTACATTAGGCTTCATTGTCCTTCTCTAAACTCCTAACCTGGATTATTAGAAATTTGACAGGGGGCCTGGGGTATTTAGTATGTCATTATATCACTCTATTGAGATTAAATAATATCTTTACTTCATTTCTTATGAGAATCTGAATGATAGCTTCTAGAATCTATTTCCTTTCATAACAAATAGAGGACAGCTAGGTTCGCTGAAAGGCAAGTGGTATGGAGACTGAAAAAACATTGCTTACTCTGGCTCTATAAGATACTTTTTTCTGGGAAAAAAATAACAAATAATAATTCAGATTGCAGGACATGATATCCTTTCTTTTGTCCCTCAGCCTGCTTCGCCAGAGAAGGCCAGGACTGATTTTTATTCCTAAGTCTATACTGATGAGAGAGTATCATGAGACTTTAAAAAAAGACTTGAAAAGCAGCTGAGTAGAGACCAACCTTGCCAATTCTAGGACATGTAGATGTCTCTAATGACACAAAGGCACTAGACAGTTACCCTCTACAGGATAAATATCTGGCAAGGAAATCTTTGCCACTGAATTACATAAAATTCTGGTCCCCTGGTAGGGGAAGAAGCCCATCACTTTCTGCAGGATGTCTGGCAGATTTCTTGGATCATTCAAATGTTCGTAATTTGGGAAATATTAAGTCAGGTCCTCTTTGTATAATACTTTCTACTTCCATAGGATTTAGGTCAAGATTTGGAAAGGACCTTACAGATCCTCTGGTCCCAACCCCACCTTTTTTTTTTTTTAAAGATGAGGCCAAGCGTTTAAGTGATTTGCCAAAGGCTATGTAGGAAATAGGCATTCTTTCCACCCAGGCCCTCTGACTCCACAGCTAGGGCTCTTCATGCCATAAGATACTGCCTCCTTTTAGAGTTCTCTAATTGGTATTCTCTATAGGATGTAGATCACAAATCCTAGAATCAAAACTTGAATATGGTCTCCCCATTAGGATGGAATCTCCTTGAGAGCATAGACTGTGTTATTCTTCTATTTGTACCATCAGCGTTTAGTGCAGTGTTTTAGACAAAGTATATGCTTAATGAACACATTATTGATTTATTTATTCTGTTGAGGAAAAACCATTAAATTCTTAGTCTTCTTTAACTGGTTAGGAGTAATCCAGCAAGTTGATAAGAAGTTTGGAGTGTTTAATATATGCCACTGACTATACTAAACACTGGGAGTAATAATGTGAAATAAAGGAGTGGGGGAATGATCACCCACAGATGTATAAACTAAATAACCATAAAGAGTCTTGCACTTTGGAATAATAGGGGAAAACCATTAGAGTAAATCATTATGTCAATATTTGAATGCATCTATGATCTCATTGATATGAGCGTTTCCTTCGTGAGTACAAATTACAACCTGTTGATTGCTTCCCATATAACATGGCTGTTGCCTATATTCTCCTAGTTTTAAGGTCATAGGATCATAGATACAGAAATGGGCAGACACTTAGAGGTCATCCAATCCAGTGATGTCAAACTCAAATAGAAAGGTGGCCCTGCAGGTGGCATATTGACTTAGAAAAACATAAATTAACATTGCATTTGTTTTATTGTAGTTTGTTTATTTGATTAAACAGTCCTAAATTACATTTTAATCTTGTGCAGGCCACAATCAGGAGTTTTGCCCACTTCAGCTACTGTAAGTTTGACACCTCTGGTCTACTCCAACTATCTTGTTTTACAAGAGAGCAGACTGAAGTTTGGAGTATTGTTTCATATGGTTTCTGATAGCTTATGTTTCCTCTTTTGCCCAATCATGCATTTCCTTGAAAATATCATGTTTGCTATTTATTTCCTATAGACAATCATTGGTGATTTCCTAGAATTTGATTATGCTTAACATGTACCTCTCCATTGTCTTTAAGGTCCCTTGAAACAACAAGTGTTTTGTGTCCCAAGACGAGCAGCAATAAAGAATTGTTAGGAAAAAATGTTTTTTTCTTTAAAAATTAAATGTGAAAGGGATAGAGCAATAAATAGCCCCAAAGGAATGCATAGACCTTTAAAATCTCTGCCACATTCCAAACACAATCCAGACTGTTCTTTCCTTCCTAATCAGTTCTAGACCCAATTCATTGCCAATCTTCAATTCCTGCCACACGCATATGTGTACTGATATATTAAATCAGTGTCATAATCTGCCTAACAAGCATTGTCCACCCATGATATTTTGCTATGTGAATTATTAGACTAATCTCATGCATATTCTTGGATCTAATTGCAGAGGTACTTTAATGTTCTGGGACTTTTGTGATGAGTATGGTGTCATTCACAAAAAGGACAATCACAGAGATCCCCTCTTCTATAGAACTTAACCCTGCACAGGATATCCTCCTGTGGAAACTCCTGGAGGTGAACACCTTCGACAAGCACCTAATTTCCCATTTTAAGTCTTAACTGGCATCGTTCATCTAGAATTCATTCAATGAAAAAGAAAAAAGCTGAGATCATATCTTCTACATTAACACTAAAAATGAATTTAAAAAGAACAAACAAATATATGGCAATATATGGAAGATAAGTGATAAAACAGAAAAGCACAAAATAAGCACTGGGCTTTTTCAAATATTTTTTTCTAGTTACTTGTCAATTCTTTATTGTGAAGTTTATAGAGGCATGGATTTAGGGCTAAAGAGGTTATCTAGTCCAACTACCGAGTTTTAGAGATGGAAAAACTAAAGCCCAGAAAGATCAAGTGCTCCAAAGGCTCTTGCATAATAAATGACCAAAACAGCATTTGAACCATGTCCTCTGACTCCAAAACTAACTCTTTTCCATTGAACCATAGTGCCATCTAAGTACGAATCACAAGACTGTCAGAACAGGAAAGCAAGAGGTGATTGAAAGCTAGGTTACAGCTTGCCATCAAAGAAACTATTTCAATTCAGAGCAAGTCTGTTTTTTGGATGAGCGTTATATTGTATTTTATTGTGCTAGACATGATCTTGAAAATAGTCTGTCGTTTAGAGGGGGTTGAATTGTTCAGGAATATCCAGAGTGATTCCCTGAGGGAGCAATTATAATTGTTTAAGGAGCATAAGGAAGAATAGAAAAAGTATTCATGTCACAGGTCACATTAAATTCAGAATTGGCCATATGGGTGTTGGAAGTTAACTGCTGGGAAATTGCAGTGTACTACTTCTGTGGAATGTGCCGAGTTCTTGATTTCAGAAATTGGTTTTTAATAGAAATGTGGATTTAAGATTGAGCTGCCCAAGGGGCAGCCCATGTTCATGGTCGGCCCATCGTGCTGAATACAGCTCTAGCTCAACATTAAAAAGGTAAAATTATCTCTGAGCTATTCTTAATGTATAGAAGCTATTTTCTTCTAACCTTCTATCCTGAGCAAGCAATCTGTGACTTTTTTTAGGTAGGAATTATGCCTTAGCTCCTTCTTACTTTTGAGTCATTTCTCTTCAGCTTTGGGTAAGAAAAAAAATATTAGATGGTGTTTGTATACATTTCATTCCAAGAATTGATGGCAATCATAATTTCCTGTAGTACTAAACAGTCTAGACTTTTCATGCAGTATGTCACTCTGGATACATCAGTTACTATAGGCTACCGTGTAGAAAGCCTGCCCAGACATATCTAAAAGGGTATTATGAAAGATATTTGGAATCCCTTGACTATCTTATAAATATACATATTTTTCTTTCCCTTCTTTCTTACCTGTATCTTCACTACTCCACCAATTATTGAGCATTTATTGAGTGCCCTTTATATGTCAGACAATCTTTTATATAATGGGGATACAAGTTTAAAGAATGAAAGAATTCCCATTTTCAAGGTATGTATGTTCTTTTCTACTTTTTAACTCTGTAAGAACTTTGAAATTCATACCAGTTAGTATACTTCTAATTCAATATGTAACTTGTAACCTAATATCCTGTAAAAGGCACAAGTTGATTTCATTGGTGAAAGGACTTCTTCAAAGTCCTTTGTAACTTCTATTTATAGTTCCTGACTTTCAAATAAATGATAGAATTTGTCTTAGACACCATTTACCATTAGTTTTACTCTACTGTGTTGAATATACATCTCAGAACTTCAAGAACTAGCGATCTTCATGTAATTATTTTGAAATTATGTGAAATTACGTTGTCCTGTAACCCAAATTTTTCGGTCAAAATAAAACAAGTAGAAATACCACAGGTCAACTACATCTAAATGGAACTTAGGGTTTTATGGTCATTTGGTTTGCATATGGCCTAATCCAAAGATCAGTGTTGGCACTCAGAAAACATGGCTCTAAAATCAGTTATCCCATGAAATAAAACAGTAACTCAGTAACAGTAATCCAGTAACCTACACACCAGTGATGTCAAATACAAGTAGATCCCAAGATTTCATATTGACTTAAAAAAATTACCATTATGTTGTATTATATTTTAACTTATTTAATTAAGCATTTTCCAACTAAATTTTAATCTGATTTCTGCCACAGTGATAAGTGGGGGTACTGAGTATGACAATTCTTATCTATATCATGTGACAAAACTCCATCAAAAACATGAATAGAAGATACTGACCCTGTTGATTTCTAAAGAAAAGCAAAGCTCTAAGCTATTGTTTGTTGAAATTGATATCGAAGTTAGCAGAACATTGAGATTCAAAGAGATGTATAGTCCCATTGTACTGTACCTTAGCCAGACCACTTTGGGAGTATTGTGTTCATTTCTGGGTAATATAGTTTAAGAAAGACACTGATAATCTGAAAAGTACCCAAAAGAAAGCAAACAAGATGCTAAACTGCCCTGGGGTCATAACCTAGAAGGTAGATTTAAGAAACTGGAAGTGGGGCAGCTAGGTGGCACAGTGAGTAGAGCAGTGGCCCTGGAGTCAGGAGGACCTGAGTTCAAATCCAGCCTCAGACACTTGACACACTTACTAGTCTGACCTTGGGCATGTTACTTAACTCCAATCACCCTGCCTTCCCCCTTCAAAATAAAAAAGATAAAAAAAAAGAAACTGGAAGTGTTTAGTTAGCCTGGAAAAGAGATGTAACAGGGTGGGAAAACAAGGCAGAAGAGTCATCTCTTTAAATATTTGAATGATTGTCATGTAGGAGGATACATTTGTTGTGTTTAGCTTCAGAGAGCAGAACCAGAAGCAATGGGAGAAGAGCCAGAATCTATCAGACTCCTAGGTGGTAAATGCAAACAAGAAAACTCTGGAAACTCTGGCTTTGTTTAAGGAAATAAATCCCTTACAAAAACAGCAATCCAAACGTTGAACATTGTGCCTCTAGAGGTAATTGGTTCTCACTTATTATTAAAGGTCTTCAGGCAAAGGCCTCATGATCACTTCTCAGGTATGATGTAGGAAGGAGTATTTTTCAGATATGCAATATTCCAATAGTTGCCGAGGTTCCTTTTCAACATTTCAGGGATATTTGAGATAGGCATCGACTCATCTGAAAAGATGTATATGATCTTAAATTGATTCTCAACAAGTTAGGGATTTGTGTCACTGGTTCCCTGTTAATTGGATTTTTTCCTAATTAAAATACACGACAATGCAACTATTCATAAGAGGTAATTGCTCATTATTTTCTAAAAATGAAGCTATCATTCACCTCTACAAAGTCATCATACTATTTTATTCACATGCAGTTTTCATCAGCTGCCATTTTATTTCACCCCTTCTGACCATTTTCCAGAGACAGACAAAATTCCCTTGGGTGTAAACATAACTTGCAACTAAATAAACCCAAATGGCCAACTATTTAATAGTTCAGATCCAAAAGAATAGTAATACAGTGGATAGAAGCCCTGGAGAATTGAAAATTCAATTTGCTAAAGCTTTAGAAACTGCCTTTGTCATACAGTGCAAGGTTTCACAAATGCTAGTTGTGTATCAAATGTTAATAATAAGACCTGGGTAGTTCTACACTATAAATTCTGACAGATTAAATCTGGCATACAATTTCAAAAACCCACCATTGGTGAAATGTGTTTAACTAATGAATTATAAACAGCTTAACCTTCCGATGTGAAGAAAGATAAGAAATTTAGAAAACAAAAGTATTTATTGCTTAAGTGACAGCATGGCATAATAAGTTGTGTCAGGTTTGGAACCAGAGAGACCTGGATTCAAGTACTGCTCTCAGTAAAGGCTAGCCTATTTCTTTTCCTTCTCTAGCTAATTGTCCTCTATGTTGTTTACACTCTTACTGACCTTTATTCTCTCCCTGTTGACTCCCATGACATGCCCATGTCTCTCCCATTCCCAAAATTCTTCTCTTCAGCTATTCATCCCCATTAACTATTATCACATATCTCTTCTCACCATTGTGGCTAAACTCCTTGTGAAAGCTGTCTACATTAGGTGACTCCACTTCATTTCTTCTCACTTTTTTCTTAACTCTCTATAGTCTGGCTTCTGCCCTCCTCATTCAACTGAAATTGCTCTCTCCAAAATTACTAATGCTTTCCTAGTTATCAAATTTAATAACCTTTTCTCATTCCTTATCCTTTTTGACTTCTCTACACCCCTAGACACTGTTGATCACAGTCTTTTCCTTGATACATTCTTCTTTTCAGATTTGTGTGACTCTATTTTTTTCCTGGTTCTTCTAACTGACCCCTCTTTCTCATTCTCTTATACAGGATATTCGTCCAGGTCACACTAACTGTGGGTGTGCTACAGGTCTCTGCCCTGTCCTCTCTTCTATTCTCCCTCTAAACTATCTCACTTGGATGTATCATCTTTCATGGATTCAGATATCTCTATGCTTCCAATTTTCAAATCTATTTTTCCAACCCTAGCCTCCTTTCTGGCCTCCAGTCTAACATCTTCCACCACCTATTAGGCCTTTCAAATTAGTCCCTTTGAAATCATAAATTAAACATGTCTAAATTTCTATGCTGGGAATTTTCCATGCTAAGTAAATCTTTCATATACATACATACATACATACATACATACATACATACATACATATATATATACATACATACATACATACATACATATATATATATTATATATATATATATCGAGAGGGAGAGAGAGAGAGAGAGAGAGAGAGAGAGAGAGAGAGAGAGGTTGAGAGAGATTAACATTGTTTAAATCAGATTCAGAAATACATGCATTAGGAAATAAAAACATAATAAAAATGGAATTATTTTTTGAAAAACATTTTCAAATTTGTCTTCCTTCCTTCCAAACTTTTACAGCTACTGACTATTATCATTGTTATAAGACCTCTACTAAATATATAATTTTAAAGTAGAAGATATGAAAAAGAGGTGTATTTTCTATGTTTTGGATAGGCCTAGCTCAAATATTGATTGTGTTGGGTACCAATCAGTTGGATTAGACCTGGGTATAGAGTTAAAGAGTCATGTTATAGGAACCTGAGAGGTCATACTGGTCAACCTCCTCAGTGTAAAGATTAGGAATCTGATGTCCAGAGATGTGAAAGTAGATTCCACAAGACTTGACTACTTCTTGCCTACAGTTGGTGGGAATGGATGAAATTGAGAATCACTGTTCTATTGCTAAATTAATGTAAGTAAGTTGCTCTTGTTGTCGTTGTCCATCCATCATTGTCAAAGAAGACTGATGATGTCATGAGGGTGATGTCTTGGCTTGAACATAAATTAAATTTAAATGAGGCAAGGCTGCGTAGTCTCCAGCTTCACTCTTTCCTCCAGAATCATCACATTCTAGTGGCAAGACAAATGTCAGGATGACTGGTGGTGGCTCAGGATGTAGTGGGTGACCTTAGGCTTTCTAAATTAAGTTCTTACTCAGGTTTCAGTTTGTCTGAGGCAACACTCACTCAATGATTAAAGGCTAGGTAAGAACTGAGACGGAGGGGGGGAGGAGCCAAGATGGCAGCTGGAAAGCAGGGATTTGCTTGAGCTCCCCACTACATCCCTCCAAAAACCTATAAAAAATGGCTCTGAACAAATTCTAGAACTGCAGAATCCACAAAACAGCAAAGGGAAGCAGGGATCCTGCCCAGGACAGCCTAGATGGTCACTGGATGAGGTCTATCGTGCATGCAGCTGAGGGGAGTGGAGCTCAGCATGGGGGGCAGCAGGACCAACCAGACAGGGAGCCGGGAGAAACCTAGCACCCTGAATCAGTGAGCTGTGGCAGTTACCAGGCTTCTCAACCCATAAACACCAAAGACAAGAGAGAAGGTTAGTGGGAAAAGCTGTGGGGGACAGAGTTCACAGTTTGGCCACCACCCCAGGGGCAGCAGGGGAGGTACAGCTACAGAAGTACAGCTGCAGTTACCTCTGGCCCCAACCCACCTGGAGGGAGGAATTAAGTCGCAGATCAGAGCAGGAGTGCAGAGTCTGGTTAAGATTTACATCATGTCCAGGTTGTTGGTTCTTGAGGAAGGAGGAGTGCTGGTGTGGCAGTGCTGGCTGTATAGAAATAGCTCTGAAATCAACAGCACATCCCCTCAAGCTTGGACCAAAGTACTCTTTGCTCTACAAGTAGTCATACTCCGATGAAAAACTCAAGGGTCAAGTAAGTTTGCTGGGAACATGGCCAGGCAGCAAAAATGCACTCAGATTCAGTCTCAGACTTTGGAATCTTTCTTTGGTGACAAAGAAGACCAAAACATACATCTAGAAGAAGTCAGCAAAGTGAAACAGCCTACAACAAAAGCCTCCAAGAAAGATGTGAACTGGTCTCAGGCCATGGAAGAGCTCAAAAAGGATTTGGAAAAGCAAGTTAGAGAGAAGTAGAGGAAAACTGGGAAGAGAAATGAGAAGGATGCAAGAAAACCCTGAAAAACAAGTCAATGACTTGCTAAAGGAGACACAAAAAAAATACTGAAAAAATATTGAAGAAAACAACACTAAAAAATAGACTAACTCAAATAGCAAAAGAGCTCCAAAAAGCCAATGAGGAGAAAAATGACTTGAAAGGCAGAATTACCCAAATGGAAAAGGAGGTCCAAAAGTCCACTGAAGATAATACTACCTTAAAAATTAGATTGGAGTAAGTGAAAGCTAGTGACTTGATAAGAAATCAAGATATCATAAAACAGAACCAAAGGAATGAAAAAATAGAAGACAATGTGAAATATCTCATTGGAAAAACCACTGACCTGGAAAATAGATCCATGAGAGATAATTTAAAAATTATTGGACTACCTGAAAGACATGATCAAAAAAAGATCCTAGATTTCATCTTTCAAAAAATTATCAAGGAGAACTGCCCTGATATTCTAGAGCCAGAAGGTAAAATAGAAATTGAAAGAATCCACAGATCGCCTCCTTAAAAAGATCCCAAAAAGAAAACTCATAGGAACATTGTCACCAAATTCCAGAGCTCCCAGGTCAAGGAGAAAGTACTGCAAGCAGCCAGAAAGAAACAATTTGAGTATTGTGGAAAAAGAAT
>CM053623.1:340766089-340789467 GCA_028646595.1 Phalanger gymnotis
AGGAGGAGGAGGAGGAGGAGGAGGAGGAGGAGGAGGAGGAGGAGGAGGAGGAGGAGGAGGAGGAGGAGGAGGAGGAGGAAGAGGAAGAGGAGAAGGAGGAGGAGGAGGAGAAGGAGGAGAATGAGAAGGAGAAGGAGAAGAGGAAGAAGAAGAACTCATACAACATATTTTGAGAAATTATCAAGGAAAACTGCCCTGATATCCTAAAACCAGAGTAAAGTAGGAATTGAAAAAATGCACTGTTCATTTCTTGAAGGCGAATCCAAAATCAACACTTCCAGTAATATTATAGCTAAAGTCCAGCTCTCCCAGATCAAGGAATAAATAAAATCATGAGCAGCTGGAAAGAAACAATTCAAATATCCATGGTCACAATCACACAAGATTTAGCTGCTTCCACATTAAAAGAGTGGAAGAAGATAAGGAATGTGATATTCCAGAAATCAAAGGTTCTCAGATTACAACCAAGAATCACACACCCAGCAAATATGAGTATAATGCTTCAGGGTAATAAACAGCTATTAAATGAAATAGAGGACTTTCAAACATTTCTGAAAAGAAAACCCAGAGCTAAATAGAAAATTTAACATTCAAGCACAAGATGTAAGAGAAACATGAAAAGGTAAACATGAAAAAGTAATCATAAGGGACTAAATAAAGTTAAACTGTTTATGTTCCTACATGGGAACATGATGTAAAAAGTTTATTATTGTTGGACATTTAAAAGGAATCTATATAAACACAGGGCATGAGGGTGAGTTAATTGAGTTCAGCTCACTTCCAAAAATAATTAAGAGATGAGAAAGAGGGACAAAGTAGGAAGGGAGATGTAGAATGGAGAAAATTTTCTAACACAAAAGAGATGTGTAAAACAGAGCTTTCATAGTGGAGAGGAAAATGAGGGGGTGACAGGGAATGCTTGAACCTTACTTTCATCAAAATTAACTCAAAGAAGGAAGAATCAATATACACACTCAGTTGAGTATAAAAATCTACTTTTTCTAATGGGGAAATAAAAAGAGAAGGGGATAAAAATGGGGGAGGGGGTGGGAAGAGTGATAAAAGCAAGTGTGCTTTATGATCAGAGGTCAGAAGCCAAAGATATTTTTGAGGACAGATAGAAAAATTAACTGAAAAAAATAGGATAGAAGGAAATATACAATAATCATAACTGTGAGTACAAATGGAATAGGCTAACATATAGACTGGAAGCAGATAGTAAAATGCCTTAGAAACCAGAATCCAACAATATGTTATTTGCAAGAGAAACACTTGAAAGAGAAAGACACAGTTAAAATAAAGGCTGGAGCAGAATCTGTTAAGCATTAGCTGAAGTAAAAAAAAAAGGCATAACAATCATGATCTCAGGCAAAGCAAAAGCAAAAATTGACCTAATTAAAAGAGATAATGGGGAAACCTACATTTAGCTAAAAGATATCTTAGACCAGCACTTCTTAAACTGTGGGTTTAAATGCTATGTGGGGGTCACAAAAATTTGGCAATAGTAAAAGTTTTCTGAATACGCAATGACCAAAAAATAATTAAAAATCAAACCTGCCATGAATTCTGGCAGCTCTTGTCCATTTTGCATCATACAGCTTCACTGTAGCCTTGGTTCTAAACACAAAAGCATGTATACTTTGCACCACACATGCTCTCAGGCTATGCAATGCCAACAAACACTGCCTAAACATGAAAAAGTGTTGTGCATGGGAAAAGTTTAAGAATGCTTCCTTAGACAATGAAGTAATATCAAAATTTTCCATTAATTTCTATAGTAAAGTGTTCATTTCTCAAATAGGTAGAGAGCTGAGTCAAATTTATTAAAAATAAGAGCCATATCTTAATTGATAAAAGGTCAAAAGATAAGAACAGACAGCTTTCAGAAGAAATTGAAACTATCAAGTCAAATAAAAAATGCTCTAAATTATTACTGATTAGAGAAATGCAAATTAAAACAACTCCAAGGTGATACCTCATGCCTATCTGAAATAATATAAACGTTGTAATGATGATCATCTGTGAATAACTTGGCTACTCTGATATGTACAATGACAAAAGGTAATGTTCTTCACTTCTAAAGAGAGAATTGCTGAACTCTGAATATGAAATGAACTATAATTTTCTTGTTTTCTTTTTTCCTTTCTTTGCAATATTGCTAATATGGATATTTGTTTTAAATTATTTTATATGTATAATTTATTTAATTTTGTTTGCCTTTTCAGTAGGCAGGGTAAGTTTGGGAAGGAGGGAGAGAATGTGAAATTCAAAATTTGAAAATAAAAGGATGTTAAATAATATTTTAAAGGAGAAAACAAAAAAAGCATTTAGGAGATAAATTAAAAACAACCATGAAATGACTTGATGGTGTGATAATTTTATTAAATCTGTTATATTCTACTTAAGGAAACATACAAGATGTATCACAAAAAAGACTTGTATTTCAATAGAAAATTCTGATTTAATACTTACAGGCACTATCTCATTTCTGAGCATAAACAAATACAGTGAAATTCCATGATCTTGTTAAAGATAATTAAATGCTGGTGGAAACTAGAACAATGATTAAGACTTCCTAGAAAAGCATCAGTTTGAGAAGAGAGAAAAAAAAATCTTCTTAAAACATTTAATTCATTCTTCCCACTTCTGCTCTTGTTCCAAGTGACTTTTCTAGAACATGACAATAGATATCCTCTAGTGCTTTCACTCAAATCTATGTAAATATCGATCAGGCAGTTGTCCCCAAAGGTTCTGCTTTTGCAACAGAATCTCATTATAAAATCAGACACCATTTGAATACATTGATTTTTTTTAATTAAGAAAAAATAGAAATACACACATACACATACACACACATACACCATTGCAGCAACAATTTGAAAATTTCAATAAAAACACACATCACATAAGTGTTCTGAGCTTCCATAAAGTATGAATGAGATTTTCTCTACGCTATAGAAAACTTATAATACCTTGTTTCCCTAAAAACTTTACATTCTTTGAATATTAGGAACACAGGCATAATTCCCAATCTTGCCATCATATGTGCTTTAGTCTAGGTTATATGATATCTGTGTAAAGTGATTGATTTGTGAAATTAGTATCATAATAATATTCTATTTTGGCAGCTTCCAAATAACAAAATTATGATGGCCTTCACTAAAGTGCCACTATGTATTTATTCACCTTAAATGTACTTTTTCATTAAAAACAGCTTTAAAGATTTACAAATCACTTTTCTCTAAATAACCTTGTGAGGAAGGTAGTGTAATTATATCAAACTCATTTTATAGGTGAGCAATCTGAGACTCAGAGCTAAGACAAGACTTAGACATTATTACTAATCCATTGCCTATCTCAAATATTTGTTTAACTTCAAATCAAGAACATTTTTCTATTACACCATTGTGTCTCTCCCTAATTTCCCATTGATTTCTATATTCACTATTAAAATAAAATGAAATAAAATAAAATTAAATTAAAATAAAATTCTAGTGACAAGACAGAGCCAAGCTGGAGAAAAAAAGGCAGCAACTCACCTGACTTCTCTCCAAAATCCCTCTGAATACTATTAAATATTACAATAAAATGATTCCTGAAGTGGCGCAATCCACAAAATGACAGAGTAAATATTTTTTTCCAGTCAAAAACAACTTAGAAGGCTGGCAGAAAAGGTCTATCACACTACCACCATCACGGGTTTTCCACGCACAGACTGGGCCCCATCAAGCCAGGAGCAGGCCTTGGGAGCCCCTGAAACTGCAGCGGCAGTGGCTGTTTCTGGAGCTCTCAGCCCACAGATGGTAAGCGGGTCAAACAACTAATCAGAAGGAGATTATAGGAGTCTCTGTTGTCACTGAGGGCAGGACCTTGTTGCTTTGCCCATCCTGGGTGGCAGTACCAGGGCAAGGAGGAATACTACCAAACTAGAGCTTGTGGGCCACAGTCGAGCAGGGACCCTGGTCACAGTTCTAGGGCAGAAAACAGTGCTTGTGGTCACTCATAGACCAGAGCACAGGCCAGGAGAACAGCAAACACCTCTCCTTAGATCAATACCAACTTGGAAGAATTGAAAACTTGTAGGTCCTGAGTTGTATCTCTGAAAATAGCTTCACAAAATCCCTGAAGTTTGGGACACCCTGGAACAAGAGCACGACTTTAACAAAGAGCTGAAAGTCAAGAAATAGATTGGAAAAAATGAGTGAATAAAGAAAAAAATACACCATAGAAAGTTACTATGGTGACAGGGAAGACCAAAACACACATGCAGAAGATAACAAAGTCAAAACTCCTATGTCTAAAGCCTCAAAGAACAATGTGAGCTGGTCTCAGGCCATGGAAGGTATCAAAAAGAATTTAAAAAAAAATAAGTAAGAGAAGTAGAGGAAAATGGGGAAGAGAAATGAGAGTGATGAAAGAAAATAATGAAGAAAACAGTCAACAGCTTGGTAAAGGAGGCACACAAAAAATACTGAAGAAAATAACACCTTAAATAACCGTCTAAGCCAAATGTTAAAAGAGGTACAAAAAACCATAGAGGGGAAGAATGCATTGGAAAGCAAAATTGCCCAAATGAAAAAAGAAGCACAAAAATTCAGTGAAGAAAAAAAAAAAACTCCTTAAAAATATAGTTGGCCAAATGGAAAGGAGGTACAAAAGCTCAATGAAGAATATAATTCATTAAAAATTAGAATTGAGCAAATGGAATCTAACAACTTTGTGAGAGATTAACAAATGATAAAACAAACCAAAACAAAGAAAAATAGGAGACAATATAAAATATCTCATTGGAAAAAAATAACCTAGAAAATAGATACATGATAGATAATTTAAAAATTATTGGACTACTTGAAAGCCATTACTCAAAAAACCATTAGCCAAACAAGAGCCTAGACATCATCTTTCAAAAAATTATCAGGGAAAATTGTCCTGGTATTCTAGAACTAGAAGGCAAAATAGAAATTGAATCCACCTGAAAGAGGGAACAAAATGAAAACTCCTATGAATTTTAGAGCCAAATTCCAGAGCTCCCAAGTGAGGGACAAAATATTTCAAGCAGCCAGAAAGAAACAATTCAAGTATTGTGAAGCCACAGTCGAGATAACCAAAGATTTAGCAGTTTCAACATTGAAGAAATAGAAGACTTGGAATATGATATTCCAGAGCTGGGATTACAACCAATTACAACCTGCCCCACAAAACCGAGTATAGTCATTCAGGAGGAAAAAAATGGACATTCAATAAAATGGAGAATTTTCAAGCATTCTTGATGAAAAGATGACTTTCAAATACAAGACTCAAGGGAAGTATAAAAAGGTAAACAGAAAAAAGAAATCACAAATTGTTACTGTGAGAAATGTGGTTTTGGGGATCACTGGACTTCCTAGCCAGGGCCAAAGCCTTGAGGAAGAACCATGTGATAACCCCTAAGGAAGGCTGTGCAGACCACAGGACTCCCATAGGAAGACCAAGTGTTAGCACCCTTTACTGTGGGTGTCACAGGGCCTCCTAGGGGTTAGACCCTAATGAAGACCCAAGTGATGGCCCCTTAAAACAGTGGTAACAGTGTGATCACAAGGCTCCTGAGACAGGGCCAGAAGACCCAAGTGACGGCCCCTTAAGAAGGCTTAACACCATGGTGGGGATCACAAGACTCCAAAGGCAGGTAGAGGAAGTTAGCCGGAGACGTGCTTGCACAGCACATTGCTTTCCTGGTAGCATAACCTTTTGAAGATCTATGTGATTTGCCCATTCTCACCCAAAGAACTAAGGACCAGAGTAGGCAGAGCAAAGCATTTATTACATTCCTCAAGAGAGCAGGTGCAGTGCTCACTAGGAACATTCACACCGATACAGCAACAGGGTATCCATCTCTTCCACTCCTGTTTGAGTTATGGTTAGTTTACATTCTTTACTTTTTACATAGTTTTCTTGGGTTATAAGTTTATACAGGTAGGACAATAAGGATACAGAAGCAAAAGTGAAGTTAATTAGTTCTATCTTCCTTGTCTAAGTTAGGATTAATGTACATTCTTTACTACCCTACCTTCCCTCTTTAACATATGTAAATTATGCAGATTAGTAGACCTGGGCACTTGACCGGGACCTAACCCTTGAACTGTCGTGATAAGCTTGGACTGATTCAACTGGTTTGGCTTCTCTAGCTTCCCTGACCCCTGGCTGTTCATTGTCTTGGTAAATAAACTTTATCTCAGCTATACAGATAGCTTCTGTGGGAGCAAAACCAGATACCATACTATCTTTTCTTACACTTACATTCCTACATGGGAAGATGATACTTGTTACCCATAAGAATTTTTAAATCATTGGGGTAGTTAGGACTATATATAGCAGAGAGAAGAGGTGTGAATTGAACATGATGGAATGATATCTAAAAAAAAATTAAAATAAATAGAGAGAGAGGAATGCACTGGGAGAAAGAGAAAGGGCAAGGTAGAATATGCCAAATTATCTCACACAAAATATAAAGAAAACCTTTTCAGTGGAGGGGGAAATGAAGGAGGTGAGAGGGGGCTAGTGAACTTCACTCTCATCAGAATTGGTTCAAATAAGGAATAACATATACACACAATTGGCTATTGGGTATAAAAATCTGTCTTATCATGCAGGTAATTACCTTCCAAGAAAGTAGGAGGTGAAAAGGGTAAGAGAAAGGGGAAGTGTGACAGAAGGGAGGACAGATTGGGGGAAGCAGTAGTTAGAAGCAAAACAATTTTAAGGGAAATATATTTAATAATCATAACTGTGAAAAAATTGAAGTAAGCTTCTCTGTTTGACATATGTCAAACATATGTTGAACTGAATCAAACTTATGAAAAAATAAAAACCATTCCCCAATTGATAAATGATAAAAAATATGAAGATTTCAAATGAAGCATTCAAAGTTATCTATGACCATATGAAAAAAGTACTTTAAGTTGCTCGATTTGAAAAATGCAAATTAAGACAATTCTGAAGTACTGCCTTATACCAATTAGATTGGTTAGTAGGACAGAAAAGGAAAATGACAAATATTCAAAGGAGTATGGGAAAAAATAAGACATTAATGCATTGTTGGTGCAGTTGTGACCTAATCCAACCATTCTTTGGCAAAATTTGAAACTATGCCCAAAGGGCTATAAAATCCTGCGTACCCTTTAACCTAGAAATATGAGTACTAGGCCTGTATCCCAAAACAGATTTAAAAAAAAAAAAGTAAAAGGACATGCAGATACAAAGATATTTATCACAGCTCTTTTCTGGTGGCAAGGAATTGGAAATTGAGGGGATGCCCCTCAATTGGGGAATGGCTTAAAAAATGGTGCTATGTGATTGTGATGGGATATTATTGTGCTATAAAAAATAATGAGCAGAATTCTCTCAGAAAAACCTGGAAAGACTTACATGAGCTAAGGCAAAGAAACATGTACTCTGTATAAAGTAACAGCAATATTGTAAGATGATCAGCTATGAATGACTTAGCTATTCTCAGCGATACAATGATCCAAGACAACTCTGAAAAATGCTTTCCATCCCCTGAGAAAGAACTGATGGTGTCTGAATAAAGATTGAACTATACTTTGAAAAAACTCTCTTTTTCTTGAATTTTTTGCCTGTGTTTTCTTGCACAGCCTGACTAATATGGAAATATGTTTTGCATGACTATACATGTATAACCTGTATCAAATTGCTTGCCTTCTCAATGAATGGGTTCGGGAAAAAGAAAGGGAGAGGAATTGTAACTCAATGTTTTAAAAACAAATGTTGAAATTGTTTTTACATGTAATTGGGGAAAATGAAACACCAAACACAATAGAAGATAATCAATGCCTTCCTAGGAAGCAGGAGATAAAATGTAATTTTTTAAAGGCTTGTGCTGGATTGTTCAAAGCCTGGGAAGTTTGCTATGGGTCACTCTTGCATGTGAAAGGCAGGAGTTCAAGACAAAAGGATTTGAGCTGGAGAACATCTTTGTTTTTTCAGGTCCTCTAACCTGTTTATTTAAATTCAAACCCAAAGTGTTTGAGAGGTTAAAAGAAATCGGTGTGGCAGACTCGCATAGTTCCTGTGGGATTTCTTTTTCAAACCCTTCAGAAATAGGATGGGAGCTAAGGGAGAGATGCCAAAGAGAGTTTAAATAGAAGTTTAAGGACTTTCTAAACCTTAGAAAGAGGTTTGGGACCTTGAGGACAATTCAGCTAGCTGAAGGAAGTAGGTTCAAAGACCAACTTTAAGCCTGGGGTGTCTCATTATCTGACTGGTTTTTTCTTGTCCTTAAAAAAATCTTAGATCCTGGAGGCTAATTCTCTGGAAGCTGACAGATATCTCTCCTTATGGAAAGAAAGCACCATCACAACTGCATGGGTAGCCTTGATTTTTCTCTCTTTGAAAGGGCTGGGGCCTTTGCTTCTGAATTCCAAATAAATAGGAAAGAAAGATTGATTAACTGACCTCTTTTCTTACGGAGAAAAGTTGCAATTTAGCTTGGGGCAGCAGAAAAAACTCAGTTAAGGTGATAGTAAAGAAAAGCAAGGGATAGTAGAGGGCAGATGTGATACAACACACAGAAAGAAGCAATGAAAAAGTGATGTTCAGCAAGGAGCAGGCCCAGCATGGTATAATGCCCAGTAGGTATCACATCCAATGGGAATCTTATGATTATATCAGCAAGAAGATGGTAGCCCCAAAAGCAACTGAAGTATGAGTTGTCCCACCATGTAGGTGCCTTAGCTATCCTTATGGGTGTCCCTTCGTGCATGGGCTCTGGCTATGTGTTCTCTACATGCATGTATTGATCACATGTGTGGAGATTTATGCATGTCCACTACTCCAACTCTTGGTGTGTGTGTGTGTGTGTGGCAGGGAGCAGGGGAAGAGTGTGTCCTGGGTTTCAAGATAATATTTTCTATTGCTATTTTTCTTTTCATTCCGCTATTCCATTAAATGCCTTTACTTTAAACTTTTTTATGTTATCTGGCCAACTAATAGAAGTAAACACATCAATAGGGGCTCACAAAATATGACTTTGAGAAGATGCAGATCCATAGTATGCCTTGGCCCTAAGGCAACTTTTCTGGGGGTTGGATGTTTCAGGAATTTCCCATGACTACTATAAAATATGAATATGAGTATGCATTAGTCATTTTCAGGATTTTGGTTTTGACCCAAAAAATAAATACCATCAGTCAGTTTCATTCGCAGACTAGTAAAATTTCAATTATTGCCCATGTTTTCATGTATGAATAACTTTAAAAGGAAGCTGTTCATCTAGATAGACCATGAGTTCTAGTTCCAGGTCTGATATTAACTAACTGTAAGATTGTAGGCAAATCACATACTTCTCTGGGTCTCAGCTGTCTCACATGTAAAATGGAGAAACCAATACCTTTTCTACTTACCAAGATTGTAATGAGGATAAGAAATGCACAGCTAGGTGGTACAGTGGATAGAGCACTAGGCTTGGAAACAGAAAGACTTCTCTTCATGAGTTCAAATCCAGCTTCAGACACTTAATCACTGCCTGACCCTGGGTAAATCATCTAACCCTATGAATCTCAATTTCTTCATCTTTAAATGATGTGGTGAAGGAAATGGCAAATTACTCCAGTATCTTTTCCAAGAATACACCAAATGGGTTCATGAAGAGTTGAACATGACTGAAATGACTCAAGAACAACAATGAGGATAAAAAGAGCTTTATCTGTGTGAATAAAATATGCTGAAAGGAAGGCAGGACAGCTTGTCACTGGAGAGGCGAACAAGAGAATGAGATATGCTATCAGGCAGGCAAGAAGAGTTTATTAAGTACTTATTATGGGCCAAATACTATAGTAAACACTGGAGATACAAAAAGAAAGGAAAAGAATGACAGTTACTGTCCTCAAGTTGCTTACATTCTAGTGGGGAAAAACAAAAACATAAAAGAGAACTGGAAAGTGGGGGAAAGGTGGGGCAAGAGAGGTGTGGTATGGTATCAAAGTCTACAGAACTGGAGTTAGTATGCTAGGGGGAAAGAAGTATGCATAATCTATGCCTGCCCTAAAATGTCGGACCATGGAAGGAACCTGCCAATAGGAAAAAGGAATCAGCATAGTGGAGAGATATCACAATGTGAAGAAAGCTCCAGGCACCAAAGGAAGTTCCAGGATCAAAAAGCAACTGAGGCATAGTGGCAAAGGTGAGATAGTCAGAAGTACAAGGAGGAGGAGAATCAATATTTAGTTAGCCAGTAAACAAGCTTTTAAGAGCATGCTATGTATCAGGCACTGTGCTAAGTTCTAGGATTACTAAAGAGGCAAAGGATAGTCACTGCCTTCAAGGAGCTGACAATCAAATGGGGAAGACAATCAAATAAATTGGTAAAGACAAGCTATGTACAGGATAAATATTTGATAATACCAGTAACAAAGGACAATTGAGAAGTATAGTGTGAGCACAGGTGCAGCAAAACCTGGTTAAATCTCATAGCGATGAAAGAATGAATAGAATAGTAAGGAAGTGTTATGAAAGAATATGTAAAAAGAAAAGGAAGCAATTTTAAACTTCAGAAGAAGAAAAACAGTTTAGTCTGAAATGTACATAGGAAGAAAGGAAAGGGAGGACAAATTTCTAGAGGAGTTAATAAAACAAAATACCAAAGAGAATAAGGACATAAGTCACAGCATGGATGCCAGAAATTTCATAAGAAAAGTCAGAGTAAAAAAGGAAAAAGGTAATGTAAAACTGAGACAAACAAAGGGATGAGGGATGATGATATCAGTGGGCAAAAAGTGGAGTCAAAAGGAGAAAGAAGTGTTTTCAAAGAAAAGACTAATCAAATTCTTAAAGATATGGGTAAATCACAAATTTACGTAAGAATGTCTAATTAGGTTAGCATGAGGACACAGGCAAAAGATGCAGGCTTTCAGGTTCAAAAAAAAATACAAGTGGAGTGGGTTGTTTACTTTTTGAGTGATCTATATATGCTTTTGTTTTTAGCATATCAGAAATAAGTTTTAATGTATAGAAAGCTGCCACATGCCAAAGGGACTGGCTTCATGACTCCTCCTGCTGGTCAGAAAAGGAAGAGAAGAAAAGAAGGAAGGTGTTTTGTTTCTATACCATGTGGTTGTTCTAAAGTTTGGAATGGTAAAGTTTGATATGAATGCCAGTTGAGAAGTGAGAAAGGTGGAGTTTGTGAATGTGTGTGGTGTCCCCTGAAAAGGGAAAGTAAAGGGGGAAAGGTCAAAATGTTGAAGATGAAAACCTTACCTGCATATTCACAAAAGGGGCTGGATATATTCAGTCAAAAAGCTACAGTCTAGGAACTGTGCTAGTTGCTTGAAATACAAAGAAGAAAAAAAAATGAAGCAATTAATGCCCTTGAAGATCTTACATTCTATTGGGAAAGACAACATTTACATGATGGATATACACAAAACAAAGACAAATACACCTGGCTTAACTGGAAGACTTTTAGTGAGTGAATGTTTGGATTTTGTTTCATGGATAAGCTTGAGATTATATAAATTACTATAGCATTTCCCAAATACAAGCTAACCCATTACTTTTCTCTAATTTAAATCTGTGCCTAGTACATTATCTATATGAAAAGTTCATCTAAAATATATGAACTGAAGAAAGACCTCTTGAATTATCCCTCAAACTGCATGTCATAATTTGCAAAAATGTCTGAGGAATTAAAATGGTAGCTCTTTGAAATGACTGTAGGGAAATATAAGGTGGGTGTAAATTGACTACAACAATTTACAGTGAATTGTATACATGATACAATGTAAAAATAGCATCTATCTACATAGACATACACATATACATACGTATACATATATACACATATATACACACATACATATATACATATATACACATATATGTATATACATATATACATATACATATACATATGCATATGTATATGCCTATATACCTATATTTGTGTGTGTGTGTGTTTGTGTGTGTGTATGTCATGTGACTATGGAGTGGCACGTGACTCTAGGCCAACTGTTGTTATTAGCTTCCCGGCTTTGATGTTGATGCTTCTCTGGTAACTGTATATTGTGACTTTGTCAGACAGAAATCTGTGTGTTGATTCATGTCTATTTGCTCTGTTTGTATTTGCTCTGAAGATCAGGGTGCTGGCTTTCCCCCCTGAGCTGAGAGAATGATATTTGTATGTTGGATTAAAGCAAGATTGTTAACCCCTTGACATTGCTTTCCTTAGTAAAGCATATCAAAAGAACCTGGGCTTGCAGAGTTCGTATTGGGCTTGTGTTGGTCCTTCACCCCCAAAGCAGCTGCTAGCCTAATTGTTGCAACAATGAGCTTACCATGTGTGCTATTCATGCATGATTTCTAGTGGTACTCATTCTTTCAAATGATAGTGTATATATTTGTAGGACATTAGGTTTATTAGGTAGATATTGTAAATTTCTATGTTATTTAATTAAATGTCTTTAAATTTATTGTGTCCTTTAGCTGAATAAAGAAAAGGGTACATGTACTGGGGGAGGCTTATGAGTTATATTTTGAGTTATATGGGCCCACAAAGTATCATGAACCAGAGTTAACTATTCTGGGGGACTCGTGTGAGAAGAAAGGTACATGAGGTCCTATTTTTTTTTCAAACTGAAGTATTAAAGTCCTAAAGAATGTGTCAGAGAAAATGGAGCAAGAATCAATATACAAATGAATGAACGAATACTTTGTAGGAACGGCAGGGGAAAGGTAAATATGACAGAATTAATACGTGTATGTGTGCGTGTGTGTGTGTATGTGTGTACTACATTAGATGGATTCCAAGGATTCTTACGAGTAAAATTCTGTGATTTTGTTTCTGTGTTCTAATACTGGCTCTGCCATTTATAAGCTATGGACTGTTAGATATGTCACTTAGTCAACTAACAAAAAAATTTAAACACCTTTTTCATGATCCCAAGTCTTAAGAATGCAAATAATGTCATTTAATTACTTACCTTCCTTATTGTAAGGATAAAATTAGTTGACATGCAGAAAGAACTATTCCATTATGAAAAGGTCTTTGAGTATACAATCTTATAATTATTGCCAATATTGTTAGGAATCATGGTGGTATAATTCCAAGCACCATCCAATAATGATGAACAGATATTCAAACATTCAGACATCTCTATGACTTTATCAATGTGGGTAATCCTTCCAGTATTGTAGATCACTGCCCACTCCTGTCCATTTATCCTATGTGAATTCTTCTCCATGTCTTTCCACAAGTTTTCTACAAGAGATCTGACCAATATGCTATGGAACTTTTATTTCTCTTTACATCATGTAGGTACCAATGAAATATTCAAGCTATCCACCACATGTCTTTCATTTCCATCACATTACTAATCTATCTTTTCCAGTCATACAACTCTCCGGTGATATCCTTTATGTGAGTTCTTCTTTATGTCCTAGGAGACATTTCATCAATGCTTGAAAAGTTAAAGTCAATTCATTTTAATAATGATAATTTTTTCCACACTAATATCATGTGACTGGTGCTGTTAAGTATCGCTGATAGATTGCAGTACTTTTTTGTTTGCCTGTTTCTTTAATGAAAATCAACACATACACACAAAGTCTATTCATTGAAGGAGGTAATAATAAAATTTCATGGATGAGGTGATAGATTGTACAATAATGTGTGAAACACCTGCATAATCCCATATTTTGTAACTTGTTTTGGCTGGAGTCAATCTACTAATTTACTTCTATTGCCTACTACCAGATTAGTGATTTTCTTTCATTAGGGTTGGGCAAGAATATATACTATGGACAAGTAAGAAAACTGGGTAGTTTATTTTTTTTTAAATCTACATGCATTCTATTAATGATGCTAATGTTCTAGCAAGTCCATTATGCATATTTTGTCAATGACTACTATATGTAGTCATTGTTTGATTTGTGTGGGAAAAATGCTCTTCATAAAGTACTGCTAAGCTAATGCTTATTCAATGGAATTGTTTCTCTAAAGTAGTTGATCATTTTTTATTATACATGAGATCCACATTTGACTCAATGGCACATAATTTTTTGAATAGAGTTTAAGCACTGATCATAGATCTACATATAGAAAGGACCTTACACATTTCATCTAGATTAACTCCCTCATTTTATAGATGAATAAAGTGAGGGCAAATTAAATGTTTCCAAAGTTCATAAGGGAGCCATGATTCAAACCCATGTCTTCTGTTTCCACTGGGCCATATTGTCTGCATAGCCAAAGAGGTAATACTACAATGTATGAAGATTTAGAATGGAAGTAGCAGCAGACTGTGTATTGTGTAGCCAGCAGCTGCACATTTATTTAATGAAGTATCAGGTTTGTTGAAAGATCCCAGAGCAAAGCTTCACTTAAGACAATTTCATCATTAGGATAGTGCTGAATATTCAGGAAAAAATAGCTATTTCTTGATGCCTCTTAATAGATTACACATGTTAAATGTAAATTAGTTTAAATTACCTGAAACCACGACCTTAAGTGAAATACCTAAGTTTGAATGTCCACACACTTTTTTGGTTTTGTTGTTTTGGAAAAGCAGCATGTAAATGCAGTCTAGCAATAGCAAGGTAAAATGAAAAGAGGCATAAATAAGCTATAAAGGCAAAATGAATTTAAAGAGAAAAAAAGAGAAGAAAATTTGGAGTCATCTGAAGTAAAAATGAGATCAAAAAGAAACCTGGCATCTGAGCCCATATAGATAGATAAATAGATAGGCAGATAGATAGATAGATAGATCTGCATATCTATATACATGTGTCTTTATCTATGTATCTATGTATCTATCTATCGATCTGTCTATCTATCTATACCCAGACTTTCCTAACTAAACACATATCTTAGGGGCATAGAATAAAATAGAATATTATAATGTACTTTCAGAGTTTCTTCTTTCACTATCTTTACTTTTAGTATTCTTCTCCTCCAAATTTCTCCTTTTATTTTTTTCCCTATGATTTTCTCTCCAGTATTTATTGGATGTGTAAAGCCAATCAGTAAGTAAAAGATCTTTCTCATCCATTGAATAGGTTTCAGGTGGGGCCAACAAAGGAAGGTCTGATTAGACAGGCCCACACCTTTTCACTAACTGGATGTGAGGCCCCAGGCTAGTTAGCAAAGTAGTTTGCTAGTTTGCTAGAGGTGTGAAGCCCTCAGGGCCCTAAGGAGAGTTGCTAAGACCAGAGCCAATGGTATGTGTGCTGAGTTCCAGTCAATCAGATGATGGCTAGGACTGTATAAAAAGAGAGCCCAGAACTGTGAGCAGCAGAGCAGAGAGAAGCAGGACTCAGAAGCAGAGAGCCAGGATGGAGAGTGCAGAGCTGAGAGTGCTGAACAAGAGAGAACTGTGGATATCAAAGAACTCAGAGTCAGAAGAGCTGCAGGAGAGAGTGCTGTGTGGAGAGTTTTGATTCATGAGTGATCTTTTATAGGAAGGCCCCATTAGCAAGGGGAACTTACCAGTATGGCTTGGTTCCTTGCTATAATATTTTGGTATAATTTCCTTACTACTATAGTGAGGTGGACTTATCGGTTTTGGAATATTATTGCTACAATATCAAATTAGAAGTATTATTCCTTGGATCCGATCCTCTGGAGTCTAAATAAATGTTATACTTCTTCTGCCTTCTATGTAGAGAATTCCTCATACTTAAAAAGTCTGAACTACTAAAGCATGTCCATGGCCTGTCCAAGGTCATGAATTTTGCTGTACTATTATAAGATGCTAGGTTTTTCCATTATTTTCCCAAACCATTCTCTCCTCTGCTTCCATTTCTTCTTTTCTTAACCATTCTCTCCTCTACTTCATCATCTGTAGAGTTTATAGGCCTTTTTTCAGCTTACTTCTATTTTTTATTCTTTTGTTTTCATTCTATAATTCCCATAGACCACTGATTCCTATTCCAATATAGTTCAGTATTTCCAGGGGCCTATTATTTCACTAAAGTATGCCCAGGGGGCTGCTGGGGAATTGTTGACAACCAACTCTCCAAAAACCACAAGAAACCCCTTTAAAATTAATCTACATTGTAAACAGTATCTCCATTACTTTCTTCAGTCTAGAACATCAGCAAAACAGTAAGTCAAGCCTTGGGTAAAAATACTCAAACTGAAAATTTAACAACTGGATTTCAAAGGCCTGTTGGAACTGGCTCTAGCACACTGCTGAATGTCAGCCTAAAGTCCAAATCTGAAACATCTCCATGCCTGTCATGCCCTGTGACTTGGGTCAATGGACTCCTGACAATACACCACACTGCCACAAGGTGTTCAATATTCAGGTAATGTTCTACTCCTTGCCATTGTGTAGCAACTAATGAAGTATGAGATGTCACTCTAGCTATGCAAGTAGTCCATGTTTTATCTTTTTGAATGCATATATTTCTCTCAAGACCTTCTTCATTAATAATGTGTTGTATCATTCTCATTTACTCTAGGCACTTTTGCTACTTGTGTGAACTTCAAAAGCCACAACTTCCTTGGGCCTTGGCTTTCCCATCTTAAAAATGAGGGGATTAAACTAGATGATAGCTAGGCAGAGCCCTGGGTAGAGGGTTAGACCTGGAATCAGAGAGTTTGGAGTTCAAATTCTGCCTCAAACATTTACTAACCATGTGACCTTGGGTAAGTCATTTGATCTCTTTGTGCTTCAGTTTTCTCATCTGTAAAATGGAGATTAATAAGGGAAGGGAAGGAGAAGGAAAATAAGTATTTACATAGAGCCTACTATCTGTGAGGTACTTTGCCAAATGTTTTACATATATCTCATTTTAGCCTCACAACAACCCTACCAGGCTAGTGCTGTTGTTATCCCTATTTTATAGTTGAGGAAACAGAGGCACACCTAATAATAGTGCCTATTACTTCCCAGAGTTGCTGTGAGGATAAAATGAGACAATATTTGTGATATGTTTTGCAACATTAAAGTGCTATAAAAACACTAGCTCTTATTAGATAGCATTAGAAATCCCTTCTCCCATATGGGCTGGTGAAAGATGAAATGAGTGAAGAAATAAAGCTTTGAACTCTTGATTTAGATGAGATAATATGTATATATATAATTATATAATATTTATGTAATAATTTATATAATATTTATATAATGATTTGATTTAGTAAGCAAATTATACTAATTGCATAAGAAATTGGGACCAGGCCTTCCTCAGCTTTGTCACTGGACCCTGAATACAGGGTAGAAAGAAATTTGTATGCATTAAATTCAATCAAATAACACCAATTAATTAAAAGAAAACAATTAGATGGCATACAAAATTGTGTGAACTGATTTCTAATTGTGAAAAGATTAGGGACTTTCCTTGTTAGGAAGTGGAAAGCAAACAGGTATAACTCCCTGAAATCAGAAAAATAGGTTTTCTCTTACCCCCTCCCTCAAGGTCTGTATTCAATCAAAGGAACATGGAAACAATGACTGATTAGCCAGTATGGGACTAGTTTTTGGAAAAGACATGCTGGTTTCTTCAAACGTATAATTGTGAGAAAACTCCTTGTATCACTCTTTGGATATGACTGGGTTTCTGGAGGACACAATCTTGGTCCTTAGTTAGGGGTCTCTAAATGGCAAGTAGAGGTGGTCTTTTTTCCCAGCTACTCAGGGCTAGGTTCAAACCATGCAATAAGGTTTCTTACAATTCCTGTAATTGAATGAAGTTTCTTCACAAGGCAGAACTTGAACTAGACTTCTAAATGAATAGAAAGGATCTGGGTCCAGAACTGAATCACAAAATGCAGTCTGTGGTTCACTTAACTACCACACCTGTGATCCTATGCTATCCAGTGTCTTTTGAGTGCCAATCAACTTCAATTCTTTGAAAACTATGTATTTCTCTGACTTGGAGCCATTTAATATCTCCAAAAGAAAATCAATATGAAATATGTATACATATATGTATATATACATATATATAAAACATAGACACATATGATGATTGAACAAGTGAATATATAAAAGAATGTCATATGAATGATTATTTATATAATTGTGTACGTGTGTATGCCTTTGCTTAGAGGAAAATGGAATATGAAAAAAAGGATAATAGAGTAATAGAAAAAACAATCCAAGCCTATTCATTTTTAGCTGTTCAGCTTAAGGTCCATTTGAAATGTTCATCAAAGTATGTGTATTAATGAACAAACTCTAAAAACTACATATCATAACTGAAACAGTAGGCATTCTTCATCTATTGCTAATCCCTATTTGGCTTGTAAAGGAGCATAATGGATAGAAAGGTAGATTTGAAATCAGATCCTGCCTTCAAAATTTACTGGTGATGTGACTCTGGAAAACCACTTAACGTCTCTCAGCTTCCTTTCCCTAATCTGTAAAATGGGCATAATAATACCATGTAGTCCATAATGTTGTCTGGAAATCAAATGAGATAATGTATGTAGAGCACTTGGGAATCTTTAAAGCACTATTATCAATGTTAGCTGTAATTACTAATTGGGTCAAAATCTTTTGATTTTAACCAAAAGAATGGTTTTGCTCTCCACTCTTTTTGTCTTCTTTATGAGGTGTATATCATTAAGGCAGAATTCATGACTTCAAAGATAACCATGAATATGCCTGAATGGTCCAGAATTTTAGGATATAAGGAATTCTCTAAGTAAAAGGCAGAGAAGTTAAAGCATTTATTGAAACCTAAAAGTAGCAGACCAATGGATCAGTGTCCCCAATTCAACATGCTGGCAAGAACCTTCCAAGACCAGTATGCCCATCTCACAATAGTGACCAGGAGGCCACAGAAAAACGTTATGGCAGCAAGCCAAGCCATACTGGTGCTTCCCCTCCTCCAATGTCAGGGCCCTCCAGCAAGAAGACCACTCGCTGTCCTCAAGCCCTTGCTCAGCACTCTCCAATCTCCATGAGGGCTGGCCCTGATTTTCTGTAGTGCCTGCCACCATTGTCACCACTTCTGTAGCAATCTCCAAGCTGTGTTCCTGCTAGCTGACTGCTTCCTCTCTCCTTCAGCTCTTAACTGCTCTCACCAACTGCCTCTTAGCTCTGCTCCAACCGTTAAGCAAGCTCCTCCCACCATAGGCTTCCATTGGCTCCAGTCCTAGTCACTCCCCCCAGGAGTCTGAGAGCCCTGCCCCTGAAGCCCACTCAAATGGATGGGGAAGATCTTCCCATTCACTGATTGCCTTCACAGGTGAAACCACTTATAATCATCTATTATCCTTCTTCATGGGATTTTATTTTTTTAGTAAGTTTATTTATTTATTTTTAGTTTTCAACATTCACTTACATAAGTTTTAAATTTTCATGGAACTTTATAAATGAATATACATTCTAAATCACTACTTCCTTTGACCTCCACTTTCCTTCATTTTGCAAGTAAGTTTCATGATTTCTGACTAAGGTACTTTATTAATCCTTTTATTCCCTTTGTCAAAACAATTGATTTGTATCAATTAAATTTCATTATAAAATTATTATAGAAAGTGTTTACATCAGTTCTCTTGCATGTTACCAATTTTCAATTACCCACTACTTCTTCAAACATTTCAATCATTGTTTCATTTCACGTTGTATATTTTTCTCATTATTATACTTTCTCTATCTTTTTAAATTTATCTTGATTTTTTTGCTGTTAGTAGTCTGACTGTACATAGCTGATTAATAGATTAATCCCATATCAACATCTTTTCCTGTCTATTAAAATATAATTAATTTCCTTTTTGTGATGCCTTTCAGTGTGTACCAAACTCCCCCTTCTCTGAATAATTTTCTTGAAGAAAACATTCATTTTATATAAAGCCCAAGGCTTCTAAGTAATCCATAATTCGTTGACCTCTCATTCCTTCTTCCAAAACAAGATTTTTTACATACATATTTCACTAATCTCACCTATAGCTATTTTTTCACTAGTCAATGAGTGTATGTTTTTTTTTTTTAATTTTGTGGGGTTTATTGAATTCTTCATAGAATCTTCTCTAATTGATGCTGGTGAAAAAGCTGCAAACATCTTCATAGTACTTAAAAAAAAAAACCTTACAAACACCAAAATACAAGATGACCTAAGACCCATAAGATAAGGATTAATATGCATGTGTGAGGGAATTAGTGAAAGAAAGAGCAAATAAAAGAAATTTGGGGTGATTTTGACATTTAACATTTGACGTTCACATGACTTGCATGTGTAAATGAGGTATGTAAATAAAACACTTTATTACCACGTATGAAGTTACTTAGATTCTTTGACAAACCTGTTATTTCATTTTGTGCAGATTCTCATGAGAACTGACTAAATTTTCTCATGAGAATATCTGACTAAATTTTCTTAAACAGAGTCTTCGTTTTGCGATTTTTGTTTGTTTCTAGGCAAACATAGTGACACTAAGGATTACAGGTGTGCCATGTGACTGAGCTGTTAACATTCCTTTTCATATTATTTACCTCACTCTCAACTTAATAAAAAATATTGCTGTCACCTACTTTAAAGGCAGCTAGATTTTCCCTCTCAGGATATTTCTGTTCTTTTTTCCTAATTAAAAATGTATAGGATTTATTTTTTTTTAAAGTGAGCTTTCCAAGACTTGTTCATTACCTAGCATTTAAAATAGCTCTAAGGACACCACAGAAGCTCTAAGGGAAGTCAAGAAACATATTTTTTAACTTAGTTCAAAGATTATCATTCCAGTTCAATTTATGCCATAGTGAATGATGATTAAAACACACACACACACACACACACACACACACACACACACACACACACACACACACACACACACACATACCTCAGAGCTCTTTACCTGGGAGGGAAAATCTACTTTGATGTTGTTTGTCAACCAAGCAAAGAAAATGATAGAAAGATAAGGAATAGTTGTTTTTTTTTTGCCTGTTGGCATAAAGAACACAAAATTATTCAATTTTATTCTTAGATAAATTGAAAGCCACACCATTTTAATTACTTAAAATATCTTATTTTACAGCTATATCTCCTCTAAAAGATGACCCTTCAGCAAATCCATTTTCTTTAACACAATGGCAGAGAAAAGGCTATGGAGATGTTCTCATGTCTTTGGGTTTTGTATAGACTGTTTTTCTTTTCTATTTTTTTTTTAATTTTGGTCCTGTGGTTCAATTGTTTTTGGAAACTCCCTCCACCCACCAGTATATATGAATCTCTTCCAGCAGATCACTCTGGAAATCATTCCCTCTTCCCAACTTTCGATCATTCTCTGTATACTGATTCTCTACATCTGCACACAAATAATGCCCAGGTGTCCTCCATTCTAAAATAATAAACCAAACAAAACCTTGACACTTCCATGTTATTTTCCTATATTTCTTCTCACTTATATGGCAACCTCTAAAATATAATTCTTTACACTCATAGTTTCTACTTCCTGTCCTTTCACTCAATTTTCCACTGCTGTAATCTGGTTTCTGACATTCTCACCAGACTGAAATTGCTCTGTGGACATTTACCAATGGTCTCTTAATTGCTAAATCTAGTGGTCTTTTCTCAGTATTCATCCTTCTTAAACTTTTTGCAATATTTATTCTTCTTGACTACTGTCTCTTGCATGTTTTTCCTCTTTTGATTTTCCCAAGATTTCTTTCTCTTGGTTTTCTTTCTACTTGCCTGGTTTTTACTTTTCATTGCTGGAACCATGAGTGGACCCTCTATCCTGAGTCCTCTTCTCTTCTCTATCTCCTTTTCTGTCAAGAATATCAAGGATATCAATGCCTATGACCTTAACTGTCTCATCGCTGCATAGGTAACTTCCCAAAAGCCAGACTTCTATATCATCAACTTGTGCAAAATAGATCTTGTTATATTTCTTCTTCGAAACCACTCAATTCAAATTTCCCTATTCCTGTCATACCTTGCTCATATAAATGAACGAGGAGGAGACCTAGCTATGTAACTAAATCTAAGCTTTATTTTGAATCTTTATGTATTAGTTCCAGGTTTGGGGCATGAACCAAAGAAAATTAAACTGACTTTCTTGGATTCAGACATTCAGGACTGAAGCTAGTTGATGTGGAACCAGATTACTCGAGGGGCTCTGAGCAATGGGCTGAGTGCCATAGGTTCCCACATTCAGCTTTGTGATAAGATAATTGTCTTCAACCACAATATTGTAAAATTTCAGCCTAATACCCAATTATCATGATCATTTGAATGGAAATGAGGTTTTTGTTTCTTTCCTTAATATCTAAAGCAAAAAAGCTCCTAAAACAAGAAGTGATCCAAGGACTACAACTGGCAGGACTCGGCATGTTATTATATCAGCTGTAGAGTCAAGAAGAGAATCAGTGTACCCTATCAACTCTAATAGTTGGTGCCATAATGGATGTAGTATTATAGTAGGGGCAATGATATAGTCCAAAGAGTGCTGGATTTTGAATCAGAAGATTTGGGTTTTATGTTACTACTCTGTTCCTACCTTGCCATGTGCTGGAGTTGTGGTGAGTGATTCTCCTCACAAGAAATCACTTAAAAACTTATTTGAGATTCAATTGATGGGAATAATAATTAATACATGTACTACTTTATTGGCAAGGTTATTAATGAATGAGTTAAATTAGATAGTATATGTAAAAGCTCTTTATAAATTAACAGGCTATTTATTCAATAAACTTTTTAAAATGCTTAAAATACATAAAGCATCATGTTAAGTCTCGTAGATTTTTTCCCTTACCTTAATTTCTTTGCTAATGTTTAACGATAAACTATATCATATGCACGTGGTGATGGAGAGACCATGTGGTGTAAGTGATAAACCACTACACTTCTACTCATGAGTTGTGCATTTGAATCCTTCCTTGGACCCAGCTATTTCACCATGGACAAGTCATGTAACCTCTTGTAGATTTACTTTCCTTATTGTTGTGTGTAATGTAGCAACAATTCGGCTAGCAACTGCTGTGATGTCTAAAACCAACAACAACCAGAACACAGAAGGGCTGCTAGCACAGCTTCTTTTGATCTGCTTTACTAAGGAAAGTAACTTTAAGGGGTTAATAATCTCACTTTAATTTTTTTTTCATTTTTTTTTCATTTTTTTTTAATTTATTTTTGACATGTTTGGTTTTCAGCATTGATTTTCACAGGCGTTTGAACTACAAATTTTCTCCCCATTTCCTCCCCCCCCACTCCAAGATGGCGTACATTCTGGTTGCCCTGTTCCCCAGTCTGCCCTCCCCTCTGTCGCCCCATTCCCCTCCCATCCCCCTTTCCCTTCCTCTCTCCCCTGTTCCCTTCCCATCCACCCTCCCCAAGAAGTCAAGCAATTCAACATGGGCCCCATGGATATCATTATGTATAACCCTTCCACAATACTCATGTTGTGAAAGACTAACTATATTTTGCTTCTTCCTAACCTATCC
>CM053623.1:340789967-340813425 GCA_028646595.1 Phalanger gymnotis
TTTCTTTCTTTCTTTCTTTCTTTCTTTCTTTCTTTCTTTCTTTCTTTCTTTCTTTCTTTCTTTCTTTCTTTCTGTCTGTCTGTCTTTATCTCCTCCCTTCTTTCTTTCACATAACCTTAAACCCAGTTTACTCTGAAGCTAATAGATTGGATGACATTAGACCCCTGCTCAAGCTGCGCTTAATGGCCACTCTTGGATCAGAGTGAATGTCAATGGTGACTGTTTCTCTTTGGAACAGCAACCCTGAAGTTCTTCTCCTCCCAATTTAATTTTTTCCCATTTTTTTAATTAAAGGGGCCATCCCTTGGCTCACTTCTTAAAGAGGCCTATTCACTGAATTGACATAACTTCATTCCAAGTGAGTAGATGGAAAGGCCTTAGCCTGAAAGGGCCAAGGTCTCCCATTGCCTCCTAGGTCCATCTCTAGTCATCCTAATGAATATCTGGTCACTGTATCCAGATGGCTCTGGAGGAGACAGTGGGGCTGGTGACCTTGCACAGTCCTCCTTCACTCAAATCAAAGTCAACTGCAAGTCATGTCACCATTTCCCTGATATCATGGTCCTCTTTAAAAGTGAAGGACACACAATGACAAGAAATTATTTATAATTATTTTGAGATCTATTCATATCATTTCACTATCTATTAGAGAATGGCTCTTGATCCCACATATTTCCATTAATTATTTAGCTACTTGGACTGCAGATATTAGAAATATTTGGCATAGACTTTTTTTTTTACAATTCAACTGCTTCCTTCTAGTCTAATTTGTGTTAATTTTATTAATACAAGATATTTCTAATTTCATTGATCACAAATATCCCTAGCACTTTTTGTGATCACTTCTATCCATAGTTTGGTTAAACTTTGTACCCTACACAAAGCTATTAAAGATATATGATATATTTCTTTTTTGTTTTTATTTGTGGTATATGATCTTTAATATTCAGGTCATATTTGATGCCTTTCAAAATGCTGGTATAAATCTAACTTACGCTAAAGTATTTTTCCAGTAATTCTTGTCAAATAGAAAGTTCTTACTCCTCTATCTTTTACCTCCAGAGAATTTGTTTTCAGGTGTATCTAATACTGAATTATTGAGTTTAATTGTTTCTGATTCTTTGTTGTCTAATCTATTCCATTCATCTACTTTACTATTTAATGACAAGTTCCAAATTGCTTCAATCATTACTGTTTTATAATATAGTTTGAGATCTGGAAGTGCTATTCCCTTTTCAATTCTGTCTATTTTCATTATTTCCCTTGATATCCTAGTAATTTTGTTCTTTCAAATGAAGTTTGTTATTATTTAATCTAGCTCTACAGAGTATACAAGTACTCCATTTTTAGTTTGGCATACTAAATCTGTAAATTAACTTTGGTAGTGTTGTCATTTTTATTATATTGGCATGGCCCAGTCAGGGTTATTGAATATGATTCTAGTTATTTGATATTCCTTTATAGAATGTTTTATTATTATATCTGTAGATTCATTTAGTGTATTTTGGTAGCTTAGCCCCCCCAGATGTTTCATGAAGTTTTCACAATTTATTTTGAGTTAGGCTCTGATTTCTGTTATTGCCTCTTGTAGTTAGATATTCTTTCATAGAATGATGGAGTCATTTTCTGGAGAGTTGTGGGCTGAGCTAGGTTTATAGTGAGTATGGCAGATATGGATGCTTTCTCAAATGGAGAAACCAGGGAAGAACTTCTCATTTGGGGGAGGACACTTTAGAGGCTTTGGCTTTGGCAGCATGAGAAGGCTGTTGAGGTGGAAGTACAGAATAGTCCAGGGAGTAATGGGTTGGACTAGTTTTCAAATGCTTTAATATAAGCATTTCATTTTTTTTCTTTTACAATTTACTAGGTAAAGAGTAAAAAATAAACAAAACAAAACAAACAAGCAAAAAACCCTACCAAATAGGTTGAAATGCTCCACAAACTGAATTCAACTTTTGTTATCCTTGAAAATTTTTATATAAAAACATGATGGATCTACTTCTTCAATCTATTTTGTCTGCCTTGTTCATTTCACCTACCCCTCAGTTATAATCAAGCCTTTGAGTAGGAGACTTCAGGTGAATTTTCTTTGCAAATATGCAGCTTTGAGCTAATTTGTTCAATACATACATACATATATATATATATACATACATATTATAGTAATAGATGCCATTTGTGTGGTGTTTTAAGCTTTACAAAATACCAAATGCATACTCAATATGTATGAGCTTCAACCACAACATTACCACTAGTTATTAATAAGAAATGTGAGGGCAAATGAATGATTATGTGATAAGGGATGCGAGGAACAATAATTGATTGTGTAATTAATACATGTCAGAGGCAGTATTCAAACTCTGGTCCTCATGACTACATTTTGTCTACTCGTACCACACTGTCTATGACATATCTCAGATATCTATTCTATGATCTTGAAAACAAACTGCATTTTATTCCATATTATTCAATAAAGAGCTCTAAGTTTGAAAAAGACCTCTGCAGTTCTAATAATACTACAACACTTGCAATTTCTATCATTCCAATATTAAAAATAAAACCTTCTTTCCTTTTCTACTTCTCTCTTGTATCTAAATTGTCTTTGGGTTTCCTCAGTAGTTAAATTTTCCTATGATAATTTCTTTTCAAGGAACCTTTCCCCCACTGCTTAATTAACCAACGTATATGGAGTCGAATGAACCTTATTTCTGTACAGTAAAGCCATTTAATTTCTTACTTCTCAAGGGTTTTCAAAGGCCTGCTTATATGGCCCTCACAGCTTAGCCTCTAGATACAGTATCAGACATTATACCTTTAAATCTGAGCTTGTTCCCCTCAGCCCTTGAACTGGATTTTCTTCTTGGTCATCCTAACATAATGAGTTACAGAGAGGAGACAGTGCTATTATACTCTTTCAGATTCTGTTTTTTCTACTATACAAGAGCTTTGGATTAGTAAAGATAGAATAAAAATAGTTAATAGGGAATTGTATCCTAATGTATGAAGAAAAAGTCAAAGAGAATTAAATTGCTTTCTATAACCTCAGGTGATCCTGTGTAAAGAATGAGTTCCTAGGCTGCTGGAAGATTTGAGTTTTATTGATTCATAGGTGAACTACTTTCATAGATAATGCAAAAATTTTCAATAATGGTAAAAATGGAGGGGGTGGAGCCAAGATAGCACAGTAAAAGCCAGTATTCACTTGAGCTCTCCCACAAACTCCTCCAAATACCTGTAAAAATGACCCTAAACAAATTCTAGAGCTACAGAACCCACAAAATGGAAGAGTGAAACAAACTTCTAGTGTTATGCCATGACCCGCCCCTCTCCAGTTTCTCCATCTCACCCCAGCTCACCCCACTGTTTTTACTCCCATCTCCACGGACCCCACTCTTTGTGCTCCCATCTCCACGGACCCCACTGTTTGTGTTCCCTTCTCCATGGAAATAATCCTGCCTCAGCTTGTCCCACTGTTTGTGGCCCCATCTCCACAGAAATCTAATTGTGTTCTTTCTCTTTAAGTACTCTCTCCCTTTCCCTGCTGTTCTATTTGAGTAATTACTCCAAACAGTTGCACACTTGAATAAATCCACATCCAAATTTATATCTGTGTCTCGTTCGCTTTTTTTTCAGCACACTAGCCCAAGTCGACCTGGAAGTTCCACAAGAAAGGTCTGTTGGACCAGTCTGAGAGAAGAGCACCCTCCCAGAATGAGCCACTCTGGCACAGGAAGGATGGAGCAGGCTTCAGGGAACTGAATCATTGGCCTCTTGTAATGGCAAGCAAAGTAGGACTTTTTGTTGTCTTTTGTTTTGGAGTGCTTCTCAGCACTAAGGCAATCCAGTACCTTTGATTTAGTCTTGCCTTTGTTAGTAGGAAGGCCCACATCCTTTTGATAATTATGTCATGAGAGGTATGAAGCCCTGGAGAGGTGTGAAACCCTTGAGAGGTATGAAGTTCTTGGGAGGTGTGAAGCTCTCTGACCCTGAAAAAGGGTATATATCCTCTGACATGAGCATTTTGTTTGGGGGCTCACTCATTGGAAGAATATTGGTGTGGAGACTCTGGGTAGCCATTAAGGAGCCCCCATTCTTTGAAAACCCAGATGTTGTTTTTATATACAACTGAGAAATAAGATATATAATCAATGTGGTATAGAAATCTATCTTGCCCTACAGATTCCACTTTTGACACATCAGCTATGTGACCTGTGCAAGTCACTTTATTTCTCAGAAAGCAATATACCTCCATAAGACTCATCAGCTAAATTACATACATTTAGGATTTCACTTGAACTTGGGGGTGGGGGGGAAGAAGGAAAGGTTTGAATCATCCAGGGGTCTCTAATTATTGTATCAGTAAGACAAGATTCGTGACCTTAAGGATGACCATGAACATGTCTGTATGGTTCAGAATCATGAAGTATGAAAAGCTCTCTAAGTAGAACGTAGAAGAAATATAACATTTATTTAGACACAAGAGGATCCAATCCCAAGACCATTAATCCAGATTCAATAGAGCAGTAATTATATTCCAAAACTAGCAAACCCACCTCAATGTAGCAACAAGGAAATTATAACACAGTATTATAGCAAGGAACCAAGTCAACCTGTAACCTTCCCCTTCTCCTAGGGCCTTCCTGTGAACAATGACTCAGGAATCCTAACTGCCTGCCTGTGTCATCTCCTGCAGTTCTGAAAGCCCTTGCAGTTCTCAGAGTTCTTGAAGTCTCCTGGATTCTCAGTTTTCCAATCTCTTGATGTTGTAGATTATCAGATCTTTGATTTACACAACTCTCTTGTCTCCACTCTCTGTTCTGCAGTCTCTCTCAACACTGGCTGCCTCATTGTCTTCTTGATGTCCACTTCTCAATTCTCCTCAATTCTTCTTCTCTCAGTTCTGCTGCTCTCAGTTCTGCTTCTCTCACACTCTGGGTTCTTTTTATATACGATCCTAGCTGGCCTCTGATTGGCTAGAACTCAGGTCTCTGATTGGCTGAATTCATGCATATCGTATTGGCTAGAAATCAGTGCACATACATTTGGCTCAAGCCTTAGCACCTCTCCTTAGAACCCTGAGGGTTTCACACAACTTGTGAACTAAATATCAAAAGGGTATGGGCCTGTCACCTCACCTAGTAAGTAAAGGGTGTAAGCCTGCCTACAATCAAGCCTCTCTTAATCAAGTTTTCCTTAACTGGCTCCACCTGAGAAACTTCCCTTAACTAACTTCAACTGAGGCCTATTGAATAGGTGGGAAAGATCTCTAATCTCATTATCACCACAATCATATGTCCCCAATATATTCACATGCATTCATTGAAAAGTTCTATATGCTATCATTATTGTGGTTATAAGTGAATACATGTTGATATTTGGAGTATTGGCATGTGCTGAGCTACTTTGCTCAGGAAGGAGTGGTAATTAGTTAAATACAATAATCATTTACTAAGTGCATATTACATATCTAGGTATCATACTAGTTAGTAGGGATTCAAAGACAGAAATGATGCATTTCCTGCCATCAAGGAGTTTACATTTCATTAGAGGAAAGAACAAGTACAAAGATAGTAAATACCACGTGTATACTAATTAATTTCAAATACAGCACTGGCACTTGGTCGTAGGAAGATCTTAGGAAAAATATTGAATTGATAGGGATTTTAAGAAATGAAGGTTAGAAGAGTACATTTTAAGGATGTTGGATAATCTGTGAAAAAGAATGAAGGTAACCAATTGACAGTTATGGAATAGATTAAGTATTTAGTAACATCCGCCATATGCCAGCCACTAAGGTAAGAATAGGGTAGGTACTATTATTTATCCATTTTTCAATTGAGGAAAGGGAGGAAGCAAAAGTTAAATGACTTGTCCACTGATAGTTAAGTATCTGAGGTGAGATTTTAACTTAGGTCTTTCTGATTCGGTCACAGTACTCTATTCTATGTGATACCACTTATCGCTTAGGCAGTGCTTTTTAGGACAGATTAATGTAGGGAGAGGCTCAAGGAAGAGAGACCAATTAGGAGGCTATAGCATTATTAAAGCCAAGAGATACTGAAGGAATCAAAAGATATGTAACTTCATTGGTATTGTTACACACTCTATCAGTTCAGATTGATATCTCTCATATAAAAACAAAATTAAAGATTCTGTGATTTCATCAGCATAGGGAATTCTTCACTAATGTAGATTTCAAGTATATGGTTTCTCAGATAAATTCTGTGGGGCTGCATGAGGGACAAAAAGTTAATGACTTACTGAAGGACATACAGCTAGTAAATATTGGAGGTGGGATTTGAACTCAGATTTCTCAGAATGTAAACCTATTATTTGATGTACTTTACCCTGACTCTCCTATCTCACCATAGAATTTCATCTTATTTGATTTATTCCAAATTTCTGACTTGGAGCCTTTTTCTTTTTAATTCTTTGTCATTTGCCAATGACTGACTACTCAAATTACAATCATTTATTTCTCTCTCAAAGAAAAGAAACAGTGTTTATTTCTACATTACTGAAAGGGGTATATGAGAAGAGAACTTCTTCAAATATAGCAATTAAAGTTTTCTTCATTTAAGAATCATCAATGTATAAGGGCAAGCACAGTGGGACTTTTACTGTTTTTTTCTTTTGGAGTACTTCTCAGCACTAAGGCAATCAAGTGTCTTTGATTGAGTCTTGCTTTTGTTTGCAGTAAGGCCCACACCCTTTTGCTAATTAGATCAAGAGAGGTGTGAAGCCTTTGAGAGGTATGAAGCCCTCAGGTCCTAAAAAAGGGTATACATACCCTGAGGGTAGCTGTTAAGCTAGAACTCTCAGAACTGTGGGAGGAGATGTTTTGCTTTGGGGGCCCACTCACTGGAATTGTGTCATGTGATATGGCCAGACAAGACTCTGGGTAGCTGTTGGAGGCCCCCCCCACTCCCCCCAGCCTTGAAAATCTAGATGTTGGTGCCTCACTCTCTGGTAAATATACAATGCCCTGGTCAGACAGATAGAACCCTGTCTGTTGATTTCTCTGTGTGTTTGCTTGGTTTATATAAGGTATACTTGTAATTTCTGTTTGTATTTGCTCTGAAATTCAGGGTGCTGGCTTTTCCCAGTGAACTAAGTGAATGGCATATATATATATTTAATTAAAGTAAGATTGTTAACCCCTTAAAGATGCTTTCCTTAGAAAACCAGATCAAAGTACCCGTACTAGCAGCCCTCCTGTGTGCTCTTGTTGTTGGTCTTACACAGCCACAGTAGTGGCAAGCAGCATTGTTGTTACACTATTTCATTGTTGTAGGGAATTCCCACTGTGGAAACTTCCTTCTGCAATACAAATCCATTTACGTTTTCAGAGTTTATAACTGAAAGATCAAGTTACTTACCCACATTTCCATTGGAAAGGAGGGATCTACTGGAGCTCTCTCTAAATTCTGTGACATACCTCTAAAAAAGTGAATCTGAGCAGATTTTAGAGAGTTAGAAGCCACTAGTAGACTGAGTGGGGCAGGAGTATTGGGCTCATAGAAAGGCACCAGACCACACCAAACAGGAGCAGCAGGGGAACATAGTCAGGGAGCCAGGCTAAGAGAGCACTGGACACACAAAACTCTGGAGCAGGAGCAGGCCCAAGGTAGAAGTAACATCTACCACAGCAATCCCCAGGCCTCTCAGCCCAGGGCAGGAGGCCATTTGGAGCTACGGGAAATAGCAGTGCAGTGCCTGTAGCAGGGACACCAACTACTCCTGAGGCCTCGAGCCCACAGTCTAAATATGTGAAACTCACCTTCTTGAACTTCTGGGAGCCATGATGACCAGGTAAAATGGCTCTCATCCCTCCCTTCCTCACCAGATAATACTCCCTCAAGAGAAACCCTCAAACAGAGCCAGAAGAGGGGCTTCAGGAGCCTTTTTAGCTCAGGAAGTGGGGGAGAAGGCTCTTCTTGAGAGGCAGAAGGAGACTAGTGCAGGAAGAGAGGTGTCCCAGTGGGCTCCACCTCAGCAAAAGAGTGGGAGTTCCTGAGCCCCGCAGTGGGATGTAGCCAGCAAGTGTCAACACCAGGACCCCAGACATGCTGTGGCACAGGCAGGGCAAGTGGCAGACACCAGCACAGACAATAGCTGAGAACATATATGCTGCAGCACAGCCTTAGGGGAAGAGGAGATTTCCAGCAGCTAGACCACCCCTCCCCTGAATCTCAAAAAACCAGAGACCACAGCACGCAAAGCCAGTGAGCAGGCCCACAGTTCCCAATACAAGAAGCCTGGAACAGAGCCACCTGACCTAAGCAAAGATCCACTTTAGAAGCCAGGAGAAAACAAACAAACAAACACCATGAAAAGACAGGCAAGAAAATCAAAGACTACTGACTCCTATTATGGAGACAGGGAAAATCAAAATATGATTTTCAGAAGAAGACAGCATTTACTCTATAGCCACATCTGAAACCTCAAAAGGAAATGTGAACTGCTCTCCAGGTCAAAAAGAATTCCTGTAACAGCTCAAAGAGGAGTTTAAAAACCAAATTAGAGGGCTAAATGAAGAGAACAAGTCTTTAAAAAGTAAAATTGGCAAAAGGGTTAAAAGGTCTAGAATATAGTTAGAGAGAATGACTCCTTAAAAAGTAAAATTAATCAAATGGAAAAAGAGATGAAGAAGCTAAATGAAGAAAACAATTTGTTAAAAATTAGACTTAGGAATATAGAAGCTAAAGACTTTATGAGATAACAAGAATTAGTCAAACAAAATCCAAAGAACGAAAAACATAGAAGAAAACATGAAATATCTGATTGTAAAAAACAACTGACCTGGAAAATAGATCCAGGAGAGATAATCTAAGAATTATTGGTCTATCAGAAATCCATGATGAAAAAACAGAGCCTGGAGAGTATCTTCCAAGAAATCATCAAGGAAAACTTTCCTAAGGTCCTAGAACCAGAGGGTAAAATAGTCATCAAAAGAATCCACCAATCACCCCCCTCAAAGAGATCCCAAATTGAAAACTCCAAGGAATATTGTAGCCAATTCTAGAATTATCAGGTCAAGGAGAAAATACTGCAAGCTGCCAGAAGGAAACAATTCAAATATCATGGAACTACACTCAGGATCATGCAGGATGTTGCAGCTTCTACAATTAAAGAAAGGAGGAATCAGAATATGATATTCTGAAAGGCAAAGGAACTTAGACTATAACAAAGAATCAACTACCTAGCAAAATTGAGCATAATTTTTCAGGCAAGTAAATGGACATTCAATGAAATAAGGGAATTCCAGACCTTCTTGATGAAAAGCCCATATCTCAATTGAAAATTTGATCTTCAAATACAAAACTCAAGAGAGACATAAAGACATAATCGGAGTGGGGGGAGGAAACTATGTTATTCAATAAGGGAAAATTGTTACATCCTTATATAGGATCATATTGATTTATTTATGTTATATTCATATATATATGTCAACCTTGAGAATGGTACAGTTATTATGACAATTGAAAGGGACATATAGACTGAGGGTGTCAGTATAAAGTAACTGATGTGATGATAAAAAAATAATTAAAGGGTGCAAAGGAATTGTTCTGGAAGAAGAGGTAAGGAGGAGGTACAAAAGGGTAAATTATGTCCTATGAAGAGGCACAAAAACTTAGCGGGAAACAAGAGACAGAGAATAACAGTGTCTGAGCTTTACTCTCAGATTTGGTTCAGGGAGGGAATAACATGTCATACAGGTAGTAGGAGGGGAAAGGGGAAAGAAAAAGGGAGGTGAATAAAAGAGAGGGAAGAAGTAGCAACAGGTAAAGGATAAGATAAGGGAGGGCTGTCATTAGGGAGGGAAAATTGAGGAAGACAATGGTTAAAAGCAAAACTCTTTTGAGAAATGGAAGGGAGAAGGCAGAAATAAAAGCATAAATAGAGTGTGGGAAATAAGATGGAGAAAAAGACATAGATAGTAATCATAACCGTGAATGGGAATGGGATGAACTCTCCCATAAAACAGAGGCAGAAAGCAGAATGGATTAAAAACCATAATCCTATAATATGTTGTTTACAGGAAATGCATTTGAAAAGAGGGATACACACAGGATGAAGGTAAAAGGCTGGAGTGAAATATATCATGCTTCAGCTAAAGTAAAAAAAAGAAAAACAAAACAAAACAGGGGTAGCAATCCTAATCTCAGACAAAGCAGAAACAAAGATAGATCTAATTAAAAGAGATAAGAAAGGAAACTATATCCTGCTAAAAGGCACCATAAACAGCGAAGCAATACCATTACTTAACATATATGCCCCAAGTGGTATAGCATCCAAATTCGTAAAGGAGAAGTTAAGGGAATTACAAGAAGACATAGACAACAAAACGATACTAGTGGGGGACCTCAACCTCCCCCTCTCTGAACTTCATAAATCTAATCTTAAAATAAACAGGAAAGAAGTTAAGGAGGTGAATACAATTTTAGGAAAGGTAGATATGATAGTCCCTTTGGAGAAAACTGAATGGGGATAGAAAGGAATATACATTTTTCTCAGCAGTACATGACACACACTCAAAAGCTGACCATGTACCAGGACATAAAAACCTCATAATCCAGTGCAGAAAGGCAGAAATAGTCAATGCATCCTTTTCAGATCATGATGCAATAAAACTTATTTGTAATAAAGGATCATAGAAATATAAACTAAAAAGTAATTGGAAACTAAACAATCTAATCCTAAAGAATGAGCAGATTAAAAAAACAAGTCATAGAAGAAATTAATAATTTCATTGAAGAGAATGCCAATAATGACACAACATACCAAAACTTATGGGATTCAGCACAAGCAGTTCTTAGAGGAAGTTTTATATCTCTAAATGCTTACATGAATGTAATAGAGAAAAAGGAGATCAATGAATTGGGCATGCAACTGAAAAAGCTAGAAAAAGAACAAATTGAATATCTTCAATCAAATACCAAATTAGAAACACTGAAAGTCAAAGGAGAAATTAATAAAATTGAAATCAAAATAACTATTGAACTAATAAAGAAAACTAAGGGCTGGTTTTATTGGAAAAATAAAATAATAAAACTGATAAACCTCTGGTTAATTCTATTGAAAAAAAGAAAGAAGAAAAAAAATAACCAGTATTAAAAATGAAAAGGGTGAATTCACCTCCAATGAAGAGGAAATAAAAACTATAATTAGGAACTATTTTGGCCAATCACATGCCTATAAATGTTACAACCTTAGGGAAATGGATGGTTATTTACAAAAGTATAAATTGCCCAGCTTAACAGAAGAGAAGGTAAAATATGTAAATAACCCATCTCAGAAAAATAAATTGAGCAAGCCATCAATGAACTTCTTAGGAAAAAAAATCTCTAGGGCCAGATGGTTTTACATGTGAATTCTAACAAATATTTAAAGAACTTAATTCTCACATTTTATAGACTATTTGGGAAAATAGGCAAAGAAGGAGTCTTACCAAATTCTTTTTATAACACAATTATGGTACTAATACCAAAACCAGGAAGGGTCAAAACAGAGAAAGAAAACTATAGACAAATTCCCTAATGAATATTAATGCAAAAATTTTAAATAAAATATTAGCAAAAAGATTCCAGCAACTTATAATGAGAATAATACACTCTGACCAGGTAGGATTAATTCCAGGAATTCAAGGCTGGTTCAATATTAGGAAAGCTATCAGCATAATTGATCATATCCACAACAAAACTAGTAGAAACTATATGATTATTTCAAGAGATAAGGAAAAAGCTTTCGACAAAATACGATATCCATTCCTATTAATAACACTAGAAAACATAGGAATAAATGGAGTTTTCCTTAAAATTATAAGTAGCATCTACTTAAAACTATCAGCAAGCATTATATGTAATGAAGATAAGCTAGATGCATTCCCAATAAGATCAGGGGTAAAACAAGGATGTCCATTATCACCTCTATTATTCAATTTGATACCAGAAAAGTTAGCTTTAGCAATAAGAGAAGAAAAAAAGAAAATGAAAGAATTAGAATAGGCAAAGAAGAAACTAAGTAATCATTCTTTGCAGATGATATGATGATTTACTTAGAGAATCCTAAAGAATCAAGTAAAAAACTACTTGAAACAATAAAAAAAAACCTTCAGCACAGTTGCAGGGTATAAAATAAACCCTGTAAATTCTTGGCATTCCTATATATTACTAACAAAGCCCAACAGCAAGAGATAGAAAGAGAAATTCCATGTAAGAGTACCTTACACATTATAAAATATTTGGATGTCTACCTGCCAAGACAAACCCAGGGCCTATATGACAACAGTTATGAAACACTTTTCACCAAAATAAAGTCAGATCGAAAAAAATAGAAAAAAAAAAACATCATTTGCTCATGGTTAAGCCGAGCTAATATAGTAAAAATTATAATTTTACCTAAATTAATTTACATATTCAGTGCCATATCAATCAAATTACCAAAGAATATTTTACAGAGCTTGATAAAATAATAACAAAATTCATTTGGAAGAATAAAGGTCCAGAATATCAAGGGAATTAATGAAAACAAATGCTAGAGAAGGTGGACTAGCCATACCAGATATTGAACTGGACTGTAAAGCAGCAGTCATCAAAACTACTTGGTACTGCATAAGAAACAGAATTTTGGATCAGTGGAATAGATTAAGTACACAAGATGCAGTACTCACCAACTATAGCAATCTATTCTTTGATAAACCCAAAGAATCCAGGTTCTGGGATAAGAATTCACTATTTCATAAAAACTGCTGGGAAAATTGGAAAATGGTATGGTCAAAGCTGGGCATAGACCAATATCTTACACCATATACCAAAATAAAATCAAAATGGGCTCATGATTTAGGAATAAAGGCTGATACTATAAGCAATTTGGTAGAGCAAGAAATAGTTTACCTGTTAGATTTATGAGAAAGGGAAGAATTCATGACCCAACAAGAGATAGAGAACATTACAGAATGTAAAATGGATAATTTTGATTATGTTGAATCATAAAGGTTTTGTATAAACAAAGCCAAGGCAACAAAGATTAGGAGGGAAGCAGAAAATTGGGAAAGAATCTTTACAACCAGTGTCTCCGATAAAGGTCTCATATCTAAAATATAGAGGGAACTGAGCCAAATTTATAGGAATAAAAGTCATTTCCTGACTGAAAAATGGTCAAAAGATATGGAGTCAGTCTTCAGAGGAAGAAATTAAAGATACCTATAGTCATATGAAAAAAATCTCTAGTTCACTATTGATTAGAGAAAAACAAAGCAAAACAATGCTTAGGTACCACATCTATCCTGTCAGGTTGGCTAACATGACAAAACAGGAAAATGATAAATGCTGGAGAGGATGTGGGAAAATTGGAACATTGTTACATTGTTGGTGGCATTGTGAAATGATCCATCCATTCAGGAGAGTAATTTGGAACTATACCCAAAGGGCTATAAAAATGTGCATACCCTTTGACCCAGCAATACTACTCCTAGGGCTATATACCAAAGAGATCACACAAGTGGGAAAGGAACTTGTATATACAAAAATATTTTTAACAGCCCTTTTTGTGGTGGCAAAGAATTAGAAATCAAGGGAATGTGCATCAATTGTGGAATGGCTAAACAAATTGTGGTATGTGAATGTAATGGAATACTACTCTGCTATAGGAAATGAGGAGCAAACAGACTTCATTATAACCTGGAATGACTTACATTAACTGATGCTGAGTGAAGGGAGCAGAACCAGGAGATCATTTTACATGATTACAGACACACAATATCTGTAACGATTAACTTTGATAGACTTTACTCCTCCCATCAATGCAAGGTTCAAAGACAGCTCCAAAAGTCTCATGATGGAAAAAGCTATGCACATCCAGAAAAATAATTATGGAGTCTCAATGCAGATTGAGGCAAACTTTTGGTCTCTCTTTTTTCCTTCTTTTTTGGTTTCATTTCTCCTCTCTCATGATTCACTCCATTCATTATAATTCTTCGCAACTGCACTATTATATAAATAAGTTCAATGTGAGGGTATATTTAGAACCTACATTGGATTACATGGTAGAGGGGAGGAGAGGGAGAGAGAGAAAATTTGGAACTCTGAAACGTGTGGAACTGGGTGTTGTAAAGTAAAAATAAAAGATAAATTTATTTTAAAAAAATCAGTTACAGCTATATTATTTAACAGTGGACAGTTATTTGACCACACACAAGATGGAGAAAATGACATTTTATTCCTGACTTTCTCCTTAATGGGATTAGGTAGTATTCTCTATATCATAAGGTGTTTTCTTCTGCCCCAGGAAAAGAGAGTCTAAAAGGTTTTATATGCAAATATTTTCTTACAATGATGTGCTAGTAGTTTAAAGAAACAGTACGTAAAATATTTATACTATACTATTCATTTAGCATACATGTAGCATTAATATTTTATTTGTGGTGTTTCCCAGTGCTCAGGATTGTATGCCCATAGTGACACGAAAGTGGCAGAAGATTTTTACTTGGAAGTTAAGCCTGGGAACATCAAGGGCTTATAATTCCTTAAAGTTATACTTACAAGCTCTATAAAGAGATAGATACAACCTAGACAGCCTAGGCAGAAGTTGGGTATTTTATGGGGTTTTATATTGCTTTCTTGTGCTTTCCCCAGATATTTGAAGGAAAATTATATTTCAAAAGTTCTGTGTTTCTTCTTTGGTTTGGAGATCTTCGTTTAAATAATCATCCCTAGCATAGCATGATATTCTTGGTCTCTCTATAATGCCACTTCAACCGCTCAAGTAAGTGATGAATTCCTGAATTATATAAATACTGTACCATAAAGCATTTGAATTTGGGGTTTTTGTAACAGAATATTTTAGGTGTTTTATTTCTTTAATTTTCGGTTTTATTGAGTTTTTCCTCTATTCTACATGAATGTAAACAGAAATAACCATGCACACAAAAGTTTCACTGAAGTCTAAAGAGGGTAAATTTGGTAGCCTGCAGGATTGTGAGCTCAGAGAGTTTAATTGTTTAGGCAAAAATACGGTGGATATATTATTTTAGATTGATCTTTGGGATGATTACCAATTTCAGAGGTAGGTTCTTATGAAAGGTAAACACTTGCCATTAGCTCTGTCCATATTGAATTAAAAAATCTGTTGGTTTCAAGAAGAAAATGAAAATTTAATTAAAACATCTCATATACACACATGCATATACAATTGGCAAAGGTCACAGCTATTGAGCCCTGCTTTGGAGATCTATTTTATATTTTTTTTTCCTTTAAGGGTTTTGCAGTTGCATTGGGAAGGAGATGGGAAAAACCAAAATGCTGACCTGAATTATGAAAAGCTAAAAAAAAATGACTGACACAGTTATAAAAATAGGATTTAACAGATGAATTTAAGACACACACCATACACTGCAGGCCAATATTTCATGGATATTGTCCTTGGCATTAAGTGAGCTGTTATGACATGACTTGGAGGAGAAAAATGAAAACTGAGGCCGTGTTGTTAAGGGATTGTTGAAAATTGGGGTGTCATCAAGAATGTTTATTCTGCATTAGTATTTTCTAGTTTTGTGTCATCATAAAATGTTCTTTTCTCCTCCAGGGATTTAAAAACATTGCTTTACTACTTTACAATACGATAAAAGGAATTAAAACCAATGAATTATCAATTCAATATCATTAGAGAACAATCTGACCAGGAGAAAGTGACAAATCTAGGTTCATAAGCACCTTTTTCTATATTCTGGGTACTATTAAATGCACATATGATATTTTGAGAGATCAAGTTCTAAATGCATGATGCTAGAGAATGCTATATATGTATATGTATATATGTATACATATAAACATATATACATAACATAGAAGACAAAATAGGCATATATCCACATACACAGATAACATATATGCATGTATACCCTATATATGAATAAGATGATATAATACATATATACATTTATATATATGCTTATATTCATGCATAGGTGTTGTTACATAGATGTGATATAGATATGAATATAGGCATAAAGACATAGATATATAGAAACAAATATTTTCCCATTCCATAACTCTTCTTAGATCAATTCATTTTCTTTGAGTAGAAGCTTTCAAGTTTCATGTAGTCAAAGTTATTTAGTTTAGCTTTTATAATTACATCTATAACTTCTTTGGTTAATGATACACTTTCCTTATAGTTATTAAAGAAATGCAATCTATTTCCCTTCTATTTTTTAATAGAAAGATCTTTAATACCAAAGTTACATATTTATTTATAATTTATTGTGGAATCTGGTGTAAACTACTGGTCTAAGACTAATTTTTGCAAGATTGCTGTTAAGTTTTCCTAGCAGTTTTTATAAAATAAGGAATTCTTTCATAAGTAATTTGTGATTTGAGGTTTATCAAACACTATGTCATTAAATCTCATTGTTCCTAATATTCTCTTGTTTGGTCTATTCCATTGATTTACCACTTTGTCTTTTAACTAATACCAGATGCTTTTGAAGACTATTGCTTTATTATATACTTTGAGGTCTATAAGTGCTGTATTTCTTTTGCATTACATTTTTTCATTTATTTCTTTTGACATTCCAAATACTTCATTTTCCAAATGATTTTTTAAAAATTTTATTGACCTCTAAAAACATATGCATAAAGTACAAATTAATTTTAGTAGCATTTCATAATTTTTTTTCAAAATAAGGATCAAAGATCAACAGAATTTATATATAAGAAAATCCAAGAATAAATTCAAAGAAGAGAAATCTCCTTGAAACTAATTATGAAATACACAAAATATATTGAGATCAATCTACAAAAGTACAGAAAATACTAATTACTATATACAATTACAAAAGTGTACCTTAAAGAAACAAAGACCAAGAAATATCTGCAGAAATATTCAGTGTTTGTGATTTAGCCATGCCAATGCAATAGAAATTATAATACTACCACAATTAAACTTCGAAGATACCTATTTGGAATTCCACTTTTAAAAGAATTTCTATAGTACAACCTTGTAGATCTTTCCCCCTTGTGATTTCATTGCTTTTTTTTTCCTGCTGTTCCTCACACTTAGAGGCATCAATTTTTGCAGGTGATATTCAAGAAAGAAGCATTACCACAAGGTAGAAATTTTCACTTGTTCCTGAGTATTCAGTTATGTTTTTTTTTTCTTATTTGTGGAGAAATCTCCCTAAGCCCATGCTGTCTCACTCTTCTGAATGTTAGTTGCTCCCAAGAGTCTTGCTTCCCCTATTCCTGTAGCAGGATGCTTTCAGCAGAAGCACAACACTCTCTCAGTGGTAGTGGTCTCTCAAATCACCAAGTCCCTGAATAGCATACTCATTACAATCTCCGTATCTCATTATAGAATCTCTTTCCATATGAGAGAATTATTCATTGGGAATATCTGTCATTAAATTAAAATTTCTTCCTTTCTTTCCCCCTCTTTTAATCAATTTCTTTGCCACTTCACCCATTCTACTCTAGACCATCATTACCCTGAGACTGTAACATCTATTTTCCCTAAATTCTTAACCACTGAGTTAATTTTAGTATATATTCTCTTCTATCTTCTTCCACTCTTTCTTTTCATTCACTTTTACATTCTGACATTAAGTTCAGCCAAAAAAAATTTTCTTATTGGTATGGCTTTGTGAGGTTTAATCAATATTATTTCAAGCCTGTACATACATCATGAATTCTTTTCGAAAAGAACTAGGCAACTGCACAATGCAGTGCATAAGACTCTATGAATTTATAAAGAAAAAGTTCAAATCCTGCCGCAGACAATTATTTGCTGTGTAACTTTGGGCAAGGCACTTAATTTTTCTCATCTTCAGTCTCCTCGCATATGAAAAGAGTGTAATAATAATGCCTACCTCAAAGGTTGCTGGGAGAATCAAATAAGAGCACATATTTAAAGTGCTTCCTAAATTTTAGAGTGATATATAAATGTCAGCTATTGCTGTTGTGGTGGTTGTGTGTGTGTCCTTGTATATTTTTAGAAAAATCTCTTAAAGGTCACTCTATTTTTTTTGGTGGTGATAAAGAAAATGCTGAATGTTTTTAACCCTGTAGATTTCTTTCTCTTTTACATTTTTTTTCTTTTTCTGGTGTGTGTGTATATATGTATGTGTACACATATACATATACACATGTATATTTACTCATATGTATGTGTATATATGTATGTATATGTATATATATGCATATGTATGTGTGCGTATATATATGTAAATGTATTTCACTTTTCCCTTTCTTGGCTGATGTACTGATTTATATTTCTTGTATTACTGTAGTATGAGGTGTTTGTAAAGAAAATAACCTGCTTCCAATAGATTTTCTCTATTTAAATGGATTAAATGCATTAGTTTTATTGAACATCCATTTTTCATAGATAATTAGGCTCAAGATTATAGAGTGGATTATATATGTATATACATACATGCATATACATATATATGTATACATATGTCTTTTTCTAGCTTTTGATTCTTTAGTGAGACTTGTTGCAGTTGATTCAAGTTTTTTCTCCCTATTCTGACAATTATTTCTGTTTTTTAAGGCATAAATTCCATTTTCATGAATCGTTTCTCTCTTGAACCATCCAGACAAATCTTCACTGTTTTTTTGTTCTCTTAGGAATCCACATGGGGACCATCTTTGTCAGACATTGATGTGTTCTTTTGTCTTTCAATATTTACTTATAGATGTCAGGTTTTGTTAAGATGTAACTAGATGCCATCTTCCCCTCTGTTATTAATATCTTCCCAATTACTTTATATACTTGTACTCATGGCTTATAGTAAAATTTTCTTCTTCCTGAGATCTTTGGTAACATTTGTATCACCTATTCCACCCTAGGGAATTCACTTTTCACCATCTTTAAATTACTTTTGGGGGTTGTGCAAAAGTTGCCTCAACTGGAGTCCTGTCCCCTTTCCTTTGTGTCTGCTGAAACCCCACACACAATAGCACCCTGTCCCAGTTCTTTCTGTTCCTTAATTCAGGGACAATACAGTATGGCTGCTTTCATCCTAGAAATAATAAACTTGTGTTTTCCTTTGTATCTACATCCTTGCTACAGGTCTGGGGAGAGGGGACAAAGGACTGATCTACTTGACTCAGAATGCTGGAGTGTGGACAGGGACACTGAAACAGTGATTTGTGTTTTCATAGAGACTATAGTAGCAAAAGAAGCAAAAAATTTTCTGGATGGCTTCTAGAGCATCAAGTCTGGGGCATATTTTGTAGCTTTGTTCAGAGAGTGTGGGGAAGGGGTGGGGGAGGGACAGGGCTCAGTTCTGTAGGTGCTGACTGACAAAATTAGAGATTAGGGTTTAAGCTTTTCTCTTGTTAGATCATCAGGTTATAACCTCTTTAGGGTACTTTGTGCCTTAAACCTTGTAGACAGATGCAAATATTTTACCCCTTATTCATAAATGATAGTTTGAAGAAGTCTGAGATATTGAAAGGAATGGAGAAAATACCTAGTCCTCGTTTTGTTGGTCACATGACCTAGAAATAATATTATATGGAGCTTTAAGGTTTGGAAAAAAAATGTTGTATATATTGCCTCATTGGTTTCTCATCACAGCCCTAGGAGTTAGGTATTATTGCCATTTACATTTGACAGATCAGGAAAGCTAGTCTGAGGAAGGTTATGCGAATTGTCCATTGTCACAAAGGTTAAGTGTCTGAGGAAGTATTTGAGCTTATATTTTCCTGATCCAAATATAGTTCTCTATCTATTGTACCATACAACTGCCAAGAAGAATTCTTTGTGACTCTCTATGAGTCTCACCAATTAAAAATTAGAAGAATGATAATGATAGTAATAGCTAGCTAACATTTATGTAGTGCCTAATATGTACCAGACATTATACTAAAATCTTTTACAGTTATCTCATCCTCACAATTATCCTGTGAGTTCAGTGCTGTTATTTTCCCCATTTTATAGATGATGAAACTGAGACAAATAAAGGCCAGTTGACTTGCTCAGGGTCACACAGCTAGTAAGTATCTGAGGCTAGATTAAACTCAAGTCTTCCTGACTGCAAGCCCAGTGCTCTCTCTACTGAGCTATATAACTACCCCTGAGTAATGATGAGGATTTTGATGCCAATAATAACTGCAATAACAATACTACAGAAGATGATTTGGAGACTAGATAGGTTAGAATAAAAATGATTAATAGAGCAATGAAGCCATGGTATGTTACTGATGATAAGAGAACACCTACCAACGAATTCAAGTCTCCAGCCCTGGATCAGTTATACTCTAAGATGCTGTATGATTGTAATATATGAGGCTGCTAAATTTTCTCTTTTTTCTTTATATACTTTATAATCTATTTTCAATTAATTTATGTATTTTTAGTTTACAACATTCAGTTCCACAAGCTTTTGAGTTTGAAATTTTCTCTTCCTCCTCCTCCTCCTTCATCTCCCCTCCCCAAGACGGCATGCAGTTCGATATAGGCTCTACATATACATTCGCATTAAACATATTTTCACGTTAGTCATCTTGCAAAGAATTATAACCAATGGAATGAACTATGAGAAAGGAGAAACAATACAAAAAAGAGAGAAAATGGCATTTTCTATCATGTGTTGTTTGGAGTTATCTGAGAACCTTGCATTGTGGAGAAAAGCCAAGTCTATCAAAGTTAGTCATTGAACAATGTGGCTGTAACTGTGCACAATGTTCTCCTGGTTCTGCTCCCCTCACTCAGCATCAGTTCATGTAAGTCTTTCCAGGTTTTTCTGAAGTCTGCCTGTTCATAATTTCTTGTAGCCCAATAGCATTCCATTACATTTATGTATGACAACTTGTTCAGCCATTCCCCAGTTGACGGGAATCCCCTCAATTTCCAATTCTTTGCCACCGCAAAAAAAAAGCTGCTATAAATATTTTTGCACATGTGGTCCTTTTCCCTTTTGTATGATCTCTTTGGGATATAGCCCTAGAAGTGGTATTGCTGGGTCAAAAGTTGCATAACTTTTTTATAGCCCTTTGGTCATAGTTCCAAATTGCTCTCCACAATGGTTGGAGCAGTTCAAAACTCCACCAACAATACATTAGTGTTCCGATTTTCCCACATCTTCTCCAAAGACTGCTAAATTTTCAAAGCATGATGTTCTATATACTGGATATAATATCACTACACTCTGTCCTGAAAATATCAAACACGGAATATAATGATCAATCCACAATACATCTCTTTAAAGGGGCCATTAAAATCTCAAGTTTGTCTAGAGTTGAGTAGCCCAGAATTTTTAAAAAAGATGAATTTCTCTGAATTGTGAAGATTGTTTCAATGACTAGGAGCTGTTGAACCAGTAGAAAAGAACTAAAGGGGATATAGTCACTACTCTTAACTATTCTAATGGTTGCAATGTGGAACAGGGATTGCACTCATCCTACTTGAGTCCACTGGGGAGAATTAGAAGTAGTGTTTTGAAGTTAGACGTATGAGTTCAGTTTAATAGAAGAAAAAAAGTATAACAATTAGAGCTGTCAAAAACTGGAATGGGTTATCTCACAGATATGTTAATTCTCTGTCATGGTAGATATTCTTATTAGAAACGAATCGACCTCTTGTCAGAAGCATTGCAGAAAATATCCCTGCTTCAGGTATTGTGTGGACTAAATGACCTTTAAGATCTTTTCCAAATCTCAAACTATGACTTTAAAGCATGACATTGGGTTTCACTGTAGAAGGATATATGTTAATACACAAACTCGTCTGTGTTACATATTTTAAGCACATACATATCTACATGTATAACTTTCAGGAAAAATGTAACCAATTGCAAAGAAAGTATCAGTTGTATGAACTCCTGCTATTTTCTCTTAGACTTTATAAATACAAATATTTTTTTCTAACTAAATTTATGGAAAGCTATGGTAGTTATTATATAAAATAAATATGATTGAACATGTCTAGCAGAACATGAATTTTAAAAATATTTAGAAACACACACACACATACACATACACATATGCACTTTTGCTACATTTGCCCAGCAGGCCTGATCAAAACACTGCATTTTCTCATTTAAAAAACACAAACTTCAATGCAACATAGTATATTTACGTAATGATCCATACATTGTAACTATGACTTTCATAGTTGATGCTTGAGGCTTATTTTCTAATGTGAGGACTTTGATAGGAACAGGGCTACTCTCACAATACAAATACATTTTAATACATAAAATTGAAAAAAAATCAAACAATTACTTGTAATAATAAATGGCATTCAACTTGTACTTTGAGGTTTTCAAAGAGCATAATGCATATTATTTCATTAGAGTATCACAAAAAGCCCTGTGAAGTGACTAGTTTTATTTTATTATCTTTATTTTACAGGAAACTGAAGATTAGAGGGGTCACAGGTAGTAAATGTGGAGTATTAACTTTGAATCCATATGTCCATGACTCCAAAGCCAAAAATTAAATTTGTGAGTGTAGAAAAAAATGGAAATACATCTTTTTATTATTTCTTTGTGGATAACTGTATACTGAGATACTCCATTACATCTGTAATCTCAATGATATGTGTATTCTTTCTAATCATACGAAATGCCAATATGCCATGTCTACCAGTTCTATGAACCACTTAACAATGTCCTTCTAATTCAACAAACAAGGATCTCTTAAAATCATAACTAACACAAAGGCTACACTTTGGCTATTCCTCAATATCACCATAAGACCAGCCCAGTTTTCTGCATTGTTTTGTGTTTGTTAATATTTCTTTGGTTACATTCTTGACGCCACTTACTTCATTGTATTTTTTTCCAGTATGTTAGAGCTTACTCATACCCATCATGAAAAGGAATTAACAAAATTTTCATTTCATATTAGGGAAGGAGAATGTTTGCCTAGATTTTTACCAGATCTCTTGTGCTATTCTTGTAGATGAGAGGGAGAGTTCTAATGTACTTTACTAAAGCAACATGTCATCAAAAGAAGCAAATGTACAAAGAACTAAGGATAAGGTAATTCTGCTAGATTCCTCTTTGGTTACACCACATTTGGATTCATGGGGTCAGTTCTGTAGGTGCCACATTCCAAAAAGAGACCAACAAGCCAGAATACATAAAGGAGGGACAAAAGCAGAGGGAAAGTGCTCGTTAAGCCATGCACAGATCTGTGGAAGGAAATGAGGGTGTTATGCTTAAGAAAGAAATTTGGGGAGAACATTAATAGTTGCCTTCAAATAAATAAAGGATAATTATGATGGAACAGATTTTCTGGATGGCCCGAGAGGTCAAAACTAGAAGCAGTAGATATTGGTTGAAAACAGGCAAATCAGGCTTAATGTTAGGGGAAATTTTGAAACAAATAAATACAAAAATTGGAAAAGTACAGAAGTGAAAAATGCTACCAAGTTGTTGGTGGTAGTTTCTCTTTTTCTAAAGGTCTCTAAACAAATTTGTAGTATTTTATGTTATATAAGTTAT
>CM053623.1:340813525-340827269 GCA_028646595.1 Phalanger gymnotis
TTATATTATATTATATTATATTATATTATATTATATTATATTATATTATATTATATTATATTATATTATATTATATTATATTATATTATATTATATTATATTATATTATATTATATTATATTATATTATATTATATTATATTATATTATATTACATTAATTGTATTGTATGACATGATATGATATGATTATTATATCATATTATTTTATTTTATTTTATTATGGTATAGACGGTGTATCAGTCAGTTGAAAGTAACAAGTTAAATAAAGCAACCTAATACGCATTTATTAAGCATCTTTTATTCATTGGGCTCATGCTAATCTCTGGTGCTAAAAAGAAATTTAAAAAATAGTCCCATTTTCAAGGAACTCAAAGTCTAAAGGGAGAAATGAACTGCAAACAACTATATACAGACAAGATATATAGATAGAGACAGAGAGACAGAGAGATAGAGAGATACAAGATATGTGTATGTGTAGTTAATAATCAACTTTCGAGGGGGCAACATTCCCAGAAAAATGGCACAAAAGTAAAAAAGAAGTGTTGATACATTGAGCCTATGGAAAATAGGAGGTTAGGTTCCCACAACCACCAAAATCTATAATTTTTTAATAGAAATTGCTGAAAAAATACTTTTCTGCACATAATTCCTTAAAATGAAATATTAATTCTGATAATATATACTTTTCCAAAAACGAAAAAACTTGAAATAACCCATAAAATTTTGTTGTCATTTCAATCATGCCTGACTCTTTGTGACCCCATTTGTGGTTTTCTTGGCAAAGATACTGGAAGGGTTTGCCATTTCCTTTTACAGCTCATTTTATGGATGAGAAAACTGAGAGAAACAGGGTTAAGTGACTTCTTGAGGATCACCTAGCTAATAAGCATCAGAGACCAGATTTGAACTGAGGAAGATGAATCTTCCTGATTTCAAAATCATGATCTATCCACTGTACCCCCTCATTTCCAGAACAATAAATAAAATAAGGTACATGCAAAACATTCTTTCTTGCTAGTAATTCCCTAGAATTCTGTGACCTTTTCTGCTAATGTCTCAAAAAGAAGAATTGATGTAACATAATATTCACTTTATACAGCACATGGAACCTATAGTACCATAAGTACTGTAACACTGTTAAAAACTTCTTAAAACTTAAAACACTTTTTAACCTGACTCTTAACTTCTACTCTATCAGATGACATTTTGAGAATATTGTAAAAAGGTGTGTAAGAAATATAATCGATCTATTAACATCAACTTCAAGACCAGAGTGGCTGCAGACATTCCATCAAGAAATATGTTGTTAACATGGTGCAGTGAAAACAGAGATTCACTTGAGCTCTCCCCCAAATCTCTCAAAACACCTATCAAAATGACTCTGAATAAATCTAGAACTATAGAACACACACAATGACAGAGTGAAACAAATCTCCAGCCCATGATGGCCTAGATCGTTGCTGGGAAAGGTCTATCACATTGTGCTGGGAGCAGAACACAACAACCCAGCATGGGTCACACCAGGACAGACCAGGCCAGAGCAGATTGGGAAGAGCAGGACTCAGGGCATTGAATCAATGAGCTGCAGGGTTTCCAGACTTCTCAACCCACAAACCCCAAAGACAACTTAGCAAGTCAGTGGGAAAACTCTATGGGAAATGGGTGAGAGAAGGGCACTGTCTGGCACCAGCCAGAGATGGCTGCAGAGGTGACTATGGCAAGTGTTAGAGGCAGAGGAGGAGGCAGAAGCAGCAGCAGCAGCAGTGATGGCTGCTTCCAGAACTCCAGGCCCATAGACAGTGGAAGGAATCAAACATCTGATCAGAGCAGGAATGCAAGGATCTTTTTGCTGGTGCTGAGGCAGGATTCTCTTGCTTTGCCTTGTTTGGATCTGGGTCACAGTCTTGATTGGCAGTACTGGGGTGAGGAGGAGCACTACTGTGGCAGAGCTTGTGGTGGCTGTGGAGAAGAAGTCTGGTAGTCATGTGGGAGAAAAGAGTGCTTGAGGTTCACTCAAAGACCAAAGCACAGGCCAGATGAAGACTAAATACCTCTCAGTGGATCATACCACCTCAGAACAACTGAAAATTTACAAGTGGCTAGAAATAGCTCTGCAAATAGCAGTACCAAAAACCTGAAGCTTGGGACAGAGCACTCTCCACCCTGCAAGCATAATTCTACCTTGCCAAAGAGCAAAAAAAAGTCAAGTGATGGGGTGGAAAAAATGAGCAGTGTAAAAAGGATTCAGACTATAGAACCTTATTTTGGTGACAAAGAAGATCAAAACACAGAGCCAGAAGAAGACAAGAAAGTCAAAGATCCTACATCTAAATGCTCCAAGAAAAATATGAATTGGTCTCAGACCATAATTTGGAAAGGATTTGGAAAATCAAGTAAGACAAGTAGAGGAAAAATTGGGGAGGGAAATGAGAGTGATGCAAGAAAATCATGAAAAAAGAGTCAACAGCTTGCTAAAGGAGACCCCAAAAATACTGAAGAAAATAACACATTAGAAAATAGACTAATTCAAATGGCAAAAGAAATACAAAAAAAACAATGAGGCGAAGAATGCCTTGAAGAGCAGAACTAGCCAAATAGAAAAAGAGGTCCAAAAGATCACTGAAGAAAATAATTTCTTAAAAAATTAGAATGTAGCAAATGGAAGCTAATGACTTTATAAGAAATCAGGAAAGTATAAAACAGAACCAAAAGAATGAAAAAGTAGAAGACAGTGTGAAATATCTCATGGGGAAAATCCACTGACTGGAAAATAGATCCAAGAGGGATAATTAAAAAAAATTATTGGACTGCCTGAAAGCCATGATAAAAAAAAAAAAAAAAGAACCTAGACATCATCTTTCAAGAAATTATCAAGGAAAACTGCCCTGATATTCTAGAACCAGAGGGTAAAAGAGAAATTGAAAAAAATCCATCAATTGCCTCTTGAAAAAGATCCCAAAAGGAAAACTCCTAGGAATATTGTAGCCAAATTCCAGTGTTCCCAGGTCAAGGAGAAAATAATTCAAGCAGACACAAAGAAATAATTCAAGTATTGTGGAAACACAATCAGGCTAACACAAGATCCAGTAGCTTCTACAATAAGAGATCAAAGGGATTGGAATATGATATTCTGAAGCTAGGATTAAAACAAAAAAAAAAAATCACCCACCCAGCAAAACTGAGTATAATACTTCAGGGCAAAAAAATGTATTTGCAATGAAAAAGAGGACTTTCAAGCTTCTTGATGAAAAGACTAGAGTTGAATAGAAAATTTAACTTTAAAATACAAAAATCAAGAGAAGCATGGAAAGGTAAACAGGAAAGAGAAATCATAAGGGACTTGCTAAAGTTGAATTGTTTGCATTCCTATGTGGGAAAACTATACTTGTAACTCGTGAGATCTTTCTCAGTATTAGCATAGTAGAAGACAATGCACACTGATACATGCGTGTATATAAATATACATAATATACATGTGTGTATATAAATATACATAATATACATGCATGTATATAAATGTACATAAATAATATAAATATAAATAAATATATAAATATACATTACATACATATACATATGCATATACATATACAGACACACATATACACATATATGTAGAAGGCACATTGTGAGTTGAATATGAAGGGATGATATTTGAAATAAATTAAATTAAGGGGTGAGAGAGGCATATATTGGGAGAAGGATAAAGAGAGAGATAGAATGGGGTAAAATATCTCACATAAAAAGGCAAGAAAAGCTGTTATAGTGGAAGGGAAGAGGAGGTAGGTGAAAAGGAATGAGTGAAACTTACTCTCATCTGATTTGGCTTAAGGAGGGAATAACATACACACTCAATTGGATATCTTACCCTGCAGGAAAGTAGGTGGGAAGGGAATAAGGGGGGGGGGGTGGCATACAACAGAAGGGAGGGCAGATTGGGGGAGAGGGTAGTTAAAAGCAAACACTTTGAAAAGGGACAGAGTCAAAGGAGAAAACAATAAATGGGGGATGGGTTAGGATGGAGGGAATATAGTTTGTCTTTCACAACATGACTATTATGGAAGTGTAATGATCTCTCTCTCTCTCTCTCTCTCTCTCTATATATATATATATATGTATATATATATACATATATATATATAAAATGTTAATGATATACTTATAAACTATATTAAATTGCTTGCCTTCTCAAGGAGGATGGGTGATGAGGGAGGAAGGGAGAGAATTTGGAACTTAAAGTTCTAAAAACACATATTAAAAATTGTTTTTACATGCGACTGGGAAATGAGATATATAGGCAATGGGATATAGCAATCTATCTGGACATACAAGAAAGTAAGGGGGAAATGGATAAGAGGGGGACGGGGGAGAAGGGTGATAGAAGGGAGGGTAGATAGGGTAAAGTGGTGATCATAATACATGCCATCTTAGGGTGGGGGGAAGGTAGAGATGGGGCAAAAATTTGTATCTTATGGAAATGAATGTTGAAAACGAAAAATAAACAAATAAAAATTTTAAAAAGAAATATGTTGTTCAAATAAAAATCAAAAGAATAACAACAACAACAACCAAAAGAAGATATCTAACACCTTCATTTTCTCACTAAGTCACATCATTGACTGTGCATACTTGGGCTTAGAACCCAAAGGACTTGCATGATGCTTTGGGGGCCTAATTATAACATAAAATCTGAGTTTTAAAGGCAAACAAAGAAAATGTGCAGGGAGTGCAAAGGGAGCTATTTATAGAGGTACAGCTAACAAGACTAGTGAAGTGCCAAGTAGATGCCAGCCTGTCCACGAAGTTGCACAAATCATGTGTCTCATTTTTTCTCTGTTGTGCATAGCCATAAGTAAGCATATCTGCCAAAGTGAAAGTGAAAATGAGGTTACTAATAAAATCATACGAATTATTGAATTCACGAAAGTAAAACACTGAATGTTGAGGAACACCCACACATGTATGTATATGTGCATGTGATAAATGGGGCACACACATACATATACATGTACATACATATATACATGTATATGCATATGCTTTGTGTGTGTGTATATATATTTTCTAGAGAAAATGTATATATATATGTGTATGTACATATATATACATACATATACATACATATATACATATACATACATATACATACATACATATATATGTATGTATATGTATGTATGTATATGTATATATGAAATTTATAGACTTCTAGAGGGAAGACTTCCTGAAAAAGATAAGATTTTAGCTAGGGTCTAAAGGAAGCCAGAGAAGGCAGGAGATGGAGAAGAGAAAAGATAGCATTCCAGTCATGGGAGAGAGTAAAAATTCAGAGTTGAGAAATGGAGTTTCATGTTTCTGGAAGAGCAAGAAGGCCTGTCACTAGATCACAGAATATGTGGAAGAGAGCAAGGTATAAGAATACTGGACATGTAGAAAGATGTCTACTTATGAAAGGCTCTAAAAGTAAAACAGAGGATTTTGTATTTGGTCCTGGTAACAAAAGGGAACCAGCAAAGTTTATTGGTCTTATCAGACCTGCCTTTTAGGAGGATCAATTTGATAGCTGAACAAAGGATACACTGAAGTATCCGATATCCTTGGAGAGACTTGAGGCAGGGATAACAAGCCAGAAAGCAATTGAACAGTCTAGTCTTGAAGTCATAAGCAACTACACACCTACACCAGGGTGACAACAGTGTCAGAGAAGAGAAGGAACATATATAAGAGATATTGTAAAGGAATAATCTACATGACTTGGCAACAGATTGGATATGGGAAGAGAGAGGGGGAGAGAGAAAGACAGGAGGCAGGAAGAGGATGTCAGGGTTTTGACTGAGTAATTGGGAGGATAGTGATACATCCAACAATAACAGTGAATTTAGGAAGAGGGGAGCATTCCGGAGAAAATATAATGAGTTCAATTCCAATTTTGGGCATGTTGAATTTAAGATGTTTATGGGACATCTAGTTCCAGATGTCAAAAATGAAGTTAAAGATGTAGTGATAAAAGTCAAGAGATAAGTTAGAACTGAAGAATCAAAAGCACAAAGATGACAGTTTAATCTGGAGGACCCGATAGGGTTACCAGTTGAAACAGTCTAGAGAGAAGAGAGGAAACGGGACAAATCCCTGGGCACCACCCCCAGTTATGGGTTGTGACCTGGCTGAATATCCAGCAAAAGAGACAGAAAACAACTTATCAGACAGGCAAGAAAACCAGGAAATAGTATTGCAGCCAAAATTTAGGAAGAAAATTGTATAAATATGTGGTGAGCAAACTTTTTAAAGAGGTATAGAGAGGCCAAAGAAGATGAGGATTGAAAAGTGTCATCTGTCAATGGTAACTTTACAGACAGCTGTTACAGTTGATTGATGAGGGAATGGATATGCTAGAAGGAAGCAATCATCTGGAGAAGATGGGATGGAATTGGAACACTTGTGCCTGTAGTCTTTGGCAAGGTGGAGTGCCACATCTTTATGTGAGACAAGGGTGAAGAAAGAGATGGTGGCATAAGGCCTCCAAGTGATAGGAGAAGAAGAGGAGGAGGAGGAGGAGGAGAAGGAGGAGGAAGAGGAGGAGGAGGAGGAGGAAGAGGAGGAGGAGGAGGAGGAAGAGGAGGAGGAGGAGGTGAGAGGAAAAACATATTTATTAAGTGCTTACCATGCATAAAGCACTATACAAAGTGCTGGGGATACAGAGAAAAGAAAAATCCAGGCCTTTGATATTAGAGAGCACATATTCTAATGGTGAAGAGAATGCATGCAAATAATTCTGTGTACCCAAGATATATGCAGATATATGCAGTATAAAGGGAAAGTAATCTAAGAGTATACTCATATTTGGGGGGAAGAGAAAAGCTTCCTTTAGAGGGTAGGATTTGAGCTGAGTGTTGAAGGATGCTGCCCAAAGGCAGAGGTGAGGGGTAAGACATTCTAGCTATAGGAATAGTAAATGAAAAGGTGTGGAGTTGGGAGATCAAGGGTCATGTTTGAGGTAAGAAGGAAGGAAACCATCACTTAACTGCCTCCTATATGCCAGACACTGCGATTTGCTTTACAAATATCTCATTTGATCCTTACAAAAACCCTGGTAGTTGGTACAATTACTATCCTCATTTTACAGTTAAAGAAACTAGCAGGCAGAGGTTAAAATGAATTTACTCAGGGTCACACAGCTAGCAAGTGTCTAAGATCAGATTCAAACTCAGATATTACCTGATTCCATACCCAGTACTCTATACACTGTTCCACCTATCTGCCAAGCAAGAAATCCAGTATCTAGATCAGAGGGTACATAGAGGCAAATAAAGAGTAAGACTATAAAGATAAAAAGAACATAGCTTGTGAAGGGCTTTAAAAGCCAGCAGATTTTATATTCAAGGTAATGGGAGCTACTACAGTTTAATGCCTTTCAACTCCAGTTTAAACCAGAGGGTGCACATGTTGCAAGGAATGGACAAAAACTAGATGGCCTCCAAGGTCCATTTTACCTTGAATAGTCAAAAGTAAGGGAATCAAATACTTTTAATGTAATAGAAACTTTATTGTTGAGAATCTAGAGGCTTAGAAAGTCCTCAAATGTAGACATCACTACTGAGTGGAACTTGGGCAGGATTTCATTTTTCAGATGATATTAAAATGATTTTTCCAAAAGATGCCCTACAATGGTGATGTCATCTATCTTCAGTGTACAAAACCCATTCTAGTGCTGGAAACACACACACACACACACACACCCAAATGGAAGCAATAAGAAATGTAAACTGTCTGACTGAATTAATCTCTATGGGATAGTAACTCAAAAATAAAAGTTAAGGGATTGAAACCTGAGCAGTTTAAGTGTGCCTCTGAAAAAGGAAAATAATTGCCATCACTTTTTAAAAACCAGGTTAGAGGCTCCAGATCTCATGACCTGTCATTTTATACTAATTGCCCTTCTACAAAAGCATAAGAAATGTAATGCATAATCAGAGAGGACACTTACAGTCATATTTTGAAGGCAAAATAGAGTATTGGAAAAATCTGGGTTAAATTTGGATTTGGATCAATGGCCATTTGTTAAAGCCTAGACAGCTATCTTTGGAATAGGAGTAATACAACAGTGTTTAATGAGCAGAGGACTTTTTCTGTTGCATTGTGAACATTAGCTATTCATACCTTGAAACAATAATATGAAGCACATATCTGTAGCTTCATTTGTAGCATTATCTGTAGTTATGGATAATCTTCATGCATAATCACATTTATGAGCCCAAATGACTTTCTTCAATGTATAGGTATAACATTATAAATAAAATATCAATGTGAAAATCTTGGAGAAGTCATTACATCAAGACTTATTTTGGTGATGGTGGTAATGAGGGAAAGGGGTTGTACGCTATTGAGTAGAGGAGTAAATAGAGTGCTGGACTTGGGATCAGAAAGATCAAGGTAGAAATGACATCTCTAATTTGTGTGATCATAAGCAAAACTTGTGTTTCTTTTTGTGGGGCAGTTTACATGTATAATCATGTTAAACATATTTCCACATTAGTTATGTTGTGAAAGAAGAATTGGAACAGAAGGGAAAACCATGAGAAAGAAAAGAAAAGAGAAATATAGTATGCTTCTATCTACATTCAGACTCCATAGTTCTTTCTCTGGAAGTGGAAAGCATTTATCATGATAAGTCTTTTGAAATTGTCTTGGATCATTATATTCCTGAGAGGAGCTAAACATATCATAGCTGATCATTGCATAATAATGTTTTTACTGTGTACAATGTTCTCCAGTTCTTCTCACTTCACTCAACATCAGTTCATGTAAGTTTTTCCAGGTTTTCCTGAAATCTGCCTGCTTATCATTTACTATGGCACAATAGTATACCATTGCTTTCATATATCACAACTTGTTCGGCCATTTCCCAATTGATGAGCATCCCCTCAATTTCCAATTCTTTGCTGCCTCAAAAAGAGCTGCTATAAACATTTTTTATATGTGGGTCATTTTCACTTTTGATGATCTCTTTAGGATACAGAGTGGTATTGCTGGATCGAAGGGTACATACAGTTTGATAGCCCTTTAGGCATAGCTTCAAATTGTTCTTCAGAATGGTTGAATCAGTTCACAACTACACTAAGAATGCATTAGGGTTCCAATTTTCCCACACTTCTCCAACATTTATTATTTTCCTTTTCTGTCATATTTGCAAATCTGATAGGTGTGAGGTAAGTACCTCAGAGTTGTTTTAATTTGCATTTTTCTAATCAATTGTGATTTAGAACTTTTTTATTTATTATAGATAATTTTTATTTCTTCATCTGAAAACTGACTTCATATCTTTTGACCAATTTACCAACTGAGGCTCTCAGCTTCTTCATCTATGAAATTGGGTAGAAATATTTGTGTTACCTATCAAAAAGGTTGTAAGAGTCAAATCAGATAGCATATATAAAGTGCTTTTCAAACTTCAAAGTGTTATATAAATATGGGCTATCATCATCATCATCTTCTTCTTCTTGTTCTTCTTCTTCTTCTGCTGCTGCTGCTGCTGCTGCTGCTGCTGCTGCTTCTGCTGCTTCTGCTTCTGCTTCTGTCCACTGTACCAAAGGTTTGATAAAGGATAATTTCTCCAATCATCCCAAGTCGTCTGCTAAGTCACTATGGACCTGTATTTTCAACTATAAAGTTAGTAGGTTGGATGACATGTTTTCTAAGATTCTTTCTGGCCCCACATCTATAGTTCTGTGATTGCTATTTTTTACATACCTTTATAAGTTTCATTTGATGCCAACACTATAAAATAAAAATGCTACAATTAATTTCAGGTCCATAGGACGTGGGGAATGCTCTGAATTTTCAAAGTTGCTAAAATGTTTGTTACACATACATTTAAGTATGAAATTGTATTAAATGATACTTGACATCTTAGAATTCTTTAGGCTTCCTTTTTCCCCCACTGGAAAACTGATAGCTAAAATATCCAGGTACTCTGGCTATACTTTAGAAGTTGTTTTGTTTTTTGACATGACAGAAGCTAAATTCCCAATATTTTCATCTTTTCTTCCATGGTGAAAAAGTCCCACATTGTAATGTTTGATTTTTAAAATAAAGGAAAAAAATCATTTGTCCTTGTGATAAGTTTTCAAACTCACATTTATTCTCTATATATGATCAGGTATCCATGTTGTTTTGCTGTTGTTTGTTTTGCTTTTACCACAATCATTTCTTGCTAAAATATCCCTTTGCTTATTGAACTTTTTGATAAAAAAATAAAATAAACAAAGACAAACAAAACAGTGATCATATTTAGTAGTATACCCCATTCCAAATCTATATTTGTCTTCATATTATTGAAATGAAGAAATATGTTTCATTATCAGTCCTTCAGAGAGGTGATGTGTTGAATCACCACTTAGGGTTGGCAGTTGTATCATTGCAGTAATATAAAATTTGCTCTTTATTTGCATTTCTATTTTACACATGAGGAAAGTGAAATTTGTTCACGTTAAGCAGTTTATCCACTTGATGTTCAGTCATTTCAGTTGTGTCCAATTCTTCATGACCCCTTTGTTGGGAGTTTTCTTGGCCAAGATACTGGAGTGATATTCCGTTTTCTTCTCCAGCTCATTTTACCACTGAGGAACTGAGGCAAAAAAGGTTAAGTGACTTGCCCAGAGTCACAGAGGTAGTAAATGTCTGAAGACAGATTTGAACTGAGGAAGATGAATCTTTTTGATTCCAAGCCCAATCTCTGTTGACTGTAGCCTCATACGTGAGCTTTCCACCATGGTTTACCTGATTTCAGATCCAAATGGGTTCTAATGTTTTGTGGTCTCATGGAAGTAGAAAGGCAAATAAAACACTTAGAGATCCTGAAGTTAGTGGAGTTTAAATCACTGCAGTTCTAAAAGGTAGCATCTTACCTCTTCCTTGAGAGAGACAGAAAAGAAATTGGGAAATATACAGTTAGCTGACAGGAGAAAAGAGCCAGTTGATACCTCTTAAAAATTCTTCTTACCATTGCCACCCAAGGGAACATTAAAGTCTTGAGTTGCTACTCCACTAGAAGTGCTGCAATTCTCACTTAGGGATTGATTTCTCAAGCTTTACAATGACACCAGGTTTGCAAGATCAGTCTTTGGAATACTAGTATAACTGTAAATCCTGACATTCCCTGTCCAAGCTATTTCTAAAATAATGAGAAACAAAATGTAGACTTTCTGATTAAATAAGCTTTGACATGCACAATAACTTCACTAGATGGGAGTTAGTTGGATTTTGGTCCATCTGATTTTATTAAAACTATATGGTGTTGGTGTTGCTTTCCCACCCACAATGTTTGCTTTTCTAGATCTTTAAAAAAGATGTGATTATTTTTATTGTATTGTTATATCTTAATTAATTTGATTTTCATGTATTTTAATACAAATTTAAAATTCTATATTTACAAAAATATAATGTTTTCCTGTTAAAATTTTAATGGACTCAATAAAAATACAGTACTATTTAAAAATAATGATACCTAAAACACTGCTTCTATAAGCTAATCTCAGTAGCTGTCAATTTGGCACTGTCAGTCATCTAAAGCAGGAATAAAATTAGTTATTCAGTACTAAATAGCTCTGGCCTCCCTCGAGATGCAGCCCCAGATCACATTTATGAATAGAAAGGTAGGAATTACTTTGCAAGTAGTTGTCTTCCCAATATCTAATTAATATAGCCTATAAAATATTCACATGGATAGCCAGCCTATGGCACTAGAGGGAGACCTTTAAAATCCTCCCAAAACAGGGCTTATCTTGTAATATGAATAAACACTTCTGAAGAAATTAGTGCACTGATATTTAATATATCATTTAGATATTTTGGATTTAAAGTTAGAGTACCTATATTCTTACTGCCTATAAAGCTTTTCACAAGTGACTTCTCTATATCCCCATCTGCATTGTAACAGTATTGGGCTAGATGACTTCTGAAATGCTGCCCAGAGAGCAATCTTTGATCACTAAATGCATTGAATATGCTATATGTTCTATTACTTACTGACACCAGATGTTCTATTGAATTAACATCAATTTCCTCTTTCATTCAAATTGACTTGTATTTTTAAGCCCCTGTTGCTCTCAAGAGGTGTCTGTCCTATGCTTGAAATGACCTTTCAAGCAGCAAAATAAGAAAACGTCCAGGACTTTTTGTGGATAACTAGTGGGAGGCAATAACAAAAGCCATTGTAAAATCACTTGCATACACTTTAGAGTTTCCTTGGGTCTTTAAAAAAAGTCATGAAAAATTCATGAAAATATGTCTATCCCGTGCTTTTGATGAGAGAAATTAGTTAAAAGAATAAAGTTAGAGATATCATCACGTCTTCACTCTCTGTACGTATAATTTGCTGTTTACTCTTCTTCTATTCCTTTCTTCTAACTCTGCTTCTTTCTCTTTTTCTTCTCCTTCTGATTTCCTTTATCTCTCCTCCTCCCTCTTCCTCTTACCTTTTTCCTCTTAAATTTTATATCATAAGTAACAGAAGTCATTTAGCAGAATACCCATTCCTTACTTTATTCAAATATATGACTTTGAATTCAATTTAGTACAGGAAAACTAATATAATTCATATTTTAATTTGATAAAATTCTGTCTCTTCTAAGTGAATTTGGGGAGAAAAAGATGATTTTTTTTACAACTTTATTCGTCTTCTCCAAATGTTTGATAGTGTCCCAAATAACTGAATCATGGGATTTATAGATTCATCTCTGAATGAGGCAGTTTTTGTTGTTCTAATTAATTTCTAAATTGCTAAGTTATCATCACCATGTGTTTTTTAGAGTCAATGACCAGAAATGGTTCTCAGGTAATCATTCTGAATAAGAAAAAAAGTTATTAATCAGCAGGCTCACAAAATTAATTATAATAAAGTCTCTTTTTTTAATACATTTAGTTTTCAGCGTTGATTTTCACAGGAGTTTGAATTACAAAATTTCTCCCCATTTTACCCTCCCCCCCACTCCAAGATGGCATATATTCTGGTTGTCCTGTTCCCCAGTCAGCCCTCCCTTCTGTCACCCACCCTCCTCCCATCCCCTTTTCGCTTTCTTTCTTGTAGGGCAAAATAAATTTCTATACCCCATTGCCTGTGTATCTTATTTTCTAGTTGCATGCAAAAACTTTTTTGTTTTTGTTTTTGAACATCTATTTTTTAAAACTTTGAGTTCCAAATTTTCTCCCCTCTTCCCTTCCCACCCACCCTCCCTAAGAAGTTAAGCAGTTCAACATGGGCCACATGTGTTTCATTATGTATAACCCTTCCACAATAATCATGTTGTTAAAGACTAACTATATTTTGCTTCTTCCTAACCTATCCTCCTTTGTTGAATTTTCTCTCTTGACCCTGTCCCTTTTCGAAAGTGTTTGTTTTTGATTACCTCCACCCCCATCTGCCCTCTCTTCTATCATACCCCCCTCTTTTTTTAATCTTCTTCCTCCTTCTTTCCTGTGGGGTAAGATACCCAATTGAGTATGTATGGTATTCCCTCCTCAGGTCAAATCTGATGAGGGCAAGATTCATTCATTCCCCCTCACCTGCCTTCTCTTCTCTTCCTACAGAACTTCTATGCAAGATACTGTATCCTATTCTATCTCTCCCTATCACCCTCTCTCAATATATTCCTTTCTCATCCCTTATTCATCTTCAAGTCACCCTGTGTCTGCTCTCTCTCCCTCTCTCTCTGTATATATATATATATATATATATATATATATATA
>CM053623.1:340827769-340867066 GCA_028646595.1 Phalanger gymnotis
ATCCAAAGATGAACAGAGTGGTCATTATGTACTCTGCTTATCCTTAGCTAGATATCAGGACCCTCTCAAGAAACAGATTATGCTCAAATTCCTCCCCAGGCTTCCCTGAGCCTTCAGTTCTCAGAACTTCCATACAGATTTAAGCCCTGAAGAGCATATATTTTGGGAGAGAGCTATAGTTCAAAAGATACATACTAAAATGTCTGCTTCTCGAGGAAGACTTCAAGCAAACCACAGAGAAAGGAAGGAAACATTTCTGATAAAATGAGCTTATATTGTGGGAAATAACTGACTGGCCTGGGGAAGAGTGTGATATGTGGGCAAGTTAGGGGGTAGGAATGGGAACTGGACTTTTGATTGCATTGATACAGGGAACTCCCAGATCAGGAAACTCAACCAGTGCTAGTCGGCATCTTCTTTCTAGATAATCTTTTTGGACTATTGCCAAGTGCACTGAGAATTATTAAGCAGCTTCTCCAGGGTCCCACAGTCAGCCTATGTCAAAGGTAGGACTAGGACACCAGCCTGGTTATGAAGCCAGTTCATCAGCCACAAAGTCATGCAAATTTTGCATTTTATTTTCTTTGGTTATTTTTTCTTAGGAAATTATTTTGTCTTTGTTGTAAGTATTCATATTTCTGGGGGAAATATTTTTCTTTCTAATATTTCAAAAGGCATGGTAGGTTAAGACTTTACAATGAGAGTGATTGTTAGAGCAAATGATTTTGCAAATCTCAGCAGGAATGACATATTTTACCCATGAGTAGATTGGCATTCATCTCTGTCCCCTGGGTCTGGTTTACCCCAGTCAGCAGCATTTACCTCATCCTCAATGAGAGTCTTAAAAGGAGTCTCTTATGTACTGCGAATGTGCAATAAGCAAGCTTGCTTCCAAACTGCAATTGTATTTTGAGAGAAATGACCAAATGAGGATTTAGCACAGCAAAGAGGATTTCAAACATATGAAGCCATCCTATCGACCATACCTTTCGAGGTTACTTCCTTGTTATATTTTGTGCCAATGTTTTCAACTAAGATTTTGTCTATGAAGGAAACAACAACAAAAAGGCCTTTTTAGAATACAAAGAAATCTGCTTAAATGATAGTAGATCATTTAAATTAAGAACAATGACTCTAAAGGCAAATGATGAGACAAAATATTTTGAGGGTGTCAAAACAAAAGACTTTTTCATCTCAGAAGGCATGTTGTCATAGACCAATTGTGATCTGCTACACAATAAAATGGATGAAAATGTGCTCAGCCACAGTTTACCACATTACTCCTCTCCTTCATCACAAACTAAAGAGTCAGAAAGTTCTCTACTGTCTTGCCAAACATTTTTTTCTTTTCCTTCCCAGCACCCAAATTAACAAAGTCACAAGGAAAAATGATGAGAAAAGTCAAAGATACTGTGCCCAACCCAGCTGTTACCACCCCCCAAAAATACTATCATCACTAACCTATTAGGAGATGAAGTTAACAGAGGAGCTGAAAGTGGACAGGAAATCATTACAATCAGAAGATCATCAATTTGGATCTGGAAAGGATCTTAAGGTCATCTATTCTGATGGTCATTTTGCACATGAGGAAACTGAGGCTGTGTTAAAGAAACTGGCCAAAAGTCAAATGATGATGATGTTGATGATTATGATGATGATGATGATAAATGTTAGGGATGTGGTTTGAACTTAAGTCCCCATTACCACTGTAATATTTTGATCTTTCCCCATTGGTTTGAAGGGTGGGAGAATCCAACGTTCCACAGATCAAGAGTAGCAGAGTCAACACTTGAGTCTGGGTCTTTTACCTTCAAATTCAAAAACTTTATTTACTACCTTCTATACTCACATACAAATTTGTTGATCCACTATTAATAAAGAGTATGTCTGTTTAATCCAAAAACTTGTTCTATTATTTATTTTTTAATTTTTTCTTCCCAGAAATTGGAAGGGAATATGGAAAAAATGGTCCCAGTTCTTGAGAGCTGCTTGATCAAAGTTGTTTTTTGTTGTTGTTGTTGTTTTCCAAATTGAGGTTGTTTGGGAAAATTGAGGAGAAAGGTAGATATCTTGGAGTAAAGCATGCTTGAATTGCAGCCTTCAAGTCCTGATCTCTGGTTCTCAGGCCCAACCTGTGCTTAAAACTTCACTTCACATTTTTCATGTTCTTCTTTCACCTTCTTTCTTAATTCAGCCAATACCTTAGAACTAGTATCACAAAATATTAATTGGTTAAGCTATATTATAATATTTATATTGAGGCAGAGAGAAATGTTGAACTTATTCTTGAAGATAAGACTCTGGCCTGATGTATTAAATGATTTTGAGTATGTATCTTCATTCCCACATTGCTCTCTCTCTTTCTTCGCTCCCTCCACCTCACCCATTTAAAAATGGTTAGTCATGGGTATCAGGAATATTTTTTTTTTTTAAAAATAGAGCAGTAATCTAAATCATCCCCTCTATGGATTGTGTCACACTGGAGATAACTAGCTCTACTGTCACTCCATATTACCCAAAAGATCACTCATCTAATTTTCAGTGCTATAAGGGTATATTGTCACCTTGTTTTGTTCAAGCTTCATTTAAGGACACACACACACACACACACATACACACACACACACACACACACACACACACACCTTCTTACTTGCATGTCTGGCCCCTACTATCCCATCACCACCCACCACCATCACTCTCTCTTTGCTGAAATAAATAACCTTGTTTTACTTTATTGATTTGCTTAAAGCATTACCAGTGTATTACCACACTACACAAGCAATAGTATCCTATAAACATGATTTTATTTGACCTCTTGAATTATGTTTGCCATTTAATACCCTGTGCCTCTATACCTCTATTCTGCTGTAATAAGCAGAAAAGCATTAAGACCTAAAGTAGCTCATATGGCATTTTGAGTTCATGTGAATTATTATATTTAAAGTGTACGTTATCAAAAGTCAGAGGACCTAGATTTCAGTCCTGGCTCTGACATAGGCAAGTGATTTCAACCTGTTTATTTTCAGTTGTCAAATCTGTAAATGGAGATAACAATGCATCATCATCATCATCATCATCATCATCATCATCCCCCTCAATAGACAGCTGTGAACATCAAATAAGATTTCCCTCTACACATATACACACATACGTATATATACATATATGTAGATGTACATACACATACATGCATATGCACATGAATTCATACGAACATACATATACTTTAGGTCTTAGTTTCCCTCTGGATAGTACAGCAAAATTATCATATAGTTGTCATTCAGTCACTTTGGTCATGACTGATTCTTCATCATCACATTTATTTGGTTTTGTTTTGTTTTTGGCAATAATACTTTAGTGTTTTGCTGTTTCCTTCTCCAGCTCGCTTTATAGATGAGGAAACTGAAGCAAACAGGATTAAGTCACTTGGCCAGGGTCACACAGCTAGTAAGTAGCTGAAACTGGATTTGAACTCATGTCCTCCTTACTCAAAGGGCAGCACTCTCTTCACTACAGTACCTAGTTGGTCTGCTATATAGTGACAGGTGGTATTCATTAACAAACATGATCCAAGAGGTCAAGTAAATGAATATATGTATGTGCATATATATGGATAAATGCATATGCTTCAATGCACACATATATAAACATTGACTTTGTGGTGCTAGATCAGTCATTTAATTTTTCAGTTCCTCCAGGCATCTCTCTAAGGCTATAAATTATAGAACGGTCACTGAAAAAGATTGATATAAAGAATTCCCTACACCAATGAAATTGGAAATGCAATGCAAAATAACTGATTAAAAACACATAAATGTATGCATGTGCAGAAATAATGTGTGCCTATATGTATGTATAAACACACACACATATATGTATTTGCATATTAATAGTGATTTAGAGTATTTTTTCATGGCTATATATAGCTTTGATTTCTTTTGAAACCTGCCTGTTCATAGCCTTTGACCATTTATCAACTGGAGAATGACTTGTATTCTTATAAATTTGACTCTGTTCTCTATAATATTTGAGAAATGAGGCCTTTATCATAGAAATTCATCCTACTCCCTTCCCCATTTTCTTCTTTCTAATCTTGGTTGCATTGGTTTTGTTTGTGCAATTGTTTTTAATGTAATCAAAGGAGTATATGATCTTCATGAATCTATCTCTAAATCTATTATCCTCTGTCTTAACATAGAGAAACCGATTTTACAATTCCTGTCTAGGAGCACATATATTATTTTTCTCATTTAATTTTTTTCTTGTAGCCAAAAAACCCTGAGATCAAGTCTCCCTGCTGACACTTCCTGACCTTATGATGGTGGGCAAGTCACTTAACTTCTCAATGCTCTCAGCAGCTGTATAAGTCTACAAATTACATAGATGATATTGACCTGACTTGTTCGAAAGAATTTATCACTGAGAGTTCCCAATATCAATGAAATCATAGATTGATTCTTTATTATCCTATGGCCCTCTGGGCAACTTCATTAGACTATAATTTGCAAAGAATGTGCTGACCTGAATTTTTAGAATGGAATTCCTGATATCGGAGTACTGAATACCATTTAAATCACAGGTCCATTCTCTATCCCCATCCCTACCTTGTATTTATCATGTAATTTATAAATTATATAGATTCCTGCAATCATAGGTCTAGAGCTAGAAGGAACCTTAATCTAACTTTCTTAGGGCAGAGAAGGGGGCAACATATTTCTTAGTCCCTAGAAAAATATAGAAACAATAAAGGAGTATTATATTAACCAAATGCTTGAACGCAAATCATTCTAGGCATTTAGAGACAGGCAATTATATTTAACTTTTATATTCAATAGTGTAAACAAAGTTAAACACTAATTCAGCCACAATATCTAAGAGAATGCCTGTATTATAATGTATATAATTTAGTTAAAGGTTTTAGGAATTTCATATATTTATGCAAATATATGTTAGAACAACAACAAAAAAAAACTAATCACTCATATTAAAAAAAAAAACAACACTTGATTTCCAGACATGCAATGCCTCCCCTCCCAAGACGAGTAGGACATTCTATATCCCAAGTTTTAATTTTCTAATTTTCTCTATGGAGACGAATTAATGCTTATTTGCCCCTGCAGTTTTTCCTGATGGAAGGTATTGTCTTCAATGCCATCTAACACTAGGTGAAAATACTGTATTTAACATTTCATTTCTTTCTTCCAAGACATTGAAGAAATAAGAGCACCAACTTCCCAGCTTTGAAATGCAATTATCCAGATTATATCTTCAGACAATACAGGGCTGGCAAGTTTCTAGGGAAAAAAATATTGCCATTAGAATATTGTTACACACCATCCATATCCATTATGATTTATCTCTGTCAGTATTCCATTTTTATAATTAGCCTTGCTTATAATCTTAACATGTTATGTATGTATTATGTATGCTATTAATATGTAGGTATGTTATTAATATATGTATTGATTATATTAAATATTGAGAGAAACCTTCCTTAAGTGTCTCCATGTTCCTGAAATTGTAGAATCAGTCTTTATGAACACTATAGTGTCCATGCTTATGATAATTAGACTGAACTAGAAAACCTTTCAAGGAAAAATAAAAAGTTCCTATGGATACACTTCATTATCTATTTTGGTCACAGCCTTGTTGCCAGGACAGCTGTGATTTCAGGCTTTTGACGTGAATGTGCAATGCACAGGGCACCAGCTAAAGCCATTAAAACCTCTCCTTGAGATACCAACGTGCCCTTCTAAAGACCTGGATTACTGACTACACTTACCAGTGTTGCCAAGAATTTTAGAGCAGCTGCTTCAAGTTTTATTTCAATGCTGTAGGAGATGCTTAACCTGTGAACTCCATATTCCTCTTTCACTATCTTGCTTCTGGGCTAACAAGCCACTAATGGTCAAAATGGTAAAATGTGTTCATTTCCTAAGTTTTAGAACCACTCATATCTCAGATGTAAACTTTTGAAATGTTGGTCACACTGTTTATTCTTGAAAGGAAATATAAAATCCTTCTTTTCTTAAAAGCATGTTCATAAAAAATGTCTTTTCTGAAGGAGTCAAATAATATACCAAACATTTTATTTTACTTTAGACTATCTCTCAAAAATAGTCATTTGACTGCAAGAGGTTAGCAATGCACAATGTATGGATTGGCTGATGGAGGGAAGGAGAAGAGACCCAGATGCTTTTTAAAAAATTCTCTGCCTGTCTAATATCGATATTTTTGTGTGTCATATTCCAATTTTTCATAGAGCTATGAATGTGAAATTTAATAGTCCTTCACAAATAAAATAACCTACCTCCTACTCAAATCTTTGATTTTGTAAATCAGTTTTCTATCTAGTAGAACAATTTAGGTGTGTATGTGTGTGTGGGGGGGTGGGGTTAAGAAGAAAGCTTTTTGATAATAGGCCTTTTAGGACAGACAGCATAGAACAGTGGATAAAAAGCTATCTTCAGAGCAAAAAATATCTGAATTCAAGTCCTTCTCACATTTTAGTGGTGTGATCCTAAATAAGTCACCTAGCTTCTCAATGCTCTAGGTTTCCCTTTAAAATTAAAACTTGAAGAAGAGGTGCTGACCTGTATCAATAAAGAAGTTTCTCAATGGGAATTCCCTATTGGAATTAAATAATGGATCCAATCCCTATGGTTCTCAACCAAGTATTTTACCTACATTAGTTCATTTAAGTCTTAAAATAGTCCTATAAGATAGATTGTTTAGGTATCACTACACTTATCTGTCAAATGAGGACTCTAAGAAATATTAAGGTAAAATACACTATGACAGTCACAAAGCTAATGAGTCCTGGAGGCAGAATTTGAACGTGCATCTTTTCTAACTTAGCAAGGGGAAGTAGTAAAGACTCTGTATCATTGGATCTAAATCTATCTAGTTCCTGGCTCTGCAGTTGCTATCCATCTAACCATGAGCAAGTGTCTCATAGGTTCATAGTGTCATTAATTTAAAATTGGAGGTACCTTCCAGGTCATCTAATCCAAATTGCTTATTTTATAGATAAAGAATAGTAAGCAGCAGGGCCAATATGGGAACATAGATCTTCAGATGCATACTTTCTACTGATTAACATCTCTGGTTCCCAATTTTCTCATCTGAAAAAAGGGAGAGAGTTAGGTTAGATATGTCTGAGGTGCATTCATGTCTAAATGTATGATGCTATCTCTAACTCCAAGTCCAATACGTCTTGTGACATACCTGAGTGTCATGGTTGATTTCTGAAGTACCAAAGAAATTGTATGTGTAGTAGACACAGAGTTCTAACAGATATTTGTGAGCAAAGAAGTTGTGAGTTCTGACCAGCAAAGGTTAGCAAATAGCAGCAAAGCTGTTACTGGGAATTATGTTTCACCTCATACAGTAATTGAGGAGGCTGGTGATAGGTAGGTGTCATCTCAGAGTGCAATTCTATCACAAATGCAATCTCCCAGGGAAAGGGAAAAGTCCCACCCTTGACCTGCCTGGGGATGGAAAAAGGGCAGGGCCAGGGTAAGCTTCTCCATGGCATCATGGCACCTGAGGGATCTTGAGGTGATGTGTGGGCTCAGTGCTTACCATGAGAGAACTCCCCACCCCCATGTAAGAACCCTAGGTCAAAGTCTCAATTATGGAATGCAAGCGACATCTCTTAAAGGAAGACTCAAAAGTTTAACATTTACCAAATTATTCTCAGGGATATATACATTACTTAGTATTTTCATGATGCTATCAAGGTTCCAAAGTTCTTTAAATATGCTATCTCATCCTCCAAACAGCCTTTATCTTATTTTCAGGGCAGTGCTAGATACTTTGCTTTTGAAAATACGTGACATTTTTAAGTTCATACCCTTGTATCTTCTCAAGTTCTGCTCTGATTCATTATAGTGACATGAAGGTGATGTTGAGTAATTGAAAGTCCTGCCTACTCTTATAGGCCCTAACAAGCTGGAGACCTTATTACAAGATGTATATCACTCACTCAAAGATCCTTTTAGTTAAGTTTGGAGAAGTTCATTTCCAAGAGTAGGATGACAGCTTTCAGGAAAGTTATAACCCTCAAAGATCCTTTACTAAGTGGGAGAGGGGTTGTAATCTCTATAAAAGTGGTGCCCACTCCAAGAAATTTAGGGACCTTTCACATGGTACTAGATTAATGTTTATTAAGTACTCATCCATACATTCTGACACACAGTCCTTCTAATAACTCAGTGAGGTAGATATAAAATATTATCATCCCCATTTTCCAGATGAGAAAACTAGACCTATTAGAGGTGACATGATTTATCCAAGATCATCTACCTTGCAAATGGTAGAGCTCAAGGGGCAGCTAGGTAGTACAGTGAATAGAGCACCGATCCTGGAGTCAGGAGGACCTGAGTTCAAATCTGTCCTCATACACTTGACACATGGACTAGCTATGTGACCTTGGGCAAGTCACTTAACCCCAATTACCTGGCCAAAAAAACCCAACAAATGACAGAGCTCAGACATGAGCTCACATCTTCTGATTCTATGTTCTTTGCTTATTCCTCTTCTACATTCTGTAACCTGATCCAGAATAGTGGACTAGGTAATTGTTGTTCTCTATTTCTTGACATGAAGTAATATCATCAGACTCCCACCTATCTCAAAATATCTCTCACCTATCCACCATTTCTCTACTTTTCTTCATAGCTGGCCCATTTGTGGTATAATAACTATTAGAATTAGTTATTGTGTTTTATATTTATACAGTCATTTCCATGTAGAAACATTACAAAAAGATATTATCCCCATTTGAAAATGAGAAAGCTCGGACAAAGTTACTTATTTAAGATTATATAATTGTCCAGAGATGTAGCCAGGATACTTGACTTGAAGCCCAGTTCTATTTCCATTTATACTGGTTAAAAGTGTTTTTCCTTGCTTTGGAACCTTGTGCTACATTTGCGCTTTCCTGTCTATCACCAAAAAGAAATGGTTATTTTTTGTCTCATTTTCCTTCCTTCTGTCTTTCAATTTTTGATGTGATTTGGTTTTCAGTTAAATCACTTATGAGCCTATGGCTCACATATGAAAATTCAGGGACAGCTCTCAACTCTCCCCTATGAATATATTTAGCTTATAGAATATAGTCTTTTTTTATAAGTCCATTCCACTGAACTCAAGGTATTATAAACTTCAAAATAGAAGGAACCATATAGTCCAAACTTCTCATTATTCAGAAAAGGAACAACACAAAAATAGAGGTCACTGGAATCCAGAGAACATAGTAAACAACAAACACTTATTCAGCACATTCTTGGTATAAGACACTATTCTTGGTTCTGAGAATGCAAAAAGAAAAAAAAAACATACTTGCCTTCAAGAAGCTTACATTCTACTGATTCTACTGCTAATATTCAGGTAGGTGATATTTACATATACTGTTCTTGCAGTCAATAAGAAAGAAAGCATTTTCTCAATCCATTTAATGTGTACTAACAATAGAAAGAATTTTGGATAGATTGACTAGGATTAGAGAAGAATTTGTTAGCCAACTTTTAGAATATGCACTTTATTTTATAGGTAACACAGAGCCATTAATGGGTTTTGTACAAGGATTGGGAATGATCGTAGGGTCATAAGATCATCACTTAAGAGTTGAGACCTCTTTGAAGGGAATCTCATCCAAGTATCTCATTTTATAGATGAGGAATCTGAGGCCCAGTGAGTTTGAGTGATGTGCTCACATTCACACAGCTAGTGAATGTCAGAGCTGAGATTTGAATTAGTTCTAACTACCACCCACCACTCTTTCCACTACATCACAGTGTTTTAGGAAGATTAACATTAATGTTTTGCTAGTACAAAGTAGATTTAGAAAGGGAATAGATTAGAAGTAGGAAAACCAGTGACTCAACATGAACTATTAAGCTATGATTTTTCAGATAGGTATATTGATGAAGCTTCTGTTCACAACACCAGAGTAGGAAATTGCCAACTCTCCAGTATTTTTGCCAAGAAAACCCCATATTGAGTCACAAAGAATTAGACATGACAGAATGCCTGCACAATGACAAGAACAAAGCTCAACTCAGATGAAATTTTCTCCCTGTACTCAAGTCAGTAAAGATCTTCTGAAGAGAGCAAAAAATACTTCATGCTTCTCTAATGAACTTATAATATAATATGTTGTATTTCTCTTTTCTAATTATTACATCATTCTCCCAACTGTTATATAAGCTCAATTAGAGCAAGAACTTTGCTGTATTTAAACTTTGTATCTTCCCAAGTGCCTAGCACAGTCATTGTTATTTAATCATTTTTCAGGCGTGTCTGACTTTTTGTGACCCCATTTTGGATGTGGTTTGCCATTTCCTTCTCCATCTCATTTCACAGATGAGGAAACTAAGACAAACAGGGTTCTCTGACTTTCCCAAGGTCACATAGCTACTAAATGTCTTAAGCTGGACTTGAACTCAGGAAAATGAGTCTTCCTGACTGTAGGTCCAGCACTCTATCCCCTACACCACCCAGCTACTCATGCTTTATAAGGCTTGATGAATGGATTACAGAACATAGACATGACGCATTCAGGAATTTTTTTTTTAATAGAAAGATGAAGTTGTTTGAAAAGATACGAATGACTCAAGGTTATATTTGGCCAATATTATTCATTATTATGTTTGAGGCTTAGGCTAATTCAGAACTAACTGCAAGACATGGCACTATTCATTAATGCCTCACAAAACTCTCTTGCTAGCAGCTTACTTAAGCCCAGGAATTCACACATTGGAAATGCAACTTTGTCCCATGATCTCTCCCTGTAATTGAAAGACTCTTTCCAGAAACTCCATTTAAGGAGAGCACCTTGCTTAGCCTTGTTTTCATCGCTTTCCAGGCTACAACCCAGACTTTCTGCCAAGACTGCACATTAAGTACTCCCTCCCCCTTCTACCTTTCCAGCTTGTGTTCTCTTCCCCTCTATTAGATTGTAAGCTCTTGAGCAGTGAGTAAAGCACCCGCCCTGGAATTGGGAGGACCTGAGTACAAACCCAGCTTTAGACTTACTAGCTGTATGACCTTGGGCAAGTCACTTAACCCCAATTGCCTTGCCTTGCCCCCTCCAAAAAAAAAAAAGAGGAACGTAAGCTCTTTAAAAGCAAAGACTTTGTGCTTATAATTCATTTCCAGGGCTTAGCACAGTGACTAGTAAGTAATAAGAACTCAATAAATGCTTAAGGGACTGACTGACTGACACAAGGTTAGTGTTATCAGCATCCTCTAAATTTCAGTACCCTGTTGTAACAACAATGTTACTTGCAGCTACTGTAGCTGTGTAACCCAACAACAAGACCAACAACACTGGCACACAGGAGGGTTGGTAGCACAGGAGTGTTGGATCTGCTTTTCTAAGGAAAGCAACTTTAAGGGGTTTACAATCTCAATTTAATTAAACATACATATATAATTCACTTAGTTGAGGGGAAAAAGTCAGCACCCTGAACTTCAGAGAAAACACAAACAGAAATTATAAGCAGAAATTAAGCAGAAATTATATAAACAGAGCAAATAAACACAAATCAACAAACAGGCTTCTGTCTGACCATAGCAATACATACATAGTTATTAGAGAGAGAGGCATCAACATCAAAGCCAGGAGGTTCTTTAATAGCTACCCAGAGTCTCCACACCAACACTCTTCCAATGACCGAGCCCCAAGCAAAATGCTAACCTCAGCGTATATATATATATATATATAAGAGGGCTTATGGGGTTATGAAGCCCTCTGACCCTGAAGAAGTGCATGTATGTATGTATGTACGTATACATATATATGTATACATATATATACGTACATACATACATACATGCACTTCTTCAGGGTCAGAGGGCTTCATAACCATGTGACTCAAACCCATGTGACCTGGACCTTCCCATGACTTAAGCAGGCCATCGAAGACTCTCAATTCAATCAAAGAGTCTTGACTCTTTGGCTCAAAGGCAAGACTCAAAGGCAATGGCTTGCCTTAGTGCTGAGAAATACTCCAAAAGAAAAAAAAAACAGAAAAAGTCCCACCCTTCTTTCCATTACACTTGTATATAAAGTCTTAATAAATGAATAATGCTAGAGGGATAATCAGACAGAGTGTCATGAGTATATAAGAAGAAGAGATTTAGCTCCTGCATCCTGTTAAGTCTTTAGTCTTCCTTTAAAGTATTTTTGCCAACTCAAAGGACATTAAAGATAAAGGAGTCTAAAAAACTATAGAAATGAAATCCTAAATTTCCAAAGATGGTAGGTAGGTTCCCTTTAGGTTAGTGATAGTAGCTGCTGATGAGTATGAGGTTATCTGAGTTGTCCAGTGCATACCATAGGCACTATATAAAGCCCCTGGGTCATTTGTAAACGATATCCCTTTTCAGAGAAATTGTGGCATAATTCACAATATGAAGAGAGCTGTTAACCATTGCTCTTGATCACTTACCATTTTATCATCCAACTGGCTATTCCTCAACTGTATCACAAAACATACCTTTGTGCCTTTAGTTACCAGCTCGGATCATGTGCTTGAGTGAAGACCTAGGCCCTGCCACATTCTAGACCAAGCTATCATCTGACTTTTTAGAGCTGAGACCCACTCAGCTTTGTCTTAGGTTTCTCACTTAGGTTTTGCAGTCAATAACAGAATTGTCTTAGGTACAAATCCCTAGTTGAGCAAGTTATTACAGGAAGAGCTTTAGCAGTGATATGCTTTATTTCAAATGTTATTAGTAATAATTCCACCACAAACAGGATCAGAAATAGCATTTATAGAGCACCCACTGAGTACAAGGCTATATTTAATTGTGGTGTCATTCTAAAATTTCCTATACTTCATTTGAACATTCATATTTTGTGAATAGATTTCTTATTACGTATAAGATGTTACTTTGAGTAATTAATATGCTTTACTTTTTTATATTTTTACTCCAAATAAGAACCAAAATGAGAATATTTTGCACACATCTAGTTCTTGCTTTTAGCCTTGGTAACCATCAATAATCATGGAGATTCTCATTAACATTAATAAAACAAAAAAGAAAAACAAAAAATGAAAACAAATGACTTACTCAAAGCTATCAATAACCTTAGGAAGAAAGTTAATTGGAATCTATATCTCCTGATATTTATTTCTTTGTTTAGTAATTATTCACTGATTGAATTAGCTATAAGTGTGTTCGAAAAACCCAAGGAGATTGAAATATTCCTTATTAATTCATGGTGCATTCCTCCTAGTATCTCTTCTACTTCAAGCCTGTGGTTTCTTACTCTTCCCTACCCTTCCAGACACATACTTTATTTAGTGAGATTAAGGCCACTGGGGGTAGTCCTTTGAGCAGTCTTTCAGTTACCTTTGTTTTTACATCAACATATCTCTACAAAGAAAGAGAAGAGAATATGTTTTTATATAGTAGCTACCATAGGCCAAGCAACATGTTAAGAGGTTTACAAACATTATCTCATGTGATACTTATGATAATCCTGCAAGATAGATGCTGTTATTATCCTCATTTTACACTTGAGGAAACTGAAGCAGACATAGGTTATGTGACTTGTCTGAGGTCATATGGCTAATAAGTGTCTGAGCCCTGATTTCCAACTCCAGATTTGAATTGCTGTCTTCCTAACTCCAGACCCAGTTCTCTATCTACTGGCCTACCTAGAGGTCTCTAATATATCTGCCCTATATCTCTAACTGCATCTATCCTCTTTCTCCTTCCATTTCAATACATAGAGCTTTCTTTTCTTCTGATACTAACCCTCCCATACATATCATTGTAACCATTCCTTCAAAGGGAAAAGGACCTCTTTATACAAAAAAAATAAATAAATATACTTACACAGGCTCTTTTTCTGGTGGCAACAAATTGGAAATTTAGGACATGCCCATCAATTGGGGAATTACTGAACAATTTGCTTGCTTTTGGTATATGATTCTAATGGAATACTACTGTGTGATAAGAAATGATGAACAAGATGGTTTCAGAAAAACCTCGGAAAATTCATATGAACTCATTAAAAGTGAAATGAGCAGAACAAGAAGAATATTACATACCATAATAGCAATATGGTAAGGATTATCAGTTGTGAAGAACTTCACTACTCTGATGAAGACAATGATCCAAGACAATTCCAAAGGACCTGTGATGAAAAATGCTATTCACTTCCAGAAAGAGAACTAATGAACTCTGAATATTGATTAAAGCATATTTTTAAAAACTTTTTTTTAAGTTTTTATGTGTTTTTTAACATGACTAATTAGGGAATGTTTTGCATGACTTCACAGGTATAATTGATATCAAGTTGCTTGCCTTCTCAAGGGGAGGTGAAGGACCAGAAAGAAGGAGAGAATTTGGAACTTGAAATTTCGAAAAACTGAATGTTAGGTAAGACATCTGAGAATAGAATGGCAGAATAAGCAGTAAATTGCAGTAATTCCCTTATTTTCACCTCCAAACAACCATAAAATAGCACCTCAAAACAAATTCTGAAACAGCAGCACAAGTAAAAGATGGGGTAAAACAATCTTTGAGCCCAAGAAACTTAAAAAATTGGCAGGAAAGGTCTGTCTCAGCTAAATAAAAGGGGAATGCAGTCCAGGACACCAAGCACTACCCGGAGGCCTTACCACAGCAAACTAGTGTGAGAGCCTAAACCCCAGAGCATTGCAGCAGGAAAAGGCCAACACCAGGACCCCCTACATGGCTCATCCTAGCTGGGGGAATGAGCAGACTCTGCAAACCAACACATGCTTTACTGTAGCCCCTGGCAAACAGACAGCCTTCAGTAGCCAGACTGCCAGGTGCTTCAGTGCAGCCACAGAGAAATATAGAAATACCCCCACCAGCCTCAGCATACACCAGAAACTAGCACTAGGACTCCAGCTGAGCACCAGGTATACTGATAAACCCTTAAAGACTCCAGCAGTACCAAGTTACCCCCACCTCACAAACTCAGTGCAGCAACAGACATTAGAGTCTACTGTGGGCCTCAGGGCAAACCAGTGTAACACCAGGTAGGCATCCATGAACTGCAACCCCTGGCACAAGAAACCTGAGATGGCCCCTTCTACCCTGGGAGCAGAGCTCAAATTTAAAAGATAAGAAAAAGGCCAAAACAAGATGCCCCCCACCCCTGCAAAAAAAAAAAAAAAAGAATTCGACCATAGAAATTTATTATGGTGACAGGGAAAATCAAGACTCAAACTCAGAAGAGGACCACAATGTTAAAACACCTATAGGCAAAACCTCATAGAAAAATGGGAAGCCATCTCAAGCCCACAAAGAATTCATGGAACAGCTCAAGAAGGAGCTTAAATATCATATAAGAGTGATAGAAGAAAAATTTCGAAAAGAAATGAGAGTGGTGCAAGAGAATTATGAGAAAAAAAAAGAAACATTGGATTACATGAAAGCCATAATCAAAAGGAGGAATTGGACAACATCTTTTAAAAATCATCAAGGAAAACTGTCCTGATACCCTGGAGCCAGAGGGTGAAATAGACATTGAAAGAATACACTAATTATCTCAGGAAAGAAATACCAAAATAAAAACCACAAGGAATATTATAGCAAAAATAGAGAATTACCTGTTCAGGGAAAATAAAAAGAGTATTGCAAGTGATCAGAAAGAAACAATTCAAATACCAGGGATCCACAATCATGATTACATAGAACTTAGCAGCTACAACATTAAAAGATCAGAGGTCATGGAACATGATATTCCAGAAGATAAATGAGCTAGAACTACAACCAAGTATCACCTAACTGGTAAAATAATGCATAACACACCACAGGAACTGTACTATCTATAAGGAATATACCTAGACAGAGGGTACATGTATAACATCAATTTAAGAAAATGATATTTCAAAACAATAATCAAGGGATGATAAAGGAGAGTACAATGGGTGCAGAAGGAGAGGAGAGGTAGAATGAGGTGAATTATTTCACATGAAAAGATCTGGAACACCTATTAGAGTGGAGACAAAGATGTGTGGGTGGGCAATGGGAATCATTTGAACCTTACTTTCATCAGTATTGGCTCAAAGAGGGAATAATATACACAATCAATTGAATATAGAAACCCATCTTACCTCATAGGAAAGTAGGAGGGGAGGAGATTAAGCAAAGGGTGGGGGAACTGATAGAATGGTGGGCAGACCTAGAGAGGTGGAAGAAAAAGCAAATCACCGTTGAGGAAGGAAAGGGTTAAAAGAGAGAGAGCTCAAATAGAAGGAAAAGTAAGATGGAGAGAAATACACAGGTAGTAATCATAACTGTGAATGTGAATGGAATGAACTCTCCCATAAAATGGAGGCAGACAGCAAAGTGGATCAAAACCCAGAATCCTACAATATGTTGTTTACAAGTAACACACCTGAAGCAGAGAGAGACACACAGAGTAAAGGTAAGGGGCTAGAGCAGAATCTGTTATGCTTCAACTGAAGTAGAAAACAAGTACAAAGAAAAAAAATGGAGTAGCAATCCTGATCTCAGACAAATTAAAAGAAAATAGACCTAATTAAAAGAGATAAAGAAGAAAACTGTAACTTTTAAAAGGTATCATAGAAAATGAAGCAACATCAATAGTAAATATATCTGCACCAAGTAGTATAGCATCCAAATTCTTAAAAGAGAAGTTAAGTGAATTACAGGAAGAAATGTACAGCAAAACGGTACTAGTGAGGGGACCTCAACCGTCCCCTCTCAGAAATGGATAAATCCAACCAAAAATAAACAAGAAAGAAAATAAATAGAATATTAGAAAAGTTAGATATGACAGATCTTTGGAGAAAACTGAATGGAAACAGAAAGCAATATGCCTTTCTTTTTCTCAGTAGCACATGGCACTGACACACAAAAAAGTGACCATAAAAACCTGAAAAGCAAATGGAGAAAAGCAGAAATATTAAATGTATTCTTTTTGAAACATAAAACAATGATAATTACATTTAATAAAAGACAGGGGGAAGATAGATTAAAATTAATTGGAAACTAAATACTCTAATCCTGAAGAATAAGTGGGTCAAAGAACAAATCATAGAAACATAAATTTTATTAAAAAGAATGACAAAAATAAGACAACATACCAAAATTTGTTGGATGAAGTCAAAGCAGTGCCTAGGTGAAAATTTATTTGTCTAAATTTTTATATCAACAAAACAGAAAAAAAGAACAGATCAATGAATTGGGCATGTAACTAAAGAAAACACAAAACAAAAAACCCACCTAGAAAAGGACAAATTAAAAATCTCCAATGAGCACCAAATTTTAAACCTTGAAAATAATAAGATTGATAGTAAGAAAATCAATTGCTCTAATAAATAAATCTAGGATCCAGTTTTGTGAAAAAAGTAAAATAGATAATCCATCATTTAATTTGATTTTTTAAAGGAAGCAGAAAGCCAAATATCCAGTATCAAAAATGAAAATGTGAAATCACCTCCAGTGATGAGGAAATAGCAATAAGTAGGAAAAATTTTGTGCAATTACATGCCAATAAATCTGACAATCTGAGTGAAATTGATGAATATTTATAAAAATTTAAACTACCTAGATTGACAGCTCAGGAAATAGAATGTCTAAATAACTCTATCTTAGAAAAATAAATTGAACAAGCAATTAATGAACTCCCTAAGAAAAAAAAAATCCTATCGGCCAGATGGGTTCACAAGTGAATTCTATCAAAGATGTAGAAAACAATTAATTCCAATACTATATAAAGTCTTTGGAAAAATAAGCAAAGAAGGAGTCCCACATAATTCCTTTTATGACACAGATGTAGTGCTGATACCTAAACCAGGAAGAGCTAAACCAGAAAAAGAAAATTTTAGACCAATTTCTCTAATGAACATGATGCAAAAAATTTGAACAAAATACTAGCAAGGCAATTATAGCAATATATGGCAAGGATTACATACTATGACCAGGTGGGTCTTATACCAGGAATGCAGGGTTGGTTAAATATTAAGAAAATTATCCACATAATTGATCACATCAATGACACAACCAACAGAAATCACATGATTATCTCAATAGATACAAAAAAAAAACTTTTGACAAAATATGACACCCATTCCTATTAATAAAACTAGAGAGTATAGATATGTGGAATGTTCCTTAAAATTATAAGCAGTATCTATCTAAAGCCTTCAACAATTATTATGTGTAATGGGGATAAGGTAGAAGCCTTCCCAATGAGATCATAGTTGAAGCAAGCATGACCATTATAACCAATGTTATTCAAAACAGTGCCATATACATCAAACTACCAAAGAATTATTTTTATAGAGCTAGAAAAAATAACCACAAAATTCATCTGGAAGAAGAAAAGGTCAAGAATATCAAGGGAATTAATGACAAAAAATACAAAAGAGGGTGGAGTAACAAAACTCTATCTCAAACTATGTTATAAAGCAGTAATCATCAAAACTACCTGGTGCTGGCTAAGAAATAGAGTGGTGATTGAGTGGAATATAGAAGGTACAGAAGACACAACAGTCAAGGACTATAGCAATCTACTGTTTGATAAACCCAAAGACTCTAGCCTTTGGAAAAGAACTCACCTTTTGACAAAAATGTCTGGGAAAACTGGAAAAACAATAGGATACAATCTAGATATAGACCAAAATCTCAAAATGTGTACCAAAATAATTTCAAAATGGGTACAGTTTAGATATTAAGGGTGACACCATAAGCAAGTTAGAAGAGCAAAGAATAGTCTTCCTGTCAGGTCTATGAGGAAGTAAGAGTTCATGACCAAACAAGAGATAAAAAGCATTATAAAATGTAAAATAGATAATTTTGATTATAGTAAAAGAAAAAAGCTTTTGTACAAACAAAACCAATGCAATCAAAATTAGAAGCAAAAGAGAAAGCCGGGGAACAATTTTGATAGCAAGTGTCTCTGATAAATGCTTCATTTCTCAAATATAGAGAAGTGAGTCAAATTTACAAGAATACAAGTCCTTGAAAGTTCATTACTCCAAGAGAAGAGAATTTAATGCAGGATGAAGATTCATGGGCTATAAATTCTCTGAGGGGAGAAACTGTTTTTTATATTTATATCTCTTCCACTACTTTTCATAGAGTTTACTTGGCATAGTAAGGAGTTTAAAATGTTTCAATGACTGCATGGTGAATGAATGAAAAGATTATGATACTAAATCATAACCCTAAGGGAAGTTGAGGTAGACAGAGGTTTTAGGGAAAAGTATGATAGGCATACTGGTTATGGTAAAGGAGTACAGCTACCACTGAGTAGTTTATTATTAGCCCCTGGTAAGTCAATACTAAGCAAATATCTTAAATTTAAGCATTAGTCTGACATGACAAGAACAAAGCAATCTATTCTAGCAATATTAGTAGTTATTTCTAAATGAAGAAGGAGGAAAGTAGGAAATAATATCATTAATTCTATATATTATTTTTCTTGAAGTGTGTATGAGAATCATGCTTAAAGACTTAAGACAGATTTATGATCTCATCACTATGGGTGCTTCCTTCGTTACCTTGTACGTTTTCATTCTAATCTATATATTTCTGTAAATTCATTATGAAGAATTTTCCCAATGCTCTTAAAGTCTTTCTCTGGTTCTTTTTAATTTCTTAAACAAAGTTTTTAATATATACTTACTGTGAGAAATAAATATTTCTCTCTTGTATTTAGTAACTAATTATTGAATAAGGATCAAGGTTTTTCCCCTTTTCTACTTCCTCAACCAGAAACCAAGCAGTATGGGAAATCTCTCTTAAAGATTTACCTAGGCCAAGATCTAATCAGATAGTAAAATAAATTCTAAGTTTGGACTAATGAATATATTCCTGCTCATTGTGTTTGCTCAGACAGGTCAGGGAAAGTGTGGATTTTCCCTTTTGTCAAGACAGGTGATATGGAAATTGATGCCTCTTTGACCAAGATTTGGGTGACCCAAGTCACGTACCTCAAGACATTTATTTTAATATAGTCCACCTCCTATTGTGTTGACCAATCAAAGTTGACTCCACCCCACCTCAGGAATACCTACTCTTCAAAGTTCATAGGAACTGCAAGCCCATCACTATTAGGTGTCTTTGGCCTAAGAGAGATGGCCAAATGGCCATCATTTTATTAATAAACACGTTGGCTTTATTAACAAAATGATTAAATTACCCAGAACCTATGTCTCCTGGAGGCTTTTAATCACCATATCAACTCATGCTATAATCTGTTATCTTTTGCTATTGTTACATTACCCACACGTGCAGTATAGCTTTTTTTTAGTCCACTTATCCCATTGATCCCACAATCCCAATTATCCCGTTGATTCCTATTCAAAATATTGTCGGTTTTTTTCTTTGACTTTTGGCTTGCTTGCAATTTTGGTTCTTCCAAGGCACCATAACATGATGGAAATAATGATGGATTTGGAATCACAGAACTAGGGTTCACAACCTTCCTCCCTACATAAATATGGATAAATACCTTCACTGAATACCAGTTTACTCACTTGTGAAATGAGAGGGTTGTACTAAATCAGTTTTTCCCCCATGAGTCCATAAAGTCTGTAAACTTAGATGGGGAAAAATGATGATGTCTATTTTCACTAACCTTTAGTTTCCTTTGCAATCATAGTGTGCACCTTTAAAAAAAAACATTCTTCTGAGAAGTCCCTAAGTTTTACCAGATGGCCAAAGGGGTCCATTACACAAAAAGGAGAAGAACCAGTGAACTAGATAATCTCTAAATATCCTTCCAGTTTTGCATTGTTTGTTTAACTTGAATTCCAAAGCCCATTGGTATGGGACTCTCCTTAGTGGTGGAGAGGAATGCACGGAGTGGGCAATGGAGCAGAGTTAGTAAGAGGAAACATTTACAATTCTTGGCCAGCCCACTTTGGGACCCTCTGAGTAAGAGTCCTCTTTGAATTCCTCTTTGAGTCTCTTCGGAGTGCCCCCTTTTGGACCGATCAAGCTTCAAGATTTCTTTAAGCATTGAGTTCAGTTCTAGCTTCAAGACAAAAGTGCAAGAGGCTGACCGTGCTTCAGATTGCTGAAGGAAAAAGATCATGGGAAGTCATGAGACGAGCAGACTGTCTCCATCATACCTCTACCTCCTAGGTTGCTACTTGAGAAACTTTTGGGATTTTTCCCTTTGGGTGAGATTCAAGACCCTCTCTTGGTTGAGTTTACTCTCATTGTGACAGCTCTTTGTCCTTTTCTACTTACATTCATTTTGGAACTGGTATTTGATAGGAAAGAGGTCAAGTCTTGGATATAAATTTTGGGGTTTCCTTTCCCTTCAAAATGCAAAGTGAGCAAATATTACCTCAAACCTGATCATATCCCCTAGATGAATAATATTTAAGGGAGCTGATAGATATACTTTCTAGCCCAGTACCCTCTGAGGAGAGCAGAGTAGTGGCCCATGGCCCCAACCTCCTACTTGTTCTTCTGGAAATAATGAAAGTTTTCCTTAGAGAAGAGTTTGGGTAAAAGAGGCTATTCTCTTTTCATTTGAGCATCTCAATGGCACCACCTCACCACACATGGAGCCTCACTACTCATGTAGGATCTACTTCATCCACTACTCCATCCCTTACATTGTTATTATTGCTTGATATCTAGACAAACAGCATCACCAGAAGAATATTGGTGTTATATCAATGGATCACTGTGGCAGGGAACAAATTGCAATCATCTGAGGTTTGATGAAATTCCCTAAATTCAATAAAGCCTAATCTCTTCACCCCCAGTTTTGGGCTCAATTTATTGCTGATTGGTATCAGTAATAACCATGTATATATGCGAAAAAACACAATCAAATATTGCAAGCATATACTCTAAGGGATCCATTATTTTTTGTTAGATCCAACTATCTTAAAATGTGACCAGTAAACTCATTACTTTAGGATCTCAGTCACCTGGACTACTCAGTGCTACTAAGGTAAATTGTTCATAAGTCAGTATGATTATCCTTTCATAAGTCTGGCATTTAATTTGACTTTTGACATAATTATGATGGCAGAGGTCCAATCTTCAATTAGATTTATCTCCGTTAACTAACGGTTGAATTTTTCTCTCTTGTCATCGGTTCTGAAAAAGGATTGGGAATATATGAATATGCTGGCAGGATTCCAATCACCCCAGTTGTTCCTATGTGTTCTCTGCTTTGAGAAGATGGTTGTGTTCCCCCGCTCCCTGGCCCCAAACTTCCATGCTTCCACATTCAACTTTTTGTGCTGACTTTCTAGTCTCAAAGACCTTTTCCTATTGAGATTCTGCACCTTTGCTTCTTAACATTTCCCCCCATAGGTTATTGTCAGAGGCTTGGAGCTCAACTATTCTCACCTCTGATACCATCACCAAGTAAATCATAAAAAGAAAAAAAAGTATCCAACTTCTGATGTGATGGGAAATGCTGTCTGCCTAAGTTAAAAATTTGTGATTGGAGACCAGGGAGTGAGGAGCTTATCAAAGTCTTATGATGACTCTAAAGTATTAATGGCAAATAAATGACTAATACATATCATTGTTTAAAATGATCCTAAACACTTGTAGGCATTAAATTGAAAAATCAATCCTTCTTCTCCACATGCTAAATCACATTGTATGGTTGAAACCACATTTTCAACATACCTAAAGGCAAATCCTCCTTCACCACTATGTCATGACTATTTTTCCCCATGACGCTAGGAACTAGGCACATTTGAAACCAGTGCATATTGCATTTGTCTAATTAGAAAAGGTTATTAACCAAGGTCCATAAACCCTCAAGGGACAGGTTGATAGACTTCAGGGTTTCCAGGAATTTGAATGGGAAAAATTATATATATATACATATATTCACTAATCTCTCACTGAAATATAGAATTACCTTCAATTAGTTAAAATCATCACTCTTAGAGGTGTCTATAGGCACCACTAGACTTTCAGAGGAGTCCATCACACACACACACACAAATACACTCTCTCTCTCTCTCTCTCTCTCTCTCTCTCTCTCTCTCACACACACACACACACACACACACACACACACACACACACGGATAAGAATCCATTCTCTAGAATTTTAGGGACAGTGAATTGTTAATATAGTAATTTAAAGAATTGGGAACATTTGGTCTGGGGAAAGGTTGGACATAGGAGGGATATGTGGATCAAAGCAAAGATCACTATTAACAGTTATCATATATATACATATATATATTGTTTTACATTTGTAAAATGCTTTGTATGTGTGATTTTATCCTCATAAAAATCCAAGAGTGTTTGCTAGTATTATCCCCCATTTTGTAGTTGGGGAGAGAGAGAGAGAGAGAGAGAGAGAGAGAGAGAGAGAGAGAGAGAAAGAGAAAGAGAGAGAGATACTTGGGAGATTTACAATATCTAGCATACCGTCACACAGATCTCTCACAGTGGGAAATAACAACATACTGGGATGCTTACTCTACATTTCTAGATACATAGTTGGAGCACAAAAGCTATCCATCTTCTATTCCTTGGTTTCTCCATTCAGTCAGTCTACTTCTTCTTCCAGGTGTATATCTTTTCAATCTTCCGTGGTATATTGAAGATGAGTCTCCAATAATAAGCCACTTTTGGTATGGACTCCTTATCCTATTCACACTTATCATGTAACTCTTCATTGTCCTTTGGATCAATCACAACATATATTCTTCAGATGTTGTCATATTCTTCAACTTGAAGAAATGGGGCATTGCCAGGATACTATTAGTGTTAAATAGATACACCTTTATTTCAGAGAGAAGCGTGGGGTCACAAAAAATATCGACTAATTTCTCAAATGAAATCTAGGCCACTTTCATCATTCTGTCTAACCCTATATACAGATGTCCATCCAAAGTTGTTGATTCAAAATATCTGTGCTTTTTTTGGGGGGCAGGGGGAGGGGTGGCTCTGTGATATCGCCAGTATAGAAAACTCTCAGTGTGGCAACTCCCTTCTCTGATACATGAAAAGACCTTCTTGATTCCCAAATCTGAAGTGTATCTTCTAGTGAGTGGTATGCTAGATTTAGAGTCGGAAAGACTTGGGTTTGAACCTTGCCTCACACAATTGCTATCTGTATGACAGTGTGTGAAATGTTTTTGGGCTTCAGATACCTCATATATAAAGTAGGGAGAATAATAGAGAACAATGGTTCTGTGGAGCATCAAATGAGATCATGTATATGAAGCACTTTGTAAACACTAAAACCCTGTATAAATATGAGCTATACGTTTGTGCATATTCTCTACCTCATCAAATTCTCTGGTACATGTTTATTTGCATATTATGAATGCAAAATACTTGAAGATAAGGTGAAAGATATATTTTGTCTTCTCTTTATGTCCTCAGAGCTTAGTATAACACCTAGCATGCAGTAGATGCTTATTTTTTTATTGGAAACATTAAAGGTTAAGTCCTGTGTTACCTCTTCTATAAAGGCTTCCTGACCCATGAACCACTACCACTCCAACCCAGTTGTTAGTTCACTTTCCCTCCTCAAAGCAATTTCCACCTATTTTTCCTCTGTGTGCATGTTTTTGTGTGTGTGTTGTATTCTTGAAGCAAAATGCCAGCTATGTGAGGTGAGTAGATATTTTATTTCAATGATTGTTTCTCTGTTAGTTAATACAGTTCCATGCAAAGAGTAGATACCCCATAAATGTCCGTTGAATTGAGGTGAATTGTAATGGAATCTCACATATTTTGTCACCTAGGAAAATGGTGTACTTTCTTAGCTGGCCTTCACAGATTTGGTCACAGACCTACTAAAATGAACTTTGCCAATGTTGGAGACTGAGATGTAGAAGAGTCTCTAACGTCCTCTCTCTATTGGATAAGACCTCCTTAATTACTTACAATCAATATTTAATGCATCTTCCCTAACTTTTTGATACTCTTAAATTTGAATATGAAACACAATTTAATTTTTTTTAAAGACATATGCTGACAATCAACAGCGGAATTGTGGAAAGTTAAAAATCTGTTCCCATTAGTAGTGATCTCTTTGGGAGTAGCGATCTGTCCTTAAGTAGTGGTCATTAACAATGATCATCAGGCACTACTACTTTGGGTCAGATGTTCTGCCACAGGCATAGTCTATTAACCAAACACAATCTCTAAGATGCAATATCATAGTTGTTTCTAGATGTTTCATTCTTGAATTTATTTCCTGTCTCCCCCCTGGGTCATAGGCTTTTTCTTGTGCTTAGTAATCAAAATTCCTGCAGCTTTTTTCAAACCTGCTGTTCTTTAGCTTATTTTTTGCAGGTCTTTTTCATGAGCAGCTAACTCAATCCATTTGCATTTTTATTTATTCCAGAGAAGCTGTGTTCCTTATTAGACTAATAAACTAACTCTGAGATGGGTTTCTACTGCCCATGGCTCCAGCTCATTAGGGTGGGGAGGGAAATAGAGGGAGAAGGTGATTACTGAGGTTTAATTTTCACCTTTCTGAGAAAATTTCTATCATTGTAAAAGTCTCTTTACTGTTAATATATGTGTCAAATTGAACTTAGGGTTTAGTTTACAAAAGTGGGCCCAGCGGGCAGAAATAGCAGCTATGGGTGCAAATTTTAAAGAGGATTGGTGATGTTTGATGTAAGGACTTCATAACTATTTGAATAATCTCAAATTAAAAAGGCTTCACCAAGAGATAATGGATTTCTGTTCATGAGAAGTCTTCACACAAAGGTTAGAGGACTATATGTTCAAAAATGAGTTGTTAGATGATTTCAGAGATCTACAACTCAAAAATTCCTAGTTTTTTTTTTTTCTGAAAGATTACTATTAAATTTCCTTTTCAACAAGGATTTAAGTATCTACTATGGACAAGGCAGTAGGTTAATTGCTGAGATGTTATGAAGATAAAAAGGAAACATTTTTTGCCCTCAAGGAGCTTAGATTTTATTATGGAAAACAAGAAGCACATAAAAAATTCGATATAAAATATATACATAGAAAATTCAAGGAGATTAATAATACCAAAGGAGATCAGGATAAGTTTCCTATGGGAGGTAACACTTGAGTTTTAATGAATAAGAAAGGCATACAGTCATCTATCTTTGAAATACTTTCATTTTTACTATATGCAGATGGCACAAATCAATAAACTCAAAATCAGAAGTTGTGCATTAATGTCCATATGCATATAGGGAGAGAACCAGTTAGTTCACATTCACTGTGTCTGTAGGTTTGTTTTGTGGCATGAGTGCAAAAAATTAGAATTGATCTTTTTATGACACACTTTTTTGTATCTAGGTGGTCTCAATGGGGTATGGGCTCTGGGAGCCCTCTTGAACTCTCCTTGAATCTTCCCACTTGATGAGGCATTTGCCCAATGCCATAACCCTTTTATTATTGCTAGGCCCATATCTTTGTTACTCTTAACCTACCCTAGCCCTCCATTGTCTGACTATTTTCTACTCTTGATCTTACCAAAATATCTATGTCCAAATTTGTTACCCTTAATCTAATCTAGCCCTCTATTGTCTGTCATCTTGAGGTAGCTTTCAGCTATTTCCCACCCTTAATCCCACTCCTGGAGTCTAATCTCTAGTTACCTCAATCCCATCAAGATCCTTGTTAGACTCCTCCTCAAGACCTTCCAAAAAGCCCTCCTCCCATCACCCCAGGACCACCTTAGATCCTTCCCACAGTCTTCCTGTATATAAAATCCATCTTGCCTCCATGAAAGTGCTCAGATTCAATCTAGCTCAGCAGATTGAATCTGGCCCACTTGTCAAAAGGAGCATCACAAATGGAGAGATTCTTTCTGAATCTTTAATAAATTTCATTTTTCTTTTTGGCTGAAAGAAGGCTTGAGTTGAATTCATTCAGCAGGACCTGGCATGTTGGTGCTTTGGGTTCCTAAGCACCTCTAAACCTCAAGAGTATGGTCACAGTGCTTCCTAAACTGTGTGTCGTGACCCCATATTTGGCAACAATAAAAGGTTTCTGAATATGCAACTACCAAAAATTAATAAAAAAATCAAATGTGTGTTGAATCCAAGGCATTTCTGGCAGTGCTTACCTATATTGTAATGTGCAATTTCACTTTGTACTGCACATACTCTCACTCTATGCAATATCAACAAATGTTGCCTAAAAGCTAAAAATGTTCACAAGTGGAAAAAGTTTAAGAAACCCTGCTATACTACATAGAACTTGCTACTTGGAATCAGGAAGGCCCGAGTTTTAATCCTTACCAGATACTTACCAGCCTTGTGGTCCAGCTGGGCAAGCCATTTATTCTCTTTCTAACTCAGTTTCCTCATCTGTAAAATGGGAATAATTATAGCACATACTTCATAGGGTTGTGGTTAATACATGCACACACATATGTATGTATTATGTATATAATACATATATGTGTGTGTGTGTGTGTATAACTTTGCAAACCTTAAAATGCTATATAAATGCTAGCTATTAATGGGGCACAGAGAACCCCCTTGAACTTACCTTGAATCTTCCCACTTGATCTGGCTTTTCATGCCCAAATAACTTAGCCTAGCCCTTCATTGTTTGATTACCTCTGGATTGCCTCTGGCTGCTTCCCGCACTTGATCCTTTCAGAATATCTATACCCAGATCTGTTACTTCTAAATTAGCCTAGCCCTCCACTGTCTGTCATCTCCAGGTAGCCTTCAGCTATTTCCCACTCTTAATCCCATTCCTGGAGTCTGACCTCACCTCTAGTTTCCCAGTCATCCCAGTCCTGTCAAGATCCTCCCTAAACCCCTCCTCCCATCACCCCAGACTACTTGACCAACCCTAGATCCCTCTGACAATCTTTCTGTATATAAGTCTCATCTTGCCTCCATGGAGGTGCTCAGATTCAATGTAGCTGAGATGCAATCTGGCCTATTGGCGTTAGCAATATAAATGCTCAGGCTCCTTAAGAGTCTCCCCAGTATGGCCAATCTTCAATAAACTTCGTTTTGCTTTGGCTGTAAGAAGGTCTGGGTCAATTTCATTTGTCAGGACCCAGCATGTTTGTATTTTGGGGTCCTGAGCACCCCTAAACCCCTAAAGAATATCAATACTATTATTATTTTCTAATATCTCTATTAGATTTCTTCTTCTATTATCAATGTGGATCCATCCTGTGACTCATTTTACACTTCTTCTGAAAGAATTAGTAAAATTAGCTTTTGGCATACAGACAAAATACAAGAAGCTTTCAAACTCACATTCATAGTGATACTAGTAAAACCTAGCAGAAAGGTGAAGATCCAATACAGTTGGTTAGATATGGTTTTTCCACTTTTTGTTGATACCACATTTATCTTTGAAATGACAAATGGCCTTATAATACAATGCCCTAGGCAACTTTTAACAAGAAAAGTATAATTGGATTTAAGAAACATCAGACCACTACAAAATGTATAAGGCAGAAGAAATATGTTGTTCACTTTCTTAAAGTCAAGGCTTTTGCATGCTGAGCTTAAGTTCCTCATATATGGATAGTGATAATTATTTAATATCAATTTAGTAACTTCAATAAGGGCCAGATCCTGAACTAATAATAAACTAAAAGAGCCTGGACCTAAGCTTCTTTGTCCTCTGAGTTTACTCAGAGAATACCTCTTCCTATGTCAATGAGGCCAGATCCAGCTGACTTAAGAACATGCTTTCCTCTTTCTATGGCCATTAAGGATGAGACCCTTAACCTGAGAAACTATCGTGAATAATGTGACTTTTTCTTATCTTAATATTTTATGGGCATAAACTTTGTTATGGAATGTTGATGATGAATTAAACACAGAGATCCTAGGTTATAATTTCAATTGACACTTTGTCAACTCTTTTACCTTATTGTATTTACAACCTATTCAATTAAGAAAAGTCCTTTTCTTGTATCATGATTAAACATACATGAGGATCATAAAATTGAGTAACACAGCCATGCTGAGTTGGGACTAAAAATGTATTGAAACCTTTTCATTCTTTTGTTCAGACAGTCAGAACTTAAGCTCTGGCTCTGTACAAGTAAGCTAGCTCTGCTAGCTTTAAGGGGATAAACATCATGAATTTACATATCACCTAACTTATTTGCTTCCTTTAACCAAACTTTCAGGTCAACAATAGCCACTCTGACCCTTTTTTGGTAGCAGGAAAAAAAAATCCTCAAAAGAGGTGTGTGTGTGTGTGTGTGTGTGTGTGTGTGTATTTTAACTTCAGGGATAGCAAAGAAAGAATATTGTATGACTGCAATCTGTTCTACAAAAGTAAAAAGAAAGGAAATAAAAAGGTGATGGAAATGAGAGAAGGCAGCCCAATCACAAGTCCCTGGAAAGGAAAGAATGAATGGGGGGACCTGAAAAGCTGGTCCAGGACAGCATAATGAGTGATCCTGCAGGTTTTCCTGCTGGTAAATTGGAAAGCTGGACTTAGACAAAGGACAATGAATTCAAATACTGGTTGATTAAGGATTGTTGTAAGGGTCAAATAATGTGATAGCTAGTTGGCAAAGTGATCAAGTATTAGACCTAGAAGGGAAAAGGCCCAGGAGATATGTTGGAAAAGTATATTGTTTGGCTTGCAAGAGCACATTGTTAACTATAATTTACAAACCTTTCTGTTTCAGAAACTGACAAATAAAAAATCAGGGATTGATTTACTGGGTTTTTTTTTTTTTAGTTGATTTAGTTGATTTAGGTGACTAAGAAAGTGTTAATGATTCAGATTGAAATTAAAAGTTTGCATGTATACTTTTTTTTTCAGAAATCCCAGTTGTTAACATTTATTTACCAATACACTTTTGTATTGCTTGATATACCTGGCTTAAGCTCAGCAGGGGAACAGTAGAAGTCTTAAGGAAAAAAACTCACCATCAGACTGGAGGCCTACTGACTGGAGGCTAAAATTACTAATAATAGTAATCATAGCAATGACAAAAACAGTAATAATAAACATTTACATAGTACTTTAAGGTTTGCAAAGTGATCTATGTCTACTACCTAATTTGAGTTTCGCAATGCCCCAGGGAAGATCTTTGTTCAAATCTGGCCTCCACCACAGGAGATGTGGGGCCCTAAACTATCTGCTTTATCTCTATCTGCTTCATTTTCCTCATCCATAAAATGGAATAATAATAGCATCTATTTCCCAGGATTACTGTGAGGATAAAATGAGGCTTGGATAATATTTGTAAAGTACTTTGAAATCTTAAAATAATATACAAATATTGTTGTCAGTGTTTATTATCATTATTATTATTATTGCTATTATTATTATGGTAATGTATTTTGTAAGCCTTAACATTATCTATCATCATATTGTTATTAACAATGGCCACACATACCAGTCTCACAGAGCTCCTCATTTCAGTGGGAAATTTTCACCAAAGCTGAAAATTGCTTAGAATAAATTTTAAGAATACACTGAGTTCTGACATTGTGGGAGAAGATTCTACAACTGTGTTTATATCTCCTTTCAAAACTGGTAAATGATAGAGGTACTAGTACATGAAAATGAATAAATAATCATCAAGTAAAAAAAAATCAGCATTTTAGGATTTTGTGGTATAGAGGAAAAAAAGCACTGGATTTGGAGTTTGAATACCTCAATATCAACCACTTACTGCTTTTATTACTGTGGGCTGGTCATTTAATTTTTCAGAACATCACTTTCTTTGCATAAAAGAGGAAGGGGTTGAACTATGATTTTTTAGTTCCCTTATTGCTATAATTCAATATTTTTATATCTATAAATTCTGTATTACCATGTTTATGTTTTTATATCTCATTTTGCCTCTTTCTGATCACCATTAGCTGTTTGATGTAATAATCAACTGTAAATTTTTCTCCCTAGTATGGGGAAAGTATCCTTTGTATGCAGTGTTTAGAGGTATGATAGTGATGATCTAGGAAACAAAGTGAGGTCTATGGCGGAAGGGAAGTTGAAACTATGGAAGCAAGAATAAGGACATGAAACATATTTTTAAATAGAAAAAAACTGTTAGGTCAGAAGTTTGCTAATGTTGAGAGGAAATGTCTTTATGTATTTAAAAAAAAGCAGACCTAAGGGGGCTCTCAATCAAGATAGCTTGACCTTTTCTCCAAAGAAACTACCTGGGACTCTAATTGAATTGGCCTATAATAATAATTCAATGTATGTGGGACAACACAAAGTATCTCCTTCAGTAAACACACACAAAGAAAATCATTATAACAATATCTAGTTTTATAATCATGCTTTAAAGGTTTTGAAACTCTTCACATACATGATTTAATTTGATTCTCACAGTTTTCCACTTGAATTTAATAGGACAGATATTATCTTGGTTTACCGGCTAAGAAAAATAGAAAAGGAATATAGAGCTTAAATGACTTGCCCATGGACACATGGCTAATAAGCATCAAGACACTGGACTTGAAAGTAAATCTTTCTTACTAAAGATTGAGCATATTATCTACTCTCTGCATAACCTAAAAACAGTTCAAGATGAGAGAGCACTGGTAAATATTTAATAACTGGCTCACTGAAAACATGTGAGACACTTTTAAGCTGAAACTGTATCATTAAGATTTGGTGCATTATTGTCTTAAGTCTTGACAATTAAATAATTATGTATATATATGTATGTATGTATATATATATGTATGTATGTCTATATGTATATACATACACATGTGTATATGTGTGTATGTATGTATATCCCTGATTTGTAGAGCTTGCAAATTCCCAAGGTGTTAATGCTTTCTCTGAAATTTAAATAATCAACTCTCATGAACTATCTGGTATAAGCAGTCTCCAAGACATCACTGGAGGATAAATAGCATGGTAATAACTCAATATTTTTTGGATAGCTGTTCAAAATGTTATCAGGAGGCTTTATCGTCAAGATGGTGCAGGTAAGCTACAACAATATATCACTTCCAGGTGCCAGAACCAGAAGTCACAGCACACAAAGCCAGTAACCAGGCACTCAGCCCCCAGAACAAGAAGTGCAGGACAGAGCCCTCTGTGCTGCAGAAGCAGAGATATACTTTAAAAGCCAGGAATAAAGCAACCACAATGAGCAAAAAGTGATTTAGAAAAGCAAAGACAATATATTCTTACTATGGAGACAGAGACGATCAAAATACAAATTCAGAAGAGGATAGCATTGATACTATACCCACATCTTAAACCTCAAAAGGGAATATGAACTGGACTCAAGCACAAAAAGTATTCTTTGAAGAGCTCAAGAAGGAATTTAAGAGTCAAATTGCAGAGGAAGAAGAAAAAAATGACAAATTATTTTAAAAATGCAATACACAAAATGGAAAAAAAAATACTTTAGAAAAGGATGCTTAAAAAGGAAAATTGGCTGAATGGATAAGGAGGAACAAAACCTAATTGCACAAAATGACTCCTTGAAAAGTAAAATTGGTCAAATTGGAAAGGAAGTACAAAAGCTAACTGGAGAAAACAATTCATTAAAAATTAGGATTAGGCAAGTAGAAGCTAATGATTACATGAGGCATCAAGTATCAGTCAAACAAAATCAAGAAAATGAAAAAATAGAGAAAACATAAAATATCTCATTGGAAAAACAACTGACTAGGAAAATAGATGTAGGAGAGATAATTTAAGAATTATTGGTCTACTGGAATGCCATAATTTAAAAAAAAAAAAAAGAGTCCAGACAGCATCTTCCAAAAAATCAACAAGGAAAATTGCCCCAAGATTCTAGAGCCAGAAAACAAAATAGTCATCAAAAGAATCCAGCGATAACCTATGAATGAGATCCCAAATTGAAAACACAAAGGAATATTGTAGCCACATTACAGAATTATCAGGTCAAGGAGAAAATATTGCAAGTAGCCAGAAAAAAATATTCAAATATTGTGGAATTATAATCAGGATCACACAGGACCCAGCAGCTTCTACATTAAAAGATCAGAGGAATTGGAATATGATATTCTTTAAGGCAAATGAACCTGGGTTACAACCAAGGATCAACTACCCAGCAAAACTGAGCATAATCTTTCAGGCAAGGAGATAGATATTCAATGAAATAAAGCACTTCCAGACCTTCCTGATGAAAAGACCAGAGCTCAAAGGAAACTTTTATCTTCAAATATATGACTCAAGGGAGGCATAAAAAGATAAACAGAAAAAGAAAAGAAAAGTAAAACAGGATATTCAATAAAGGCAAGGTGTTTACATTGATACATAGGAAGATGATACTTGTAAATTTTGAGAATTGTGTCTTTATCATTACATTTAAAAGGGATATACATACCTAGATGGTGTAGGTATAAATTAACTGATGTGATGATAAAAAAAAACCTAATTAAGCAGTGCAAAGGGATTGTTATGGGAGAAGAGGAAAGGAGGAGGCAGAAAGGGGTAAATTACATCACATGAAGAGGCACAAAAACATTATAGTAGAAGGAAAGTAGGGAGATAGATGAGCATTGTTTGAAGTTTACTCTCATCAGATTTGGTTCAAGGAAAGAATAACGTACTCATCTATGTACCGAAATCTAATTTGCGCTATAGACAGTAAGGAGGGAAAGGGGAAAGAAAAGGGAAGGGGCTCATAGAAGGGAGGGAAGATCAAGGGAGGGTGTGATCAAGAGCAAAACTCTTCTGAGGAGGTAAGGGAGACTGGAGAAATAAAAGTATAAATGGGGGGAGGAGAACAGGATGGATTGAAAAACAGAGAGTAATCATAACTGTGAATGTGAATGGGATGAACTCTCTTGTATGAAGGAAGCGGACAGCAGAATGGATTAAAAACCATAATCCTACAACACGTTATTTACAAGAAAGACATTTGAAACAGAGGGATACACATTGGATAAAGGTAAAAGACTGGAGTAGAATATATTATGCTTCAGCTGATGTAAAAAAAAAAAGCCAGAGTAGCAATCCTAATTTCAAATAAAGCAAAAGCAAAAATAGATCTAATCAAAACCAGTAAGTAAGGAAACTGTATCCTGCAAAAGACACCATAGACAATGAAGTTATATCATTACTGAACATATATGCACCAAATGGCATAGCATCCAAATTCTTACAGGAGAAATTAAGGGAGTTATAAGAAGAAATGAACAGCAAACCTATACTAATGGGGAAACCTCAACCTCCCCCTCTCTGAACTTGATAAATCTAACCTCAAAATAAACAAGAAAGAAGTTAAAGATGTGAATAGAATTTTATAAAAGGCAGATATGGTAGACCTCTGGAGAAAATTGAATGAGGAGAGAAAGCAATATACCCTTTTTTTCTCACCAGTACACAGCACCTACACAAAAAGTGACCATGTACTATGACGTAAAAACCTTACGATCCAGTGCAGAAAGGTAGAACTAGTCAATGCATCCTTTTCAGATCATGATGCAATTAAACTTATTTGTAATAAAAGACCATGGAAACATAGACTAAAAATTAATTGGAAAAGAAATAATCTAATCCTAAAGAATGAGTGGGTCACAAAACAAATCATAGAAACAATCCATAACTTCATTTAAGAGAATGACAATAATGAGACAACATATCAAAACTTGTGGGATGCAGCAAAAGTGATTCTTAGGGGAGATTTTTTTTTTTATCTCTGAACACTTACATGAATAAAATAGAGGAAGAGGAGATCAATGAACTGGGTATACAACTGAAAAAGAAACTAGAAAAAGAAAAAAATAAATAAAAATCCCCACATAAATATCAAATTAGAAATACTGAAAACAGAAGGAGATATTAATAAAACTGAAATTTGCAAACTAGTGAACTAAAAAGTAGAAGTAAAAGCTGGTTTCATGAAAAAAAACAAAATAGATAAACTTTTGCTAATTTGATTTAAAATAAAAAGAAAGAAGAAACCCAAGTTACAAGTACCAAAAATGAGAAGGGTGAATTCACCACCAATGAACAGTAAATTAAAACAGTAATTAGGAATTATTTAGCCCAATTGTATGGCCATAAATTTGATAATCTTAGGGAAATGGATGCCCAGATAAACAGAAGAGGAAATAAAATACTTAAACATCCCCATTTCGGAAAAAGAAATTAAACAAGCCATCAATGAATTCCCTAGGAAAAAATCTCCAGGGCCAGATGGAAATATAAGTGAATTCTATCAAACATTTAAAGAAAAATTAATTCCAATACTATATAGACTATTTGGGAAAATTTGCAAAGAAGGAGTCCTACCAAATTCTTTTTATGATACAAATATGATACTGATACCTATACTGGAAAGAGCCAAAACAGAGGAATAAATTATTGACCAATTTCCCTAATGAATATAGAGGCAAAAATTTTACATAAAATATTTGCAAAAACATTATAGCAACTAATCACAAGAATAATACACTTTGATAAGGTAGGATTTATACCAGGAATGAAGGGCTGGTTCAATATTAGGAAAACTATCAGCATAATTTATCATATCAGCAAGAAAACTAACAAAAACCATAGGATTATCTCAATAGATGCAGAAAAAGCTTTTGACAAACTACAGCATCCATTCCAATCAAAGACACTAGAGAGCACAGTAATAAATAGAGCCTCCCTTAAAGTGATAAGTATCGCCTACCTAAAACCATCAGCAAAAATTATATGCAATGAGGATAAGCTAGATGCATTTCCAAAAAGACTGTGGATGAAACAAGGATGTCCATTATCATCATTGTTATTCAATATGGTATAAGAAATGTTAGGTTTAGCAATAAAAGAAAAAAAAAGAAATTGAAGGAGTTAGACTAGGCAAAGGAGAAACTAAGTTATCATTCTTTGCAGATAGTATGATGATATACTTAAAGAATCCTAGAGGATCAGGTAAAAAATACTTGAAATAATAAATAATTTTAGCAAAGTTGCAGGATATAAAATAAACCCACATAAATCCTTGGCATTTCTATATATTACTAACAACAGCAAGAGATAAAAAGAAAATTTCCATTTAAAGTTACTCTAGACATTATAAAATATTTGGGAGTCCACCTGCCAAAACAAACTCAGGAACTATATTAATACAATTACAAAACACTTTTCACAAATTGTCGTACCTAAATAATTGGGAAAAAAGCATCAATTGCTCATGGGTAGGCCAAGCTAATATAATAAAAATGACAATTCTGCCTAAATTAATTTACTTATTCAGTGCCCAAACTATCAAAGATATTTTATAGAGCTAGAAAAAAATAATATCAAAATTCATCTGGAAGAACAAATGTCTAGAATATCAATGGAATTAACAAAAAAAATGCTGAGGAAGGTGGCCTAGCCATACTTCATCTTAAATTGCATTATAAAGGAGCTATCATCAAAACCACTTGGTACTGGTTCAGAAATAGAAGAGTAGATCAGTGGAATAAGTTAGGTGCACAAGACACAGTATATAAGGATTATAGCAATGTACTGTTTGATGAGCCCACAGACCCCAGCTTCTGGGATAAGAACTCACTATTTGACAAGAACTGCTGGGAAAACTGGAAAATAGCATGGTAGAAATTGGGCATAGACCAATGTCTGACACCATATTCCAAATTGAAGTCCAAATGGATACAAAATTTAGATGTAAAGGCAGTTACTATAAACAAATTAGGGGAGCAAGGAATGGTTTATCTGTCAAATTTGTGGAGAATGGATGAACTTGTGACCAAACAAAAGACAGAGAATATTATGAAATGCAAAAGGGATCATTCCGATTACATTAAACTGAAAACTTTTTGCACAAACAAAGCCAATGAAATCAAGATTAGGAGAGAAGGAGAAAACTAGGAAAGAATTTTTATAACTAGTGTCTCTGATAAAGGCCTCATTTCTAAAATATATGGAGAACAGAGTCAAATTAACAAGACTACAAGTCATCCTCCAATCGATAAACAGTCAAAGGATATGAATAGGCACTTTTCAGTGGAAGAAATTAAAGCTATCTATAGTCAAATGAAAATTGCTCTAAAACATTATTGATTAGAAAGATGCAAATCAAAACAACTCTGAGGTACCACATCACATCTATCAGACTGGCCAACATAACAAAACAGGAAAAAGATAAATGTTGGACAAGATGTGGGAAAGTTGGAACACTAATTCATTGTTGGCAGAGCTGTGAGCTTATCCAACCATTCTGGAGAGCAATTCAGAACTATGCGCAAAGGGCTCTACAACTGTGCATATCCTTTGACCCAGCAATATCTCTTCTAGGGCTATATGCCAAGGAGATCATAAAAATGGGAGAAGAGGGGTAGAGCCAAGATGGCAGGTGGAAAGCGGGGTCTTGCGTGAGCTCCCCACCAGATCCCTCCAAAAACCTATAAAATGGCTCTGAACAAATTCTAGAACTACGGAACCTACAAAATAGCAGAGGGAAGCAAGGATCCAGCCCAGAATAGCCTGGATGGTCGCTGGGTGAGGTCTATAGCTCATGGAGCTGGGAGTGGAGGGGAGCAGAGGAGAGTGGAGCCCAGTGTGGGCAACAGCAGAACCAACCAGACCAGGAGCTGGGCCGTACAGGCCCTAGGGCCCTGAATCAGTGAGCTGTGGCAATTACCAGACTTCTCAACCCACTAACACCAAAGACCACAGAGGTTAGTGGGAAAAACTGCCAGGGGCAGAGTGAAAAGAATAGGTGGTTCAGCCACCATCCCAGGGACAGTGGGGGTGGTGCAGCTACAGAACTATAGCTGTAGTTGCTTCCAGCCCCAGGCTCAAATGGTGGGAGGAATTAAGTGGTGGATCAGAGCAGGAGTGCAAAGAGAGCTTAAGATCTGAGTCAGGTACAGGTTGGTGGGCCTTAGGGAAAGAAGAGTGCTGGTGTGGCAGAGCTGGCTGTATAGAAATAGCTCTGAAAACAATGGTGCATCCCCTCAAGCATGGAACAAGGTACTCTTTACTCCACAAGCAGTCATACCCCACAAAAAACTCAAGGGTCAAGTAAGTTGGCTGGGAACATGGCCAGGTGGCAAAAACACACCCAGATTCAGTCTCAGACTTTGGAATCTTTCTTTGGTGACAAGGAAGACCAAAACATACAGCCAGAAGAAGTCAACAAAGTCAAAGAACCTACATCAAAAGCCTCCAAGAAAAACATGAACTGGTCTTAGGCCATAGAAGAGCTCAAAAAGGATTTGGAAAAGCAAGTTAGAGAAGTAGAGGAAAAATTGGGAAGAGAAATGAAAAGGATGTGAGAAAACCATGAAAAACAAGTCAATGACTTGCTAAAGGAGACACAGAAAAAATAGGCAAAAAAAAATACTGAAGAAAACAACACCTTAAAAAAATAGACTAATTCAAATGGCAAAAGAGCTCCAAAAAGCCAATGAGGAGAAGAATATCTTGAAAGGCAGAATTAGCCAAATGGAAAAGGAGTCCAAAAGACCACTGAAGAAAATGCTATCTTAAAAATGAGATTGCAGCAAGTGGAAACTAGTGACTTGAGAAATCAAGATAGTATAAAACAGAACCAAAGGAATGAAAGAATGGAAGACAATGTGAACTATCTCAGTGGAAAAACCACTGACCTGGAGAATAGATCCAGGAGAGAAAAATTTAAAAATTATTGGACTACCTGAAAGCCATGATCCAAAAAAGAGCCTAGATATCATCTTTCAAGAAATTATCAAGGAGAACTGCCCTGATATTCTAGAGCCACAGGGCAAAATGGAAATTGAAAGAATCCACTGATCATCTCCTCAAAAAGATCCAAAAAAGAAAACTCCTAGGATTATTGTCGCCAAATTGCAGAGCTCCCAGATCAAAGGGAAAATACTGCAAGCATCCAGAAAGAAACGATTTGATTATTGTGGAAAAAACAATCAGGATAACACAAGATCTAGCAGCTTCTACATTAAGGGATTGAAGGCCTTGGAATATGATATTCCGGAGATCAATGGAGCTAGGATTAAAACCAAGAATCACCTACCCAGCAAAACTGAGGATCATGCTCCAAGGCAAAATATGGGCTTTTAATAAAATAGAGGACTTTCAAGCTTTCTCAGTGAAAAGACCAGAGCTGAATAGAAAATTTGACTTTCAAATGCAAGAATCAAGAGAAGCATGAAAAGGCAAACAAGAAACAGAAATCACAAGGGACTTACTAAAGTTGAACCATTTTGTTTATATTCCTACATGGAAAGATGATGTGTATGACTCATGAGACCTCAGTATTAGAGTAGCTGAAAGGAATATGCATATATATATATATGTATATGTGTGTGTGTGTATGTATGTATGTATGTATGTAGGTATGGGTGTGTGTGTATATATATATATATATATATATGTGTATATATATATATATATATATATATATATATATATATATATATATATAGAGAGAGAGAGAGAGAGAGA
>CM053623.1:340867566-340891046 GCA_028646595.1 Phalanger gymnotis
TTGCATAAAAGTGGCAAGAAAAAGTGGTTCTGTAGGAAGGGAAGAGGGGGCAGGTGAGGGGGAATGAGTAAATCTTGCTCTCATTGGATTTGACCTGAGGAGGGAATACCATACATACTCAATCGGGTATCTAACCCCACAGGAAAGAAGGAGGAAGATAAAAAGGGGGGGGATGATAGAAGGGAGGGCAGATAGGGGAAAGAGGTAACCAAAAACAAACACTTTCAAAACAGGATAGGGTTAAGAGAGAAAATTCAATAAAGGGGGATAGGATAGGAAGGAGCAAAACATAGTTAGTCTTCCATAACATGAGTACTGTGGAAGGGTTTTACATAATGATATGCATGTGGCCTATGTTGAATTGCTTGTCTTCTTAGGGAGGGTGGATTGGGAGGGAAGAGGGGAGAGAATTTGGAACTTAAAGTTTTAAAAACAGACATTAAAAACAAAAAAAAATGTTTTTCAAGCAACTAGGGAATAAGATACACAGGCAGTGGGGCATAGAAATTTATCTTGCCTTACAAGATAAGAAAGGAAAAGAGGATGGGAGGGGAGTGGGGTGAGAGAAGGGAGGGCTGACTGGGGTATAGGGCAACCAGAATATATGTCATCTTGTAGTGGGTGGGAGGGTAGAAGTGGGGAGAAAATTCGTAATTAAACTCTTGTGAAAATCAATGCTGAAAACTAAATATATTAAATAAATTAAATTTTTAAAAAATGGGAGAACTGACATGTACAAATATATTTATAGCAGCTCTTTTTGTCAAAGCCAAGATCTAGAAATTGTGGGGATGCCCATCAATTGGGGAATTGTTGAACAAGCTGTGGTATATAATTGTAATGGAACATTATAGTGCTATAAGAATGATGAACAGGTGGACTTCAGAAAAACCTGGAAAGACTTATATGAACTGATGCTGAATGAAATGATCAGAACCAGTAGAACACCGTACACAGTAATAGCCACAGTGTGTGATAACAATTTTGATAGACTTAGCCCTTCTCAGCAGTGCAAGGACCTAAATCTATTCCAAAGGACTCATGATTGAAAATGCTATCCACATCCAGGGAAAGAACTATGGAATCTGAATGAAGAGGGAGGCAGGCTATTTTCTTTTTGTTTTGTTTTTTTTTCTTTCTCATGGTTTCTCCCATTTCTTGTAATTCTTCTATATAACATGACTAATGTGAAAATATATTTAATAGGAATATATATATGTAGAGCCTATATAAGACTGCAGACTGCCTTGAGGATGGAGGTGGGAAAGAAGGGGAAAAAATTTAAAACTTATGTACATGAATGTTGAAAACTTAAATAAATTAACTAATAAAACAAACAGGCTGGCCTTTGCTCAAAACATATGAAAGTATAAGTTTATCTCAGCATCAATCCTTTTCCCAGAATTTCCTCTGGGTAGAGAACCACCTGGGCTCTTAAGTTCTCAGGACCTAAGGTAGATGAAGTTTGTATGTCTAGTACTAGAGAAATCAAATCTCAAAGGGAATATGCCATAAAATTAGAGAAAATATAAAATTAACTTGGAGGAACAAAAGATCTTGAGTCTCAAGGGATATCCTGGAAAAAAAATCCACATGAATAAAGAGGGACTACTAATTACAGACTTCATACCATGTTTAAAAACAGCAATCATCAAAACTATTTTATGCTAGTTAAAAATAGGAAAATAGAAGAATGAATAAATTTTTAAAAATGAATATGCAACAATCGAACTCAATAGCTCTGTGTTCAATAACCCAAGACTGTAAAGATCACTGGATGGACTCCAAATTTTTAAAAAAAAATTGAGTGGAATAATGGAAAGAAGATTAACAACATAATCTAAACTTTAGAACAGCAACGTGAGCCATTTTTGGCCTGGACCCGTGATTTCATTGGTGTAGGGAAGGTGTATTGAGGAAATGATAGTAAGTAAAATCATCTTCAGTATTACTTCAAAAGGGATAAAATATTTGGGAGCCCATCTTCCACAGAATAATAGAAATAAATACAATGACAAAACATTTTTTAGAAGAAATAACATCCAAGTAATAATGGGAAGGCTTTTCATTTCTCATGATTGGGGAATGTCAGCGTAATAGAAATGATAATATTTATAAATTAATTTACAGATATTGCACTATATCAACCAATTAAGAAGTACTTTATAGAACTATACAAAATAATAAGCAAATTCATTTTGAGAAACAAAAGTTCTAGAATCTAAAGAGGCATGGTGAACAAAGGGAAGAGTGGAGGGAAATTAGCAATTTGTTATCTTAAATTATACCATAAAAGAGTAATCAACAGACTCTGCCCCCAGTGTACAAATATATCTCTGTCTCCTTATGCTGACCTGGGGTAGAAAAAAAATGATTCACTATGTTTTTTATTTCTTCGATTTCCCTTCAATATTTGGTCTGGTGCATTTTTTAGATCTGTTTGGAGTAACTTGGGGTGTACATAGGGGGCTCACTATACTTCTTCCAAATATCTCCACCCCCAACATTAATAGATTATTGATAGAGCTATAAGCATTATGAAAAACCAAATAGGAATTTGGCCTGAGCAGATCTTGACCTGAAAATTACATCTTTATTTTAATAAAATTTAATTCCAGTATAATCTTCTATAATTTATTTTATGTATTAAAAATGTCATTCTGAGAATGATTCCATACATTTCCCTAGATTGCCAAAAGATTCCATGACACATACAAAAAAGGCTAAGGATCCCCTAGTTAAAGTGACAAAAATGTCCATACCTGTATTTCTCAGTGGTTGGCATAAATACCAAGAAAGATAGATAGGAAACTCCTATCTAAATATGCTGAGATATTGATAGCAACACTTTTACATAGTGGAAAATAACTATGAATAAAGAGGTACATTAATATTAGTGAATAAAATTACTCTCAGAATAGATGAATATGAGGAATTCAGAGAAACACGAAAAACTTTAGGAACTAGTGCCTGAGTAATATAAGCATATCTGGGAAGAATATTCATAGTGACTAAAACAAAGAAAATGAAAATACAACAAAAACTCGAACACTATAATTATAATGAGAGATGTCCTTCCACAGCCCAAAGTAAAGAGATTAGGACATACATCTTAATCCTTTTATTCAGAGAGGTGAGTGATGCCCAAGATAGGGAATGTTGCCTAAACTATTACATACAAGAACAAGAATTATTTCACTTTTATCTTTTTCTCTCTAGTAACTAAAAAAAATCGCTGGCACTTAATAAGTGGTGGTTTACTAATTTATCTTATTGGCTGCTCAAAATAAGCCTGTGCCTCAGAACATAGCCACAGTCAGTATTATTGTCTCCATTTTACATATGAGAACATTGAGGTTTGTAGAATAATTTCATCTTTAATAATTTAGATTCAGCTTCCCTTTCCAGGATCTTTATATTTTAATCTGCTTTATACATCTTAATTTCCCAGCATTGGCCTAATTTCCACTTATTGAATAGAATAAAATATGATATCCCTATATTCCCAACATTGGCATAATTTCAGTTTATTGAACATAAAATATGAGATACTCTGCCTCCTATCTCAGTGTTTGTCCTAAATTGTTTCCCATAGCTGGGATGCATGCCATATTTCTATCTCTTAGAAACATCAGCTTCCTTCAAAATTTCCCTGTATCTTTCCTTTCATTCAAACTCTTAAGAAAAGTCATCTATACTTGTGAATTACATTTCTTTTCTTGACATTCATTTTTCCACCCCTTGGAATAATATTTCTGATACTAGCTTTCAAGTGACACTGTTCTCTCAAAGGCAACCAATGATCCCTTAAGTTCCAAATTCAATGATCATTATCTGTAGTCATTCTTCTTGATCCCCTCTACAACCTTTAACACTATTGACCATTCCCTTCTTCCTTCCCATTTAAGTTTAAGCCACTTTCGAAATGAGGTCAGTTCTGATTTCGCCAGTTGCTAATGCCCTCTTTCCCTTGAAATTACTTTATATTTATAGTGTCTTTACTTCTCTGTGTACATGTTGCCCCTCCCTTCCCCTATGCCTACACCTTAATCAGTAAACTATAAGCTCCATCAGGGCTAAGAATTTTCTTTTGAATCCTCAACATCTAGCACAATGTCAGGTATGAAATATGGTTATAAATGTTGCTGAGTGAAGAGAAGCAGTAATCTGTAAAATGAGATGCTTTCATAAAATGATTTCTAAATTTTCTTCCAAATTAATGTAGACCCCAATGATAACATGGAAGACAATGCTACTGGATGAAATTAAGTTTAAGACTAATTGAACCTTTAATTCTGTTGTCTTTGTCTTTCCGAATCTAGAGTTATCTGATCATTAGTACCTTCTTAGGCTCCAGGTAAGAAGTAAAGCAAATACAATGAACTGTCATCATCTCTCTAATACTGGGGCAAACATGCTCATTTATAATTCATTGTTGGCACTGCATTGTAAACTGTATTAAAAACATAGACAGGTTGGCAGTTATTTGATCACATGCTTATAGTCACTCTTGGCATGTTCAATGATATCCAGCAATTTTGAAGACAGCATTTATTATTCAGTTTTCTTGCCTTACTTTGAAACCTCAGATATTGGTCAGTGACAGCGGCATTCTGCTTGTCTAGGTGGTCTAAAAATAGAATCTAGTGCGGCAAATGAAAGTGACTTATATGTGGCTATATAATCCTAGGGTGGAACTGTTATCAATTTAGAACAACTGACGTTCTCAGAACATTATATAGAACACAAATGATTACATTTGTTGTGGAGAATAGCTGAATGTTTCTATAAATTACAAACTGATTATAAAACTTGAGGATTCTTTTCGGTAATAGAAGTTTACTTCCATATAATGAGGCCTAAACTTTTGTCCTACAATGATCAAGTATTTTTTTTTTAAAGAAACAGTTACTTTTAGGATACAGCTAATTTAAGTCCATTGAGAAAATACCCGATTCTTGAAAAATGTATGGAAAAGAGTAAGATTCCACTCTTACTCTGATTAGTCATAGAGGCCTCAGGCATCCCAAATGAGTCAAACAATTAAAAATAAACTAGGTTTGAACAAGACTTTTGGTCAATTTGAAAGGATCATAGGGGCTTTGAATCATTAAATGAAAGCTTAATATGCCACATGGGAAATATCTTGTAGTTGACTTAAGGGAGTCATAGCCCTGTAGGGCTATGGATGAAATGGCAAGTTTTTCCAAAAATTCAACCATAACGTTTATCTGAGAAATGGTAAAATCCAGATATTAAGAACTCATGAGAGAGGCAATGGCCTTCTTGGCGTAGGAAGAATATATAGAGTCTCTCTCTCTTTCTCTCTCTCTTTCTCTCTCTCTCTCTCTCTCTCTCTCTCTCTCTCTCTCTCTCTCTCTTTCTCATTTACTTCTGCCTAATGATCATTAGGTAATGCACGGTGGAGGGTCATGAATGACAATACTACAAATCCCAGCAACTCTTGGAGCTGCCCCTAAAACCTTGAGAGAGTAGCTGGCAGCCAATCTCTGGGGACCCAGAAAACCAATTCAAGGGGTAATTGTGGAAATAGCTCTCAAAAGTATGTTATAAATACATGCTGTCATTTAATCTTACAATACAGAATTTAAATTGTCCTCAACATTCACCTGCTTCCAGAGCTATAACTAACTTAAGAGTTACAACATACTTTAGAGTTGATGTCTGAGAACACCAGGGTGACTGGGTTCAATATTTGACCTACTAGTCTTTGCTTGATATCCAGGCTGATACAATTAATGTTACATAGTCGTGGAATCTTTCTTCCTGGACTCCAGTGCCTATTCTGAATTCTCTTTCAGGCAGCTTGGTCTACTCACAGGTTGTGTTTGTCCTTCATTTGCGAAGAGGACCATCACATCAGGAAAATGATGACATGATTTGCAGTAGAGTAAATTTAGTCATTCAGTCAGTCACCTGATGAACCTTCATATATTTGAATATAGATATCATGTCCTCTTAAATTTTATTATGTAGCTATACATAGATATACATTTTTTATTCCTTCACCTGACTTTCATACAAGACAGCTCCATATTCTTTCACCAAACCCGTTGACCTTGTCTAGACATACTTTAATATATTAATGTCCTTCCTGAAATATCGTGCTTTGCAATGAACATTTCATCTGTCTGTCCCAGCTGACTAGGACAGAGGATTGTAGAAATATATGAAATACGTGTACAATTAGAAGCAAGAATAGAAAGAATCAGCAGGACTGAACAGACAGCATTTCATATGGAAAAGAGAGTCTTGGCATTTTGCTAGACTGAAAGCTCAGTAGGAATTAACAATCTTATCCGGAGGCCAAGAAACCTAATGCTTTCTTAGCAATAAGACAGGTATAGTGTGAAGAGCAAAGACAACGTTTGTCCCATTGCTCTATGTGCAGGTAAGATCACATTTGGAATATTTTGTTTATTTCTGAATACCACATTTTAGGAAGGACATTTAAAATCAAGTATGTACAGAGGAGTATAGCCAGGATGGTGAGATAACTAAAGATCATGTCCTACCATCATTGATTGAAAGCCGCTGGCATTTTGCCGGGAGAAGAAAAGACTTGGGGGAACATGATGGCTGCCCCTAGAGATTTGTAGGACTAACATATGAAGGAGAAATTAGTTTGTTTGTTTGTTTCCCTGATTGACTCCTTAAGAAGTAACTCGAAACAATAGGTGGAAAATAAGGAAGCCAGTTTAGACACCATTTAGGAAACACTTTCTAATAATTAGATTGACCCTTGGAAGTGAGTGCTTCTCCATCTACGATAGTCGTCAGCTTGAGACTGGATGTCCATTTATTTGTCCAGGGTTTTATGATGTGATTCAGGTACACATTGGATGGAATGATCTGTCAGGCATCTTCAAGCTTTGATACTCTGTTTCTGTAGGGAGAGTGGGGGTGGTGAACAAGTTAGAATGGTAAGAAATACCTGATAGTCTGGAAACTGTCACGTCAATGCTGAGTCAAAAGCAGGAGAACTAATTACTGAATAATCACCATTGCTCCTTCATAAATTATTGGAGTTTTAGTGTTTGTCATGACTATGTTAAAACTTTGTTGTTGTTCAGTCTTTCAGTCAGTCTGACTCGTTGTGACTGTGGACAATAGTATGTCAATACTGTCCATGGGGTTTTCTTGACAAAGACATTGGAATGGTTTGTCATTTCCTTCTCCAGTGGATTAACGCAAATAGATTTTGAGTGACTTTGTTGTTTTTGTCAAGGCTTTTCCATCTTGTCTAACTCTTCATGACCCCATTTTGGGGTTTTCTTTGTAAAGATATTAGATTGGTTTGTCATTTCCTTCTCCAGCTCATTTTGCAGATGAGGAAACTGAGGCAAACAGAATTAAGTAACTTGCCCAGGATTACACAATTAATAAATGTTTGAGGCAATATTTGAACTCATAAAGATGGATCCTGCTGATTCTAAGCCCAGAACTATACCATTGTGCCACCTAGCTGCCTCAATGGTAAAATTACCAAGCACAAATAAAGATAATTGAAGTATTAAGTATCACAGAGAAATAAAAAGAACATTGGGATTAGCGTTGAAGACCTGGGTTTGAGCCCTTGATGTGGGCTTTGTTAGTTTTCTCTTTTGGAAAATTTGCTTAAAGTTTCAGAATTTATGATTTTCTGTTAAATGGGGATAAATAAGATATTTAATGTGGGCAGCTGGATGTCTCAATGGATATAATACTAGTTTTGGTATCTGGAAGACTCATCCTCATGAGTTCAAATCTGACCTTACTAGATATGTGACCCTGGACAAGTCACTTAACCCTGTTTGACTCAGTTTTCTCATCTGTAAAATGAGTTAGAAAATAAGATAGCAAATTACTCCAGTATTGTTGCAAGAAAACCCCAAAAGGGGTCATGAAGAGTCAAACACGACTGAAATAACTCAACAAGAAAACAAAAGATACTTCATTGCATACTTCACTGGTTGTTGTGAGATTAAAATGAATAAAGAGCCTCGTTAACTATCAAGCTATAGATAAATGTGAGCTCTTAATTAACTAATTGTTACCCAAAGATAAAAATAGTGTAAGAATTTTTACTTTGAATTATCAAAATCAGTTCTTCATTTCTTTCATTTCATTTCTTTCAGTTTCTTTGGTATTCATATTGAAAACTGTCCACTGACCAAAAGTTACACCCTACAGGATTTTTTTTAACTTGTGCATGTATCAAAACAAACAAAATTAGCCTTCCAGTCTCATACAACAGAAGCTTTAATCAGGCTGACATGTTAAAGAAGTCTTTACTCACTGACAGAGGTTATTTTGACAAAGCCAAATTAAAGTCTGAGCAGATATTGCTCTACAAAAAGGTATTTTCTGTCCTTAGCAGTTCTCATGTCAATTAGCCTGATTTCAAGAAACACTGGGAAAGGTAGGGATGCATCTAATTGGTCCACCTTGCTGGCCTATGGTCTTTCTGTTATTATTGTGGCTGCTGTTAAAGTTTTTGCTTTTTGGTAAATCTCATCATACCTCTACTGTGCAGCAATCTTGATCAGTTCGGAGCCGAAGAGAAATGTGAATTGTAATTCTGTTTTCATCTTGGCTCTTGGAAAGAAAGCCTGTACCTACAGCACCCATTGAGGAATGGCATAATGTGAAATGATAAGGCTTAAAAGTAGAGTACAATGGAAGAACAAATCAATATGAATGGTTACTGAAAGATCCATATGTACACATGGCTTATTTCTCTTGCCTAGAATAAATTACAAAACAATGAAAGCTTTATGTGAATAAAACCTGTTGTTTCAGCTTAAGGGATAAGTCACAGGAATATCATAAAGTGAGGATAAATAGTAAATTGTCCTAAAATAATTCCAGTACATATAACTATTCTCGAGCCATATTTTTGTGGAAGAAAATTGAATATCTTATCATTCTCGTAAGTAAATGAAAGATTCAATTATAGAAATCTAACTGTGGAGTGCATTTTTTCTGATTGTGTTTAATGAATACAATTGGTGATCTGGTGATTATGGAACATAATATATAAATATATAGATTAAGGGCATTAATCCAATTGAAGACATTAGCAAAAATGGTGGCACATGTAGCTATGCTATCTCTGAAATAGACAAAAACCTACAAATGACATAAGTCAGTCAGGCTGTCAATGAAAAGTGAAGGGTTTCTATCCCAGCTACCAGGAATTTTCATTTTTTTTTATATTCTGTTGTCATGAAAAAAGTATTTCTCTGCTGGTAGGAAAAGTTTCTTAAAAATAGAAAATAGATAGGACTAAGCAACAGCTTGAGGAGGAAACCTGGGCCCATAGAAATTTTTCCAATTTGAGTACTTGGACAATACTTTTCTCTGACAAGCAGCATGGCATATGATTGGAGAACTAGACTTGAAGTCAAGAAGATGTAGATTTGAATTCTGCCTCATACTTACTGTGTGACCAGAAAAATGTCTTTGGCATTCTTTAGGTTTCAGTCTCCTGGTCTATAAAATCAGATAATAACACCTTTGACATATAATTTTGAACACCAAATAAAATGTCTTTAAGTCATTTTGCAAATATAAAATTGCTGTGTAAATATGATTATTAGTGTTCTATTTTAAAACTCAGTTTTAATCCAGCAACATGAGTTTAAGAAAAAAATGAACCTGAATTTCCTCAACAAATCATATGACTCAGAGTGGGTGATGGTCATTTTTTTTCAATTATAAGACTGCACATTGTATGGGCCACCCATTTTATTCTTGGGCTGGCTCACTCATCCAACCTACAATTAAGCTGGCAATACTAGGATGCTCTGAGAGTTATATTCCATGTTATCTCTCTCTCTCTCTCTCTCTCTCTCTCTCTCTCTCTCTCTCTCTCTCTCTCTCTCTCTCTCTCTTCCTCCCTCCCTCCCTCCTCCCTCCCTCTCTCTCTCTGTCTCTCTCTGCTAGAGGTAACCTTGGTGTTTTGCGGATATACCCCTTCCACCTGAGCTTCTACCTGTGTGCTTTCCTTTTACATAAAAAAATCAACCAATCACAATAACGCAATTGTTATTATTCCGTCATTTCAGTTGTGTCCAACTCTTTGTGACCTATTTGGGGTAGTCTTGGCAAACATAGTAGAGTGGATTGCCATTTCCTCCTTCAGCTCCTTTTACAGATTTACTGAGCAAATAGGGTTAAGTGTCTGGCCCAGGGTCACACATGTTGTAAGTGTTTAAGGCTGGATTTAAACTCAGGAAGATGAGTCTTTCTGCCTTTAGGCCCAGCACTCTATCCATTATACCATCTAGGTGCCCTATTGACTTTTGAACAAACAAACAAATGCTTGCTAAATAGTAAGACAGAGCACTGGGCCTGGAGTCAAGAATACCTGAGTTTAAATCTGTCCTCAGACAGTTACTAGCTATGTGACCCTAGGCAAGTCACTTAACTTTTGCCTTATTGGACTAGAGAAGAAAATATCCAACTGCTTCAGTATCTTTACCAATAAAACCCCATACAAAACCACAAAATGTCAGACATGACTGCACAACCGAATAACAACAATTAAGGCAAACACAAAACAAACGTAGTACTTACACAATAGGAGGAAAAAAAAGGCAATAATTGTAACTTTTACTCCATAGAATGCAAAAGTAAAAATGAATGATCACGGTTCAGTCATAACCTTGGGTTTTATTCTCTAACAATTATTGCAGTGTCTGTGTCATGAAAATGGGCACCTTATAAAAACCTATCAGATAGGTACATTGGTGGTTCAAGTCTTAAGCCATGGACAGCATAAAATAAAGCCTAAATGTCTTGATATCCTTGGTCCCTTAGGTGATAATCTGGACCACACAAGAGTAATGCTCTTCTAGGTGCTACTCTTCTGGTTGTCACTTCATTCTTGCTGGCAAAGTCACTCCTCTTTGGTCTAAAGCCAAGGAGACAGTGGTTGAAGCAGTGACAAGCTGCACTGCACCACTATGCTTACTGTGTTTTTTAGAAATTATTACTCTCTTTTAGCAAACATAGTTAAACATTGGGCATATTCAGTTGCAATCAGCTACCTCAAACCAGGGAACTGCGAACCACATATGTTGTCTATTTTGTGCAACTAGAAAATCCCAGGTAGCTCACTACTCATTAAAATTCAGTGGTGTTTTTTTCCCATCTCTTCTGGCAAAGTCCCTTATCCAATAAGCATCATTCACAGTGAAACAGATTCCAAGCTTATATTTCCCCATCTTTTTTCATGTCTCAAACCACAAGGATAATAGAGGACAACTAGGCACCTGAGAGGTCCCTTTAATCAGGTTACTAATGGTACTAAGAAACAATAAGGTCAAAGGACAATGTAAGGTGTTGTTAATGCTTCATTTTAAAAGAGGATAGATATCCCAGGATGGTGTCTTCATTTGCACGTTAATTGGATTTAAGTGAAGCAAAGTTGAGCAAAGTCATAAGCCCACTCTCTCTTCCAGAGCCATTGAAGTCCAATAGCAAGACATAAGTCAAGGTACAGTTGAAGGGGATACCTTTGCTCTAATTTACACAAGAGCTAAGCAGATCTCTCGTTGATCCAGGTTTTCTCCAGCTAATACACAACTTAATGTTTCTCTTCTAGTCAGTCAGTCAACAAACATTTTTACTTACCATGTGATAAGCACTAGACTTACAAAGAAAGAAGAAAAAAATCTCTGTTCCCAAGGAGTTCCTAATGTAATGGAGATAGCATGCAAACAATATTGTATAAACAAGGTATTTACAACATGAATTAGGGTTTATCTTTGGGAAATCACTAAGAATGAGGATAGGGGGAAGGCTTCCTGAATAAGTGGAAACTTTGCTGACCTGTGAAGAAATTCAGTGAAGCCAGAAGGCAGATATGAGGTGAGATGAGAGAAAGTCTCAGGCACAGAAAATAGCTAGTACAAATGCTCAGAAATGCTAGATGAAAACAGCCAAAAGGATCACAGAGTATGAAAAGAGTAAGGTATAAGATGACTGACAAGGTAGGAAGGAGCCAGATTATTAAAGCACCTAAAGGACAAAAATTATTTTGTATTTGATCTTGAAGGCAATAGAAAACCACTAGAGTTCATTGAATGGGGGTTAGTGTGACATGGTCAGAATTGCATTTTAGGGAAATCAGTTTGGCCCTTGATTAGAGGATGGGCTAGAGGTGGGAGGGACTTGGACCAAGAAAAACATTCAGAGTGGGAGAGACTTACATCAAGAAAAACATTCAGAAGACTTAGAAAAGTCCAGGCATGAGGTGATTATGGCCAATACCAAGGTGGTTGCAGTACCAGATGAGAGATGGATGTTTATACAAAGAAATATTACCGAAGTAGAAATGACAGGACTTCACAACTATTTAAATATGAGAGCATAAAGAGTTGAGGATGGAATGGTTAAGTCTCTTGTAAGATGAGGTGGCAATGTATCATGATTTCTGGGTTTTTAGACAAATCGTAGTAATATCTTCATTGAATATATATATTTTGAGATCTTTGTTTAATGTTTTATGATAATAACTGACATTCATATAGTACTATACGGTTTACAAAACACTTTGCTCAAACCAAAGAATTTGGGTAGATATTTATGTAAATTTTCTTCTCAGAAATATTATTTTAGTTAAAGATGTTCTGTGAAGTGTCAGGTGAAACTGGAATAACAAACAATTTAATTTCCTTGTTTTCTCCATATGAATTGTAATCTTTTTTAGAAGACATTTCCCAAATGCTGATTTTGGAAATGAGTCACTTTACTTTTTTGATTTTTAAATAATTGGGGAACAGGGGAAAAGTCAGTATTTTTTTTAAATCTATATAGTGCTTTAAGAAAGATTTAAAAGGTGAAAAAAAGAGTTGAGGATGACAGGGAGGTTGCAAGTCTAGGTGGAAGATGATAATACCTTTGATAGTAACAGAGAAGTTAGGAAGCTGGGACTAGAAGCCAAGACGGATAAAGATTGGATAAAAGGCATTAGATTTTGCAATGAAGAAATTATTAGTTGTTTTAACAACCTGGCTAGCAGTTTCTGTGGGGGTATAAGATTCACCCGCAGCCAGCACCCAGAAAGCTGCCAACAGCACAGGTTCTTTTGATCTGCTTAACAAAGGAAAGCAAGGTAAAAGGGTTTGACAAGCTTACTTTAATTCAGCATACAAATATCATTTACTTAGTTCAGGGAAAAAAGGCAGCACCCTGAACTTCAGAGCAAATTACAAACAAAGCACAAACATCAACAGACAGACCCAATACAGAATCATAGTTACCAACATCTAGGTTCAGCCCAGGAGCTCAGAACAAGGGCTGGCCCAGAGTCACGTGAGCCACCACTGCTTCAGCAAAGAGCTCCAAGGAAGAGGATGCCGATCCCTGGTTTTATATCTTTTTCAGTGTCAGGGGTGAGTCACACACACGACTCACCCATATGACCTAAAATCGTCGCAAAGAAGCTACTTAAACCCACATGGTCTAAGAGCCTCTGCTGTCCCAGAAATGTAAACTAGGCCCTCCCTGGAGTTAGCCCTACCTTGGCCTCCACCTTAGTTGACAATCCATACCCACTAAGGTTTTACACCTAATAGGGGTTTGGGCCTGGGGCTTAGCACCTAGTAAGGCTCAATTAAATACACTGGATTACTCAATGCAAACAAAAGCCAAACTCTTCAGGGGCACTTGTTGAACTAAGTGTTAAGGAGCCCATTTTGCTTACCAACACATTAGTAACTTTGGAAAAAGCAGTTATAGTTGAATGATGAGGTTGGAAGCTAGATTTCAAAGAGTTAAGGGAGAGTGGAAAAAAAAAAGTAAGTGGCAACACCTATTCTCAAAGAAAAATAACTAGAGAACAAACTTGTCAACAGTCAAGTGTCTCAGGTGAAAGCAGCTTTTCTCACCCTTTTCTGTTTCCTGTCCCTGGCTTCTTGTGACACCTCCTGAATTCAGTTTACTCTCTTGCTGCTTTAGCTTGTATTTTCACATTGTTTCTTCTCTTTAGCTTCTAATGACTCAAATAAGAGCCTCTTCATTAATAGTGATCTATCTCTAATTTATGATTTGAAACTCAAAAATCCTGTTATGTATAACCCTAACCTTCTGTATAATTTTCTCATAGTCTCCAAATCATTATTTAATTAAAAATTTCTCAGTTAGAACCATCAACTCTTTGAAAATAATCATATTCTAGAGGATTCTGGGAAGATCGACAAATAGGTCAGAAAACTCCAAGCACTCAGGATTTTCACCGATAAAAGACATGAAATAGCTCCTGAGGAGGGAATACTGAGCAATAAAAACAAATAAGATTAAGGGCAGAACAGGGGTCCCCCTGTAACAATTGGAGAAAATCTAAAGAAAAGTTCAAGAATAAGGTTTGGTCTATGTGAAGGCTATGTCCTAGGTTTGCTCAAACAACAAACAGCAAGCCCTGGGGTTAGCTGGGTTGGGGGGCTGCCTCTGCCCCAGCCACAGGAGCTTTTACCCCTGGGACAGTGAAGGGAGCTGGATGTCTGAGCTAGGAAAGATCAAGAAACACCAGATCCTACAGCATATGCAGAGATGTGGAAGGATGAGAAGGAATCAGCACATACCTGGTGAGTGTAGAAGCAGTGGAGCAGGATGCTGCTGACTATGGGCACTTACAGGAGGCTGGACATCTTGGTTCCAATTCCAAGCCAGAGGGGAGAACTGAAGGAGAGTCTGAGGCAAGAGGCAACATCCCTCACATCCCAGGTGATTATAAAACTAAGCTACTACAAATTAAAAAAAAAAAACTACTTAGGCAAAGGAGAAAGAATCCAACCATAGAGAGTTACTATGCAGTTAGAGAAGACCAGAGTTCATCCTCAGAGGATGATACTGAAGGAAAGAAATCCTCTTCTACCCCAAAGAGTAACATCAAATGGTCACCAGCTCAAAAAGAATTCATAGAAAAACTTTTAAAAAAGTTTAAAAATCAAATCAGAGCAAGGAAAAACTAAAAAAATATCCAACAACAATCAAAGAAAAACAAGATTATGAAAGGAAAGCTAACCAGTTAGAAAAGGAGATCTAGAATCTTGAGGAAGAAATTGACTCCTTGAAAATCAGAACTGGACAAGGGGAAGTCAGTGAAGTTATGAGACCAAGAAATAATCAAAACAAAATATAAAGAATTAAAAATAAAAGAAAACGTGAAACATTTCATAAGAAACATTACTGATCTGGAGAACAGATCATGATGAGAAAATATAAGAATAATGAGACTACCTGAAAGCTTTGATCAAAAAAAAAATCTTGATAAAACAATAGAAGAAATGATTAAAGAAAATTGTCCCAAAGCTTAGAACAATAGGGGAAAGTAGAAAGAGAAAAACAGCCACCGATGACCCCGTGAAAGAGATCCTATGAGGAAAACCCATAGGAATATCATTGTCAAATTATGAAATCCCCAACTTAAGGATAAAATATTGTGAGCAACAAGGAAAAAAAAAACAATTTAAATACGGAGGTGCCACTATCAGAGTCACATGAGATCTAGCAGCAGAGACACTAAAAGACTGCAAGTCTTGGAACTCTATATATTGAAGAGCAAAAATCTGGGGTTCTGGACAAAAAGATCATACCCAGCAAAGCTAAGCATAATCCTGAATAATAAAAAAGATGTTTAAAGAATTGCAAGATATCAAAAATTTGTTTAAAAAAACTGAACTTGATTGGCTAACACGACAAAACATGCAAATGATAAATGCTGAAGCGGATGTGGGAAAGTTGGAACATTGCTCCATTGTTGGTAGAGTTGTGAAATGATCCAGCCATTCTGGAGAGTAATTTTGAACTATACCCAAAGGGCTATAAACATGTTCATACCCTTTGACCCAGCAATACCACTTCTGTGGCTATATCCCAAAGAGATCATACAAGTGGAAAAGGAACCTGTATGTACAAAAATACTTATAGCAGCTCTTTTTATGGTGGCAAAGAATTGGAAATTAAGGGGATACCCATCAATTGGAGAATGGCTAAACAAATTATGGTATATGAATGTAATGGAATATTGTTGTTCTATAAGAAATGAGAAGCAGGTAGACTTCATTATAGCCTGAAATGACTTATATGAACTGATACTGAGGGGAGCAAAACCAAGAGATCATTATACATGATTACAGACACACAATATCTGTAAGGACTAACTTTGATAGACTTGGTTCTTCTCATCAATGCAAGGTTCAAAGACAGCTCCAAAAGACTCATGATGGAAAAAGCTATGCATATCCAGAAAAAGAATTATGGAGTCTGGATGCAGATTGAGGCAAACTGCTCTCCTTTTTTCCTCTTTTGTTTTTGTTTTTCCCTTCTTTTTTGTTTTTCATTTCACCTTTCTCATGATTCATTCCATTGGTTGTAATTCTTCATTACAACTGGACTAATATGTAAATAGTTCAATGTGAAGGTATATGTAGAACCTACATTGGATGACATGCCATCTTCTGGCAGAGGGGGGAGGAGTGGGAGGGAGAGAAAATTTGGAACCGAAAAACTTGAGGAACTGAGTGTTGTAAACTAAAAATAAAAATAACAAATTTATTAAAATTTAAAAAAATCCAAAAAAAAAACCAATGGAACTTAAAGGAAGATTTGACATATAAGGGCCAAGAGAAATACAAAGTAGATACCAGAGATTAATCAAAAATGACTCAATAAAGACAGACTGTTTACCTTTTATGTGTGTAAATGTAAAATGTCTGTTAAGATTATTCATGATTGAGTAATTCATAAAAAGACTGTGGTATAATTTAGTCTGATATGACTTTAAAAAGTAAAGCTGTTGAGTGAGCGGAGCAGAACTAGGAGAACATTATACACAACCACAGATATATTGATTCTGTGATGACTAACTTTGAGAGACTTGGCTCTTCTCAGAAATACAAAGTTCAAAGACAACTCCAAAGGACTCAAGAGGGAGAGAGCTATCTACATCCAGAGAAAGAACTGTGGAGACTGAATGCAGATTGAGGCAATCTGTTTGCTCTCCTTTTTTTTTTCTCTTTTGTTTGTTTTTGTTTTTTGTTTGTTTCTTCTTTATCATGATTTCTCATGACCTCATTGGTCATAATTCTTCTTTACAACTTTACTATTGTGTAAGTAGGTTCAATGCAACGTTACATGTAGAAGATATATCAGATTCCATGCCATCTTTGGGGAGGGGGAAGAAAATCTGGAACTCAAAATCATGCAGAACTGAGTGTTGTAAACTAAAAATTAAAAATCTTAAGAAAAAGAAAGAAAATAAAAAGTAAAGCTGTTTAGGAACAGCTAAAAAGAGTAATTATTTTATAAAAGTGAGGTGTGAGAGCAAGAACTGACACAGAGGAATTAGAGGGAGAGGAGGGCTTTTAGGCTGGAAACCTACTTTCATCAGGAATAATACATATATATTTGGAAGAGTATAAAAGTCTTCTAAATTTGGAAAGAAATAAATCTCTAAGGGGATTGGGGAAGAAGGAGAGGATAAGGGAGGGATTTCTAGAGAGGAGGGTGAGGGAATAGGTCAATGGGGGGATATAGAAGAGGGTTTATGGGAATGGGACGACAGGGGAGGGATGGGGGATTGGTTAAGTGATAGGAGGGCAAGGTAGCAGGTAGGCATAAAATAGAGGAGTTAGGAGGGATAGGAAATAGGAGATATACACAGACATAAAAATAAAGCTTAGAAGTAGAATTTGTTAGAAAAAGTATATGTCTATATGTATGTATGTATATATGCATATCTATGTTTACATATAAATATATCCATGCTTAATTGTAATCTTCTGGGTGGAGGAAGAAAGTGAACAAAGTAAAAAGTGCACAGAAGAGAACAAAAGAAAACTAAAAAGGAAGCAAAGAAAAGATAGCTCTCAACATAACATGTAGTATTTATTGTATAGGTTTTCTTGAAATGGAAATTTATTGCTATATATTTTGAATCCTCTCTTGCATTCTGTTGTGCACAAGACATGTGGTTTTTTCTCTTACTTTGTATTTGTTTCGGTATTTTATAATATGGTTCTTTGTTTTTTTTTCTTTTTGTTGTGTATTTCATTTTGGTAATAAAAAAAAAGAAAATAGTCACATTCAAGCAAACTGTTGGACCACATTGCTCTATATTCATCCTTACTTTAGCCATCACTATTCTTTTATAACAGGTCCTGTAAGGAATTCATCTGAGGAGATATTTCTTATCTTGTCCTTGAAATAATCTCTTCAACATTTTATCTGAAAGTATGTGTTTCTTCTCAGGTTGTTTTATCAGTTTTACACACACACACACACACACACACACACACACACACACACACACATATAATTTTACTGGCCCTTTCAGGAACCAACCTGTTTACATATGAAAGAGGCATTATACCAAATATTATACAAATTGCTAACATTTACATAACTCTCCCTGTCCCAGCCTTGTAAAAAGTTTACATACATTGTATTATTAGAGAATCACAATTCTGTAAGTTAGCTGTCCCCATTTTATAGATGACAAAAGTGAAGCTCATAGAAGTTAAATGACTTGTTCATTGTCAAACAACTAGCAACAGAATTTGAATTTGAACTCAGATTTATTAACTACAGCCTATCCCTCCCATATAATGCTGTTTCTCTATATGCAATAGCAGTGCCAACATTCTTCTGTAATCTGTCTACTTATCATCTATCTCTCTGTCTCTCTTTTTCTCCATTTATCTATCTTTCATCCCCCCAACCTCATAAACACAAATATTCCACATATAGATATGAAATTCACACAAACCTATGCACACACACACACACACACACACGCACGCACACACACACACATGCATTCATTGCTTATTTGCCAGTCAGCTCAGAAAGTAGAAAACTGTCGCTAATCTGACACTTAATTGGATATGCTTTATTCTCTTCGTAATCTTTAGAGGAAAAAAAACCTATCAAACAAAGACTCTCAACATTTCTAATTACAATTCTCCACTTCAAGTTTTGGCTTGTTGCTTCTACACTGGTCATATCTATTCTTCCAAGATTAATGTAAAAGTCTTACAGTAATAGAAACTCTATACTACATAATCAGTGTGAGCTGAATTTGTATGAAGATGTCATTCCTCAAGTACTTTTCTTCCTGTTACTAGATCTCTTCATTCTCTGGTAATATGTTCAGTCTTTTGATAGGCACAGCTTCATTGTTGAGTCACATTAAAGCATATTGTAGCAATATACTAAGGGGCTTTCAGAAAGTGTTAGTCAAGGATGGATCCTAGACAAGTCAAATGTATTTGTCATTTACTACTCTCCATGAACCTTCACCTGATCAAGTGCGATATACAGGGAGGAAGTCTGTAGGCAAAAGACTCAATCTAACCCTTGCAGCTATGCCGTGATGCCGTAATGAAAACTCTGATTCCCCACACACTGAAAAAAAATCATATATCTAAAGTTGGAAGGGACCTCAGAAGCCATTTACTTTAGCCACCATGAATGACAAATTGGGAAACCCAGGCATAGGGGTTAATTGAATTTCCTGAAATCAAACAAGTAGTAAGCAGAAGGGGCAGTGCCTGAACCCAGCTCCTCTCACTCCAGAGGCTATGGTTTTTCTGTTGTATCTCACTCACTCATAATATTGTTATAATGCATTATACACTCACCAGGATTCGTCCTGTTTTCCACATATAAGGGAGAGATTAAAGATGTATGTCAGATACTTTTTTGTATCTCCAAGTCCTAGAACAGTACCTAGAATATAAGAAACAGTTTCTAATTGTATGTAATAGATTCTGGTAGTACAAAGAGATAGATACTTTTCTTGAATACAGTTACTCTGTTTTATTTGTTCCAGAATTATCCTACTTTGATAACATTTTCCTTTCATTTAGTGGGTCAGCCTGAGGAAATTAAATTTCTGCCTCAGAAGGAAAGAGAGTAGGCATCAGAAGACAGGCTATGTTTTGCCAGTAGTGGGGAATGTTATGTGTTTTTTTTAACTTGTGAACTTACTTATCCACAAATACAAACATTTCAATATACAAATAAGAAGAAAGAACATGGAATAGGAAACTTAATTTCTGTAGTGTATGTGTTTTTTTTATAAAGTACATATATTTTATATAAAGTATAGGATTAAATTAAATAGCATTCCTTGTGAATATAAAGAGGAAGTGATGGATAGAATTAAGGGATTTGATCTGGTAGATAGAGTGCCTGAAGAACTATGGACAAAGGTTTGCAATACTGTATGGGAGTAAAAATCATCACAGAGGAAAAGAAGAGCAAGAAAGAAAAATGGCTGTCTGATGAGGCTTTAAAAATAAGTGAGGAAAGAAGGAAAGTGAAAGGGAAAGATATACCAAAATGAATGCAGAATTTCCAGAGAACAGCAAGGAGATATTTTTTTTTAATGAGCAATGAAAAGGAATAGAAGAAAACAACAGAATGGGAAAGAAAAGAGATCTATTCAAGAAAATCAGCGATATCAAAGGAATGTTTCATGTAAAAAAATGGTCATGATAAAAGACAAAACTGATAGGGACTTAGCAGAAGTAAAAGAGGTTAAGAAGTTGTGGCAACGATACATGGAAGATAGCTGTAACAGATCTCATACTGTATTATAAAGTGGTAAGTATCTTTTTTTTTGCCTTAACAGTATTTTATTTTAGTTTTCTAATTACACGTAAAGATAGTTTTCAACATTCATTTTTGTAAATTTTTGAGTTCCAAATTTTTCTCCTTCCCTCCCCACTCCCAAAGACAGCCATCAATCTGATACAGGTTTTACACATACAATCATGTCAAACATATTTCCACATTAGTCATGTTGTGAAAGAAGAATCAGAACAAAGGGGGAAAACCACAAGAAAGAAAAAAAAAACAAAAGAAAAGAAAAGTGTAAATGGCATGCTTTGATCTGCATTCAGACTCCATAGTTCTGTTTCTGATGAGATTAGCATTTTCCCTCATGAGTCCACTGGACCTGCCCTAAACAAATGCATTGCTGAGAAACCCAAGTCTGTCAAAGTTGGTCATTGCAAAATGTTGCTGTTGCTATGTACAGTGTTCTCCTGTTTCTGCTCACTTCACTCAGCATCAGTTCATGCAAGTTTTTCCAGCTTTTTCTGAAATCTTTCTGTTTATCATTTTTATAGCACAATAATCTTGCATTAAATTCATATGCCACAACTTGGTCAGCCATTCCACAATTGATGGCCCTCAATTTCCAATTTTTTTGCCACCAAAAAAAGAGCTGCTATAAATATTTTTTATACAAGCGGGTCCTTTTCCATTTTTTATTATCGTTCTGGAATACAGACCTAGTTGTGGTATTGTTGGATGAAAAAGTATGCACAGTTTTATAGCCTTTTGGCATAGTTCCAAATTGCCCTCCAGAATGGATGGACCAGTTCACAAGTCCACCAATAGCGCATCAATGTTGCAGTTTTCCTACATCTCCAACATTTATCATTTTCCTTTTCTGTCATAGTAGCCAATCTAGTAGATGTGATGTGGTACCTCAGAGTTGTTTTCATTTGTATTTCTCTAACCAATAGTGATTTAGAACATTTTTTTCATATGCTTATAGTGCTTTAATTGCTTCCTCTGAAAACTGCCTGTTCATATCCTTTGACCATTTATGAATTGGGGAATGACTTTCATTCATTTAAATTTGATGCAGTTCTCTATATGGTTTAGAAAAGAGGCCTTTATCGGAAACACTGGCCAATAAAACTATTTCCCAGCTTTCTCCTTCCTTTCTAATTGCATTGATTTTATTTGTGCAAATACTTTTTTAACTTAATATAATCAAAATTATTCATTTTGCATTTCACAATATTCTATGTCTTGTTTGGTCGTAAATTCTTCTCTTTTTCATAGATCTAATGTGTAAACTGTTTCTCACTCTCATAATTTGCTTATGGTATCACCCTTTATGTCTAAATCATGCACCCATTTTGACCTTATCTTAACATAGGGTGTACGACGTTGGTCTATGCCTAGCTTCTGCCATACTATTTTCTAGTTTTCCTAGCAATTTTTGTCAAATGGCGAGTTCTTATTCCAGAAGCTGGAGTCTTCAGGTTTAGTAAACAGTAGATTACTCTAGGCTTTTTCTACTGTGTTTTGTGTACCTATCCTATTCCACTTATCCATTACTCTTAAAGCAGTTATTATGGAAAATAATTTGGAATTGACTAAGAAATAGAGTGGTAGATAAGTGGAATGGATTAGGTACACATTACATTACAGTAAATGACCATTGTAATCTAATATATAATAAACTCAAAGATCCAAGCTTTTGGAACAAAAACTCATTATTTGTCAAAAACTACTAGGAAAATTGCAAAACGGTATGGCAGAAACTAGGTATAAACTAACATTTCAAACCATATAGAAATACAAGGTCAAAATGGATAAATGATTTACACATAAAGTGTGATACCATGAGCAAATTAGGAGAGCATGGAATACTAAATTTGTCAGCTCTGTGGAAAAGTGAAGAATTTTGGACTGAAGAAAATATAGAGAGCATTACAAATTGAAAAATAAATAATTTTGATTTTATAAAATTAAAAAGTTTTGCACAAACAAAACCAATACAACCAAAATTAAAAGGAAAGTAGAAAACGGGGGGGGGGGTATGGATTTTGCAAAAGGTATCTCTGATAAAAGCCTTATTTTTCAATATAAACAACCTAATCAATTTTATAAAAAATATAAGTCATTTCCCAAATGATAAATGGTCAAAGGATATGAACAGATAGTTTTCAGATAAAGAAATCAAAGTGGGGGGGTGGAGCCAAGATGGCAGCTGGAAAGCAGTGACTGGCATGAGCTCCCCACCAAGTCCCTCCAAAAACCTATAAAAAACAGCTCTGAACCAATTCTAGAGCTGCAGAACCCACAAAGTGGCAGAGGGAAGCAGGGCTCCAGCCCAGGACAGCCTGGATGGTCTCTGGGTAAGGTGTGTCCCGCACAGAGCCCCCAGTCCCCAGCTGAGAGGAGCGGAGCTGAGCCGAGCAGAGCCCAGCATGCGTGGCGTGGACCGTGGACCGACCAGACCAGGAGCCGAGCGGAGAGTGCCCTAGTGTCCTGAATTACTGAGCTGTGGCATTTATCAGACCTCACAACCCACAAACAGCAAAGACAACAGAGAAGGTTAGTGGGAAAAGCTGCGGGGACTGAGTTTGCAGTTCGGCCACTGCCCCTGGGGCGCCGGAGGTGGGGCAGCTTTAGAACTACAGCTGCAGTTGCTTCTGGCCCCAGGCCCACCTGGTGGGAGGAATTAAGTGGCTGATCAGAGCAGGAGTGAAGAGCATGCTGAAGATTTAAGCCCAGTCCAGGTTGGGGGCTCTTGGGGAAGGAGGAGTGCTGGTGAGGCAGCACATCCGCCCAAGCGTGGAGCATTGAACTCTTTAGTCTACGAGCAGTCATACCCCACTGAAAAACTCAAGGGTTAAATAAGTTGGCTGGGAACATGGCCA
>CM053623.1:340891546-340915222 GCA_028646595.1 Phalanger gymnotis
GTATAAATTAATTCAATGCCTAGTTATACCTGGAAGTTATATGGGACTCCATGCCTTCTTGGGGAGGGAGGGAAGAAAATCTGGAACCCAAAATTATGTAGAACTGTTTGTTGCAATCTAAAAATAAAAAAAAAATTTAAAAAAAAGAACTGCTTCTGCTGCATCCCACAAGTTTTGTTATATTGTCTCATTATTCTCATTCTCTTCTATGAAGTTAATTGATTTTTATGATGTTTTTGTTTGACCCACTCATTCTTTAGCATTAGTTCATTTGGTTTCTGATTAATTTTTAGTCTATCTTTCCATGGTCCTTTAGTACATGTAATTTTATTACCTCATAATCTGAATAGGATGTATGTAACATTTCTACCTTTCTTAATTGGATTGTGAGGTTTTTATGTCTTAATACAAGGTCAGTTTTTGTGTAGGTGCCAAGTACTGCCAAGAAAAAGGTATATTCCTTTCTCTCTTCATTCAGTTTTCTCCAGTGGTCTAACTTATCTACCTTTTCTAAAATTCTATTCACCTCCTTAAACTTCTTTTTTGTTTATTTTGTGGTTAGATTTATCTAGTATGGAGAGGGTGAGGTTGAGTCTCCCACTAGTATAATTTTTCTATCTATTTCTTCCTGTAGCTCTCTTAACTTCTCTAAGAATTTGGATGCTATACTGATTGGTGAGTATATCTTTAGTCTATGGTGCTTCATTGTCTATGTTGCCTTTTATTAGGATATAGTTTCCTTTTTTTATCTCTTTTAATTAGATTTATCCTTGCTTTTGTTTTGTCTGAAATTGAAATTGCTAAGCCTGTTTTCTTAAAATCCTAAATCTTGCAATTAAATGGAAGTATAATCTGAATCTAGTTGAGATTGTTCTGAGTAGTATTAAATTTTAAACATTCCATTCAGATCTAATTAATTTTAAAAGAATCTAAAATTAATTAAAATTTAATTTAGATAAACCTAAATTTATAATCATGGTGGATTCAAGATTCAATCTCATTCAACAGGACTTCATGAAGCACCTATTATGTGAAAGACACTGTGTATGAGTTAGATTACACAAATCATTCAACATTCTGGACCTGGATTTTAAGAGCTTTTAATACAAAATGTGAAACCACGCAATCAGCAAACAAATTGAAAGGTTTAGCTATTGGGGTCCAGGAAAGGGAGTAGAGGATTGTAGACTAAGTAAAAAGTCCAAGTAAAAAAATGATGATCAATAGAGAATGAATAATTCAGTTCTCAGGAGCCTAGAATATATGCAGTATGGGTTCTAGTTTTATTATGCTTAATCTCCATTTATTTCATTTCAATGTGCACATGGATATCTGGCAATATCTCCATGAAACATAATATCACAATATTTCACCTCAGATGATTGCTATCTTTAGGACAACCCCACAGAGAGTTATTAAACATGAAAAGTAGAGAAGGTGACCACTTTTCTCAATATTTCATCTCACAATAATGTCAACCACTATTTCAATGAAACTTTCTATAGCAAAGATGGTACTAATAAAGCAAGACTAAATTAAAACATCAATTCAGCAAGTATTTATTAAGTTCCTGTTATATTCAAGGCACTGTAAATGCCTGTCCTTAAGTACTGATTTACCTTTTCCTCAAAGTCAATACTATGCTACACTAGGCTATGCTAGGCTAGGCTACAAACATACATTAAGCATTTACTATGTGCCAAACACTGTTCCAAGATCTAGAGTTACAAAAAAAAGAAACGATCCCTGCTTTCAGGAAGCTCACCTCCTTCTGGAAGGATATAATTTGCACGTAATAACTACAATTTAATTATAAATATAAAGTAGTTTATAGAGGGCTAGAAAGATTTTAAAAATACAATCCGGTGGTGTACAGGCATTAGTGCCTTGCAATATTTATTCTAGGGATAAGTTTTAGTAAGGTAGAAATTAAATCGATTGTGCTTTTCATGTAATTACCACATGAAATATATATTACATAAAAATGAATACCAGACTGCTTAACAATCATATCTGTTAATGATGCCCTGTTTGAAGGCAAGGGCTGTTTAATTTTTCTTTCCTCCTAGCCTAATACAGTACCTAAAACATAGTGAATGCTTAGTAAATATGTGTCGATGGATTAGTGATCATCAAAGTGTCATAGAATTAGAACTAGAAAAGAGGGCTAGGAGAAGTGAATCAATATTTATATAGTGCTTTCTATGTGCCAGGAACAGTCCTAAGCACTTTTACAAAGATCTCATTTGGTCCTCACAACTCTGTGAGAAAACTGAAGCAAACAGGTTAAGTATCTTTCCCAGTGTCACACAGCAAATGCCTAGAGAAAGATTTGAACTTAGGTTTTCGTCATTCCAGACCCATGAAATCTATCCACTGTACCACTAGCTGCCTTCTAAGTTTCTTAGGAGCCATCTTGCCCAACCTCTTCATTTTATTACTTAGAAAACTGAGACACAAAGAAATAAAGTAACCCCCAACAAACTCAATGCAGCCAAAAATAAAAAGAATAGCAGGAAACTGGAAAAAAATACAGCAAGTATTTTTTCCTAATGGAGGCTTTTATTTTCTTCTTCTCAGTTTCTGTATTTATTTATTCAGTTATCTATTTATTTTTATAAATTTGTTTTTTATTTTTAGTTTACAACACTCAGATCCACAAGATTTTTGGTTCCAAATTTTCTCTCCCTCCCTCTCCTCCCTGCCTGCCCCAAGATGGCATGTAATACAATGTAGGTTCTACATATACCTTCACATTGAACTTATTTACATAATAGTCTGGTTGTAAAGAAGAATTATAACCAATGGAATGAATCATGAGAAAGAAGAAATGAAAACAAAAAAAGAAGGAAAAAAAAGAGAGCAAATTGTTTGCCTCAATCTGCATTCAGACTCTAAAATTCTTTCTTTGGATGTGCATAGCTTTTTTCCATCAAGAATCTTTTGGAACTGTCTTTAAGCCTTGCTTATGAGAGGAGGCAAATCTATCAAAGTTAGTCCTTACAGATATTGTGTGTCTGTAATCGTGTATAATGATCTCCTGGTTCTGCTCCCCTCACTCAGCATCAGTTCATATAAGTCATCCCAGGTTGTAATGAAGTCTTTTTGCTCCTCATTTCTTACAGCACAATAGTATTCCATGCATTCATATACCACAATTTGTTTAGCCATCCCCCAATTGATGGGCATCTCCTTTATTTCCAATTCTTTGCCACCACAAAAAAAAGAGCTTCCAAAAATATTTTTGTACATGCTGGTCCATTTCCCACTTGTGTGATCTATTTGGGATACAGTCCTAGAAGTAGTATTGTTGAGTCAAAGGGTATGCACATTTTTATAGCTTTTTGGGCATTGCTCCAAATTGCTCTCCAGAATGACTGGATCAGTTCACAACTCCACCAACAACGGAGCAATGTTCCAATTTTCCTACATCCTCTCCAGAATTTATCATTTTCCTATTTTGTCATGTTAGACAATCTGACAGGAGAGATGTGGTACCTAAGAGTTGTTTGCTTTGCATTTCTCTAATCAATAGTGATTTAGAGCATTTTATATGATTATAGATATCTTTAATTTCTTCCTCTGAAAACTGCCTGTTCATATCCTTGACTAATGGAGGCTTCTTCTGAAATATATAGGGAACAAATCCAATTTATAAAAATAAAAGCCTTTACCCAATTGATAAATGTTCAAAGGATATGAATGAGAAGTTTTTAGAAGAACAAAGCAAAGTTATCATCATATAAAAATACTCTAGATAATTTTAAAGTTCTTTTTATTTATTTCATCAAATATTTCAGGTAAAAAAATTAAGTCATTTTAAAATATTTCCAGTTTCAAATTCTCTCCCTTCTTTCCATGCCTCAAGAAGACAAGCAATTTGATATTGCATATGGAAATGAAGTCTCACAGAACATATTTCCATATTAGCCATGTTGCAAAAGAAAACACCAAAAAATAAAACAATGAAAATTGAGATTTAAAAAAAGTATGTCTCAATTTGCATCCAGAATTCATCAGTTTTCTCTCTTTGAAGGTGGATAGCAGATTTTCATCATAAGACCTATGAAATTGTTTTGTACCATTGTATTGATCAGAGTCGCTAAAGCTTTCACAGTTGATCATCCTTACAGTATTGCTATTATTATGTACAATGTTCTCCTGGTTCTGTTCACTTCACTTCACATGAGTTCATAAAAGTCTTCCCACAATTTTCTGAAAGCATCTTGTTCATCATTTTGTATAGCACAAGAGTATTCCATCATAATCAGGCATTATAACTTGTTTAGCCATTCCTCAATTGATGGGTATCCCCAGTATTTCTCATTATTTGCCACCACAAAGATATTTAATATTTTTGTACATATAAGTCTTTCCACTTTTCTTTGATATCTCTATGACATAGACCTAGTAAAAGAATTGGTGGGTCAAAGGATATGTACAGTTTTAGTTCCAAATTCTTCTCCAGAATGGTTAGACCAGTTCCCAACTCACCAACAGTATCTTAAAGTCCCAATTTTTCTAAATCCCATCCAGGATTTGTCATTTTCTTTTTCTCTCATGTGGCCAACAGGTGTGGAGTGCTATTTCAGTGTTGTTTTAATTTACATTTCTCTAATCGATAGTAATTTAGAGCATTTTTTCATGAAAGTATTAAGAGCTTTGATTTGTTCTTCTGAAAACAGTTCATATCCTTTAATAATTTATCAACTGGGAAATTGTTTTTGTTTTTATAAATTTGGTTCAATTCTGTATATATTTAAAAAATGAGGCCTTTATCAGAGACATTTGTTATAAAAATTTTCCCCCAGTTTTCTGTTTTACTTCTAATTTGGGCTGCATTTGTTTTGTGCAATTTTTAAAAATTTCATGTAATCAAAATTATCCTGACTAAATCTTGACTCTCTCTCTCTCTCTCTCTCTCTCTCTCTCTCTCTCTCTCTCTCCCCCCGTGTGTGTGTGTGTGTGTGTGTGTGTGTGTGTTGTTTGGTCATAAACTCTTTTCTTATCCATATATCTAGCAGGTACATTTTTCTATGCTCCCCTAATTTAATTACAATATAATCATTTCTGTCTAAATCATTTATCCATCATGATCTAATCTTGGTATATGGTGTGAGGTGTGGTTTATGACTTTGGCCCAATTGCTTTACAATATTCCTAGCAGTTTTTGTCAAAATGTGAGTTTGGGTTTATTAAACAATGGATTACTATAGTCATTTAACACTGCTTATTGTGTACTTAAACCTACTCCACTGATCCACCATTCTATTTCTAAGCAAGTACCAGATTGTTTGGAAGTTAGCCTTTATTTCTTCACATTTTTTTTATTGAGTTTGTTGATATTCTTGACTTTTTGTTATTCCAAATGAATTTTATTATTTTTCTACCTCTATCAAATAATTCTTTCAGAATTTGATGTGGTACTGAATAGGTAAATTCACTTAGGTATTACTGTCATTTCTATTATATTTGCTTGGCCTCCACATGAGCAATTAATATTTCTCCAGATTATCTAAAGTTTTCTTTGTTGCTGTGAAAAATAATAATTGTACTCATAGGATCCCTGTGTTCCTTTTTTTGCAATAAAATTTAAGTTGAAATAGGATTTGTATGTCTTCACAATTGATATCATATTGCTTGCCTTTACAATGAGTGGAGGAGGAGATGGAGGGAGAAAGAAAATTTGGAAGTCAAAATACTTTTAAAATAAATAAAGCATAAACTGGTATTAGGTGATTAATGCAGTTCACAGAGATTTTAAGTGACTGAAGTAAGATTTAAATCAGTTTTAACAGTGGAAGTCTTTCTACTATTTCATAATAATAATATAAGTAACTACACTAATACTCTGAGGCTATTTTTATACATTTCAAGAAACATTCATTAAGTGACAAGTTTGAGCTCTGTGTTGATGAAGGAACTGTGTCTCAAACAGAGCAAGATAAATGTCCAAGACTGAATAAGTGACAGCAGAGACTATAGCCAAGGTATATAGTTCAATTTTTATAATTCTATTTATACTCATTGTTGTTCCATTACAGTCATTTTTAATTCATTTTTTCCTCTCCAAACTTTTCCAAGTGATTCTTCTCTTGTGAATAAAAAGGAAAAATAAAAAGAAATAATTCAGTGAAATGAATTCACCCATCAACTGCATTTGAAAGTGTATGCAGCATTATAAATTCATAGTACACAACTTTTCCAATGAAATGTTAAGTATGATTATGCATCTCTCTTTCTAGATCAAAATTTGGTCATTGCATATTATAATTACAGCATTCACTTTGCATTTGTATACAAGCCTTCCAATGCTTCTCTGAATTACTCATTTCTACATCATTTCATGCAATATGGTGGAGCAGATGAAGAGCTAACCAAAAAGATCTCTGAAATATTGACATATATTGTGACCTTGGGAATATCACTTAATATTGCTGTAGTGAATTCTCTAAGACTACAAATTGTAGAGAAGGTGACAACCCATAGACAAATTTTCTCATCTTTGAGCTTCTTGACACTCAAAATTCAGCTTGAGTTTGAACTCAGTTCCTTGATTTCTTTGAAATAGTAAAACGACAGATTAATTTCCTAACCCTAAATTGAATGTTCAATTACATTAATGTGAAACTATTTATCCATTCTCCAGAAGATCAAAACTTTTTTTCCTATTTTTATTCTATCATAAAACTGGTCATATAATTGTATGTAGATATACCTATATATAAGTATAGATGTCAATATTAAAATGATATAGATATAGGTATAGATATAGATATAGATACAGATATAGATATAGATACAGATATAGATATAGATATTTTCTCATGATGGTTCCAAAAAAATATGAAGTAAAAAGTTTTACCAAAATTCTATTAATGGGCCTATTTTCCTGTAGACTTTCTAACATAGACTATTTTGAACTTTTTTTATCTTGCCAGTAAGTCAGGTATGAGGTGAAAATTCAGATTTGTTTTAATTTCTACCTTTATTATTATTAGGAAAGTCCAAATTCTTTAGTCCTCTGAAATTCACAAGATCATTCTCCCAATCATGGTAGGGAAAGAGGAGGAGACCAAGGTCAATATACTCTATCCTCCCTTCCCAAGCGTCTCTTCAGGGGCTTAGCTAGAATTATTCTGTACTGGCTCACTACCTGTTCTAATATCTTTAGTACAAAGCTAGCCCTTTGATACAAGCTCCCCATCATGTGACCAAGTCCCTCCTCCAACTAGAATAGAATTCCTCTCAAAGTAACTCCAGTTCAACTTTCAAAGATTTTTCATACGTAGTTTAAAGTTTTTGGTTGATGGTTTGAGACGAATCTCAACAGGTTTCACCCAGAATTTATCACATACTCTAAATGAAGTTAGGCAATTAATCCACATACTCAAGGAAACCAATCTTTACACTGGCACAGGATAAATTATTAGATTTTTTTCTTATCTATTCCGCTATTCTCTTTTAAAGGATTATTTAATCCATTTACATTAAATGTGACAATTGTTAGGTTTATCTGTTCATCTACATCCTTTTGATTCATTTTATCACCTTACTCTTTAAAATCAGAAGTTTGTCCCTGATTCGTTTTTTTTAAAATGTTTCATTGATGGTATTCTATTCCCAGACTCTTTCTTATGCTGAATCTTGTCTACCTTTCCCTTATCAAGTTTCCTGAATGTATCACTATTTTACCAATATCTTTCTTCCTATTTAACACTGTCTTTCTATGTATTCACTCTCACCTTTGACTCTTCCCTTCCCCCAGCTTGATAAGGCTGTGGTTTAAAATGCATCTTCTCCCAATCCAAATTTTTATCTTGAGTAAGATTAAATTGTGATATCTTTTTGCCAAGAAATGTTCATTCATTTTCTCCTCCTTTACGTATCCCATATAATGTGGTGTGTGTGTGTGTGTCCCATTACAGTCTATTATGAATTATTTTTCCCACTCTTGAGCCAAACTATTACATAAAATTATTATTGTTGTTGCTGTTATTGGCCTTTTATGTCATCCAAACTAGTTGAGTTTATGGTATAACAAATTTAAATTATTTTATCTATTTACTTCCACTTTCAAAGAAGCAATAATTATTTGATGTTTCATTGAACAGTTGTGGAGTTAGAACTGATCTAAATATTCCCAAAATGTAGGAATAGTATCGTAGAAAGAGTTCTGCTTCTGAATTCAGAAGACCTATATCCTAAACCCATCTTTGTCACATACTATCTATACTATATTGGATAAGTAATTTAACTTTATGCTTCCAATTTTCTTTAATTGTTAAATGAGGTGATTTCCAAATTCTGTAATTCATCTAGAAGCAGAGGGGTCTACTAGATGGATCCTAAGTCTAATCTTCACAGAACGGATAGTGCTTTCCCACCCTTAAGTTATTCATCCAGGCCCCAGGTATATAACTCAAGATAATAATAAAAAGAGTACTAGGTAGCCTTTATTAAGTGTCAACTATGTGTCAGACACTGTCACATGTACTTTAGAGATATTATCTAATTTGTTCCTCACAACTACTGTTCAAGATAACTGCTATTATCCCCTATTTATAATTGAGGAAACTGAGGCAAATAGAGGTTAAGTAACATGTCCTGGGTCATGTAGCTGATAAGTGCCTGTAGTCAGATTTGAACTCTGGTCTTCTTGACTCCAAGCCTAGTGCTCTATTCTCTATGTCACCTTTCGGCCATGTGTTTAGGCATTTAAGGTATTTATTGAAGAAGTTGGACTTTTAAAAAAGAGAGAGAGTACTTCACTTGTGAGCTTCTCCTACATGGCAGATAAGTTTCCCACTAACAAAATATTTGTATTTCTAAAGGGTCAGAATTGTTTGCCCTTCATTTTTCTCTTTCACATTTATAAGTACAGCACTCACTAAATGTTGTTGGTTAAATTTTTGGCAGACCCAATGTATTTCCCCATGTATAAGACATACCTCTTTTCGAAAAATTTGAGGTCCAAAAACTGGGCGCGTCTTATACAGTGGTTGTAGATATTTTTACTTGCATTTCCTACTTTTTCACACTTGTTGTTTTTGTGCTCATTGTTCCCCATTTGTTACAGGTATATTGGGTTACGTTTTGCCACATTCTGCCCAGAAATGGCTCAGAAAATATTTTCTTACAGTGCTGAATTCAAGTTAAAAGTGATCCAGTTTGCAGAAGTGAATGGAAATTGTGCTGCTGAGTGTAAGTTTGGTCCTCCTCCAACTGAGAAAACAATCTGAGACTGGCTATGGGAAGAAGAAACCCTACTGAAAACACCACAGCCCAAGAAGGCCATGAGAGGCAAGTCAGCAAAATGGCCTGATTTAGAGAGAGAATTGAACATACAGATTGAAGAGTAAAGGGCAATTGGAATTCCTGTGTCCACAAAGATAGTTCATCATGAAGCAAGAAGAATTGCTGATGAAAAAGAAGTTACTGATTTCAAAGGAGCACACAATTAGTGCTTCAGGTTCATGAAATGGAATGAACTAAGCATGCATACATACAAAGACTTGCCCAAAAGATGCCTGAAAGCTACAAGCAGATGAATAAAGCTTGATTTCAATAACTCTATGTAATACATTTTTTTTCAAATTTTGGGTCCCAAAATTAAGGTGATATCTTATACATAGGGAAATATGGTATAATCTTAGTGGACAGGCTCATGACTTTTTAAAAAAACATAATTTTGCCAATATTTTCTACTGTGACCATTTTTTTTCTTTAAAATTGTGATATCACCAGGACAGTGGTGGAGATGGAAGGAAACATATAAGAAAGTACTTGGAAATAATGTCTTAAGTTATTGATACATTATAGTGATAAAAGGATATCAAAACTACACAACCCAGATAAGTGAAAACTTCACCAAAGGGCAGGTTCTGAGGAGCCAGAGATGGTCTGGCCTAGGTGAGGCCATTACAAGCAGGAAGAATGGAGGAATAAATGAGAGGTAGAAAAAAGGATAAAAATCATAGAGAGAGCAGAACATTTAGCAACATTTGAAGTTTTAGAGATATTAAATTACAAACAAAAAATAAAACTTCTATAGAATTAGATAGCCTGACCTGATTTTCTTGTCTATCAGCTATTTTTAAATCTCAAAAAATTTAATCAGAATTTCTTACTGTGGTTAGCAAGCAACCAGTGTTAATTTTTTGATAATAAAAATATATTATATAACAAACTTACATATACATTTTCTAATATGATAATGATGCCTTTCTAGGTTGAGGAGGACTTCACCTTTCAAGCCCTCTCTCAGACTGTGAAATAAAATCAGTATTATACATAAGAATAGCCTATGTGATCTTACACGTGGGATGCATTTTCCCCAAGAAGAATACCTCCTAGAAAACCAAGAGAATATTTTCTTACTGCTGAATTACAAACAAGACATATAGCAAATTTCTCCTGAAAGGGCTATTGCTGGCAGTTTGGTGGATTCAAGTGCCAACAGTTTACACAATTACCAAGACAATTAGATTATTGTGCAGGTTAAAATAGAATATAGTCATAATTATAGATACTGATGTGTGGCATTATACTCTCCTTTTCCTGTAGTTCAAGTTTTAGAATTCAATATTCCTTCCATTTTATTGAGTTTTTTTAATTGTATTATTATTATAGTGTGCAATAATAGAGATGCTTTGAATATAATCCCTGCTGTGGAATTAGATGGGCAGCCACTGTTTCATAATGAATATGCTGCCTAACAAAGGGGATCTTTTATAAACACAACAATAACATTGTGAATTTCATCATTATGAACAATTAGAAATGTACAATTTAATTCCTAGGGTTTTACCGTTAATGCAATACTAGCTGAAATATTTACGTTTCCAGTGCCAGTTTAATTAAGCATATTCATTGTCTTGAATCAAAACATAATTTGCACTGGGTATAAATATTTCAGCATTGAATTTTCTCTGAGTTTAAATACTGTCACTGAGGGTCCTTAGAGTTCATTTCGTACTCCAGCAAATGAGTCATTTTTAAACTAAACCAAGGTTCTTGCCGTCTTACATAGCAGTTCTATCTTTCATGAGAAATTGAATTCTAGCCAGGTGTCATTCTAGAGAATCCCTGAGGTTTATCTCTGCCTTTTTCAGTCTGACATATGTTTTTGATATACCCAGAAAGTGGTGTGATGGAAACCTGTAGAGTTATAACACCCTTGACAAGCAGGGGTCAGCTATAAAGATTCATTAATGAGGCCTCCCCAAAACATTTGGCTCTGATCATAGATGGTGACAATCAGAATGATAAGAGATATGTTCTCTTATCCCATATTGTGGTGACATGCTGCTATTATACTTGAATCATATTTCCAGAAAATGAGAGCAAGTGGAGTTTTCATCGAACAGATTTCATATAGGAAATATAGGAATCTGCTATAAATTTTATTCCCTCTCTGGATTTGGGCAGGATACTGAAAGAGTTTTATATTGCCATAACCAATGGACAAGCCTTCTACTCCTTTGGTATCTATCAATTCAATGTCAAAAATTTTGGAAGGTACCCTAGGTGGAACCACCTAAATAAAAATTTTGGGAAGGAATAGACAAGAATTGTTCAAAACTAGAAAACAGAAGATAGTTTTTATCTGCAATGATGGAGGGAATAACCACCATGATATAATTACAGATCCATGTAAATAGTAAATATCTTAACATGCATATATGTGGTGTCATCTGTAATTTCTTATACCTTATTAAATATATTAAATTAAATCATATCTTTTCAAAATCTGAAAGAAATAAAATGTAATGATATGAATATGTATATGCACATATTTTATAAACATGTATAAAGAAATGTATATTTAATATTGAGAGTTAATTCCCCAAGAGATACAGTTACATAGTATATAAATATGTAATGTATACATATACACATTAATACATAATTCATAAACATATATGGGTATACATAAATGTACATATATTATGATTTATATCTATAATCATTTATTTTTTGCACATTGCATATATTATAATACATAAATAGTTTATGCACACACACAAACATACACACACACACAAACACACACACACACAAACACACACACACACATTCCAGGCAATTGGGTCCAATTTCCTACAGGACACATTTTTTTAAGTAAAAATGTGGTGAAAGCAACTGAGACCTACAAAGATTGTATAACTACAAATAATGAGATGAAACTTGTGAAGTAAAATTGAGGTTGAATTATCAGGACATAAAATTTCATAATGGTGAAGTACACTGGATGTGCAGTGCAACCTCCCAAGAGAAGCAGTGGGAGACTTGTCGTTTGATTCATTTCATAATGGAAAAGACAGGAAACTCAAGAACATGATACAGGGGAATAGACCTGCATAATCAGGATGATGGCTTTGTGGCCCAATAGAAATTTGAGATAGAAAAGACCAGTGATTGTGACAGACTGACAGTAGCATTTGTGAATGGCTGTTTCTGTTTTGTAACATTTTTGACTTTAAATTTAGAACTTTTCTTCTAAATTATATGAAATAATTTATATTTTTTTTCATGAAATTAAACCATGAAAACAATTTGGAAACAAGAGATCTAATTGAATAGCTTAATATTTATGAGATGCAAAAACTGTGTGGCTTAGTGAAGAAAGGGACTGGCCTTGCAATGAGGCAGACTTGGGTTTGAGTGCCAATTCTGACACAAAATACTGATATGACCCTTTAGATGTCCTTCATTTCCCCAGTTCTATCAGGCAATTCTCTAAGACTATAAATTGGAGAGCAGCTGCAGACTGGCAACATTTGAAGGAGTTTCCACTACAGAAATATCCTACAATGAAGAAATTAAAGTTCTATAAACTCCTCCATTCCAGAAAAAAAAATTGTTACATTAATTATGGTGTTTTAATTTTAATCTCTAATAACAATCATATAGAAATCTTTGTGCCACCAAGATGGTAGATTGAGGCAGCCATGCAGTTGAAATCTCCCAGCATTCCTCTCCAAATAACTTTAAAATGATTCCTGAAATCAATTTTGCAGCAACAGAGGCAACAAAGGATTGGGGGTGATGAATTATTCTGGTCTAAATAAAAAACAAAACTTAAGAAGTCAGAAAAAGTCTATGACATTAGGATGGAAGCATCTCAGTAGCTCATTCAAGCAGCAGTGGCAACAGTGACCACAGCTGCTGGATCTTTGGGAGCTTTCAGCCCAGAAAGAGTAAGGAGTTTGGACAACAAAAATGATTACAAGGAATCCTTTGGTGTCACTGTGTGTAGCTGATGCTGGCTGGCAACTCTATTGTCCATACGGAGTTCTGGGTCACAGTTCCTGGGAGGAAAGGAATGCTAGAGGATAGTCACAAGGGAGCAGTGGCCCTGGTCACAATTCCAAAGCCAAAGGGCTAGGGGGTGTATGGACAAAGAAAAAAGAGTGCAGATGAGGGGAACAGTTTCCATACTTCTCTCCATATCAGACCATCTTGGAAGCATTAAAAACTTGCGGACCCCCAGAATTAATTCTGAAAATAGCATGATGAAAAAGCTAGATGTTTGCCACAGGACTTCCCCAGCAACAGGTGAACACAATCCCTCTTTAACATAAAGTTCAAAGGCAAGAACTAGGGTGGAAAAATGAGCAAGTAAAAAAAAATGACTACAAAAGGTATTAAGATGGCAGGGAAGACCAAGACATAAACTCATAAGACCACAATAGGAAAATTGTTACAAAAATAGCCTTAAAGAAAAATTCTAATTGGCCTCAAGGTCAACAAGAATTCCTGGAAGAGTTACAGAAAGAGGTAAGAGTGACAAAGGACAACTAAGGAAAAGAAATGAGAGTTATGGAAGAAAATTATGAAAAAAGAATTAACAGGTGGGTAAAAGCAGAACAAAAATTGACTGAAGAACTCCTTAAAGATTACATTGGGTAAATGGAAACTAATGCCTCAAAAAATAATAAAACAAAGTCACAATAATGAAAAAAAAGAAAATATGGGGGTAAATGGGAAATATCTTCTTGGAAAAGAAATTGATCTGGAAAATAGATCAAGGAGAGATAATTTAGAAATTATTGATCTACCTGAAAGCCATGATGAAAGAGAGGAAGTACATATGATATTTCAATAAATTATCAAGGAAAACTGTCCTGGTATCTTAGATATAAATGGTAATATATGTATTGAAAGAAACTAGTGATCAACTCCTGAAAGAGATCCTAAAAACTAATACTCCCTGGAATATTATACCCAAAATCCAGAGCTCCCAGGTCAAAGAGAAGATAATTTGAGCAGCAAGAGAGAAATCATTCAGATGTCATGGAGCCACAGTTAGGATCAAATGTTTTGGTGGCTTCTATATTAAAAAAGCAGAGGGCTTGGAATATGGTATTTTGGAAGACAAAGGAAAAGGGAAGGGAAAAGGAAAAGGGTTACAACCAAGAATAATCTACCCAGCAAAACTGAGTGTAATCCTTCAGGGAGAAAGTAGAGGTTTGATGAAATAGAGGATATTTAAGTATTCCTAATGAAAAGACCAAAGGTGAATAGAAAATTTGGCTTTGAAATATAAGACTCAAGGGAAAAATAAAAATGTAAGCATGAAAGAGAAATCATAAGGGATTCACCAAGGCTAAACTGTTTACCATTCTATGTGGAAGTATGAGGTGTATCTTCTAAGACCTTTACCTTTATCAGGCCAATTAGAAGGATCCTACATAGAAAGAAGATGTAGGAATGAGACAATTATTTTGGGATGATATAAAAAAATGTATAGATGAGAAAAAGAGATGACCTGTGAGAAGGGGAAAGGGAGAGTTAGCATGGGAGAAATTTTCTCACATAAAAGAGGCACACAAGAAAAAGCTGGTGTAATGGAGGGGGGAAATGGAAACAGTGGCAAGCAATGCTTGAAACATTCTCATCATATTGATTCAATGTGTGTGTGTGTGTGTGTGTGTACATTCAGCTGTGTATAGAAATAAAAATTACCCAATAGGGAAATAGGAAGGAAAGCAGATAAGAGAAGGAAGGGGATGATAAAAGAGACTGCGGATTAAGGGAAGGAATGGTCAAAAGTAAAATATTAAAATAGACTTTTGTGGAGAGGGAAAAACCAAAAAGGAGAGGGAGAGGAAGAATGAGAGATAGAAGGAGAGAGAGAGAAAAAAAACAGAGAAAAAAGGATAGAGGGAAATATACAATAATCATAACTGTGAATGAGAATGGGATGAGCTCAACCATAAAATGGAGGCAGATAGCAAAATAGATCGGAAACAAGTATCCAACATTTTTTTTCCAGAGATACACTTGAAACAGAAAGACACATAGAGTTAAAATAAAAGGTTGGAACAGAATTTATTATGCTTCAGCTGAAGTAAAAAAGAAAGAGGCAGCAATAGGGATCTCAAATATACAAAAGCAAAAATATATCTAATTAAAAGAGATGATTCAGGAAACTACATTATGCTAAAAGGTATTATCTGCAAATGCAGCAATGTGGCACAATAAAGGGCCTGAACTCTCTTCCTGAGTTCAAATCTTGACTCAGATACTTACTAGCTCTGTAACCCCGGGCAAGTAACTTAATCTTGTTTGCCTCAGTTTTTCATCTGCAAAATGAGCTAAAGAAGGAAATTGCAAATCATTCCAGTATCTTTACCAAGACAACTCCAAGTGAGGTCATGAAGAGTTGAACATGACTGGAAAATGACTCAACAACAACAAATATAGACAATTAAGAAATATCTAAAAAAAAATTACAGCACCTTTCTGTGATAAAAGCCTCATTTTTCAAAATATATGCTAAGTATAGAACTGTCAAATTTATAAAAAATAATAGCTGATTGATAAATGCTCCAAAGTATAAACAGTTTTTAGAAAAGGAAATCAAAGCTATCTATAGTCATATGAAAAATGTTCTAAATCCTATTTTTTTAATTTTTAATTTTTTAAAAAAAATATTTTTTAGTTTTAACATTGATTTCCACAAGATTTTGAGTTACAGATATTCTCCCCATCTCTACCCTTCCTCTCACCCCACTGTATTCTAATTGCCCCTTTCCCCAGTCTGTCCTCTCTTCTGTCACCCCACTACCCCCACTTATTCCCTTCCCCCTTACTTTCTTGTGTGGCCAGATAGACTTCTATACCCCATTGCCTGTATGTCTGATTTCTCAGTTGCATGTAAAAACAATTTTCAACATTTGTTTTTCAGACTTTGAGCTCCAAATTCTCTCCCTTCTTCCTTCCTCACCCACCCTCTTGATAAGGCAAGCAGATCATTATAGGTTATACGTGTATCATTATTCAAAACACTTCCATAATAGTCATGTTGTAAAAGACTAACTATATTTCCCTCCATCCTAACCTGTCCCCCATTTATTCAATTTTCTAGTTTGACCTTGTCCCTTTTCAAAAGTGTTTGCTTTTAACTAACCTTTCCCCAATCTGCCCACCCTTCTATCATCCCTCTTATCCCCTTCCCCCCTACTTTCCTATAGTTTAAGATACCCAACTGAGTGTGTGTGTTATTCCCTCCTTCAGCCAAATCTGATAAGAGCAAGGTTCATTCACTCTCTTTCACCTACTCCCCTCTTCCCTTCCATTATAACAGCTTTTTCTTGCCTCTTCTATGTGAGATAATTTGCCCCCATTCTATCTCTCCCTTTCTCTTTCTCCCAATGTATTCCTCTCTCAGGCAGCAGTGCAATGCTTCTGGCTATGACACATCTACTCCTGAGGCTTGCAGGCCAAAGGATAGAAGCACACCTTCTTGAAATTCTGGGAGACATAATGGCTATGTAAATAGTTCTAATCCCTCCCTCCCTGTCTGAGAGAATTCCTCAGGAAAAGCAATGGAATAGAGGAGACAGAAGAAGGGTTCAGTGGCCAAGCAGTGGGAGTTCATGAGTCCCATAAGGGTAGAGTCAGCAGGGGTCAACATCAGGAGCCCAGATGTACCTTAGCACCCACAGGGGAAGTAGCAGACACCACCACAGACAACAAACAGCTGAGACCATTGCTGAAGAGCATCAGTGCTGGAGAGCAGCCCCAGGGGAAAAGGAGAATTCAGGGAGCCAGACCCCTCCTCCATACCTCAGGAAACTTAAGGCTATCTTACACAAAGCCAATAAATAGACTCACAATCCCCAGAATAAGAAACCTTGGACAGAGATCCCTGAGCCCCAAAAGCAGAAATCCTCTATAAAGCCAGCAAAAAGCTAACCAACATGAAGATGAACATGAAAAAGCCCAGGACCATCAATTCATTTTATGGAGACAGGGATGATCAAAATACCAATTTGCAAGAGGATAGCATTGACACTATACCCACATGTGATACCTCTAAAGGAAATGTGAATTGGTCTCAAGCCCAAAAGGCATTACCAGAAGAGCTAAAGGAGTATTTTAAAAACCAAATTAGGAAGGTAAAAGAAAAAAAATGGAAAAATGGAAAAAAAAAACCACTGATGAAATCATGTCTTTAAGAAGTAACATTGGTGAAATGGCTATGGAGATTCAGAATCTAAACAGAGAAAATGACACCCCGAAAGGTAAAATCAACCAACTGGAAAAGGAGACTCAAAAGCAAAGACAGCAAGTCATTAAAAATTAGAATTGAGCAAGTGGAAACTAGTGGCTCAATATGGCATCAAGATGTAGCAAAACAAAATGTAAAGAATGAAAAAAATAGAAGAAAATTTGAAATATCTGATGGGAAAAACAACTGACCTGGAAAATAGATCCAGGAGAGACAATCTAAGAATTATTGGTCTACCGGAAATCCATGATGAAAAAAAGAGCCTTGATAGCATCTTTGAGGAAATCATCAGAGATAACTGCCCAGAGGTCCTAGAACCAGAGGGCAAAATAGTTCTTGAAAGAATCCACTGATCACTCCCTGAAAGAGACCCCAAATTGAAAACCCCAAGAAATATTGTAGCTAAATTTCAGAATTACAAAGTCAAGGAGAAAATACTGCAAGCAGCCAAAAAGAAACAATTCAAATATCGTGGAACTATAGTCAGGATCACAAAGGATCTCTCAGCTTCTATATTAAATGACAGGAGAAATTGGAATATGATATTCTGAAGGGCAAAGGAGCTGGGACTACAACAAGGGATCAATTACACAGCAAGACTGAGCATAATTTTTCAGGCAAGGAGATGGACATTCAACAAAATAAGGGAATTCCAGACCTTCCTGATGAAAATGCCAGAACTCAATGGAAAATTCGATCTTCAAACACAAAGCTCAAGAGAGACATAAAAAGGTAAACAGGGGAAAATAACCCCCACAAACCTTATTAATCAATAAGGGTAAATTATTTACATCTTTATTTAGGATTATATCATCTTATATATGTTGTACATATACGTCAATCTTGAGAATAGTACAGTTATTATGATAATTAAAAGGGATACACATAGAGTGTGGATGTCTGTATTAAATAACTGATATAAGGATGAAAACAATAATTGAGAGATGTAAAGAGAGAGTTCTGGGAGAAGAGGTAAGGAGGTAGTAGAAAATGGTAAATTACATGAAATGAAGAGGCACAAAAGCACATTATAGTAGAGGGAAAGAAGGGAGGGAGAAGAGCAGTATTTGAGCTTTACTCTCAACAGATTTGGTTCAAGATGGGAATAACATACCCTGATAAGTATAGAAATCTAATGTGTCCCACAGGCAGTAGGAAGGGAAAAGAGGGGAAAAAGGGAGGGGGGGGGTGGTCAGAAGGAAGGGAAGAAGTAGGAAGTAGAAAATGGCAAGATAAGGGAGGGGAATCAAGAGGGAGGGTAAACTGAGGAAGGCGGTGGTCAAAAGCAAAACTTTGTTGAGGAGTGGAAGGGGAAATGGAGAAATAAAAGCATAAATGGGGGAAATAGGATGGAGAAAAAGACACAGATAGTAATCATAACTGTGAATGTGAATGGGATGAATTTTCCCATAAAATGGAAGTGGATAGCAGAATGAATTAAAAACCATAATCCTACAATACACTTTTTATGAGAAACACAGTTGAAACAGGGAGATACCCACAGGGTAAAGATAAAAGGCTGGAGTAAAATATATTGTGCTTCAGGTAAAGTAAAGAAAGCAGGGGTAGCAATCCTAATCTCAGACAAAACAAAAGTAAAGATAGATCTAATTAAAAAGAGATAAGGAAGGACACTACATCCTGCTAAAAGGCACCATAAACAATGAAGCAATATCATTGTTTAACATATACTCACCAAATGGTATGGCATGCAGATTCCTAGAGGAGAGGTTAAGGGAGTTACAGGAAAAAAATAGACAGTAAAATTATAATAGTGGGAAACCACAACCTCTTTCTCTATGAACTAGATAAATCTAACCTCAAAATAAACAAGAAAGAAGTTAAGGAGGTGAATAGAATTTTAGAAGAGGGAGATGTGACAGACCTCTGGAGAACCTGAATGGGGATAAAAAGGAATATACTTTTTTGTTTTCTCAGTGGTATATGGCACATACTCAAAAAATTGACCATGTACTAGGGCATAAAAACCTCACAATACAGTACAGGAAGGCAGAAGTATTCAAAGCATCCTTTTCAGATCATGATGCAATAAAAATTATTTGTCGTAAAGAACCATGGAAAAATAAGCTAAAAATTAATTGGAAACTAAATAATCTAATTTTAAAGAATGAGTGGGCCAAAGAACAAATCACAGAAACAATTAACAACTTCATTCCAGAAAATGACAATCATGAGACAACATACCAAAACTTATGGGATTCAGCAAAAGCATTTCTTAGGGGAAGTTTTATATCTCTAAATGCTTACATGAATAAAATAGATAAAAAGGAGATCAATGAATTGGTCATGCAACTGAAAAAGCTAGTAAAAGAACAAATTGAAAATCTCCAATTAAATGCCAAATTAGAGATACTGAAAATCAAAGGAGAGGTTAATAAAATTGAAATTAAGAAAACTATTGAATTAATAAATAAATGATATGGTATTATGAAAACAACCATTAAAAGTGGTAAACATTTTGTCAATTTGATTTAAAAAATAAAAGAAGAAAATCAAATTACCAGCATCAAAAATGAAAAGGGTGAACTCACCTCCAATGAAGAAGAAATTAAAACAATAATTAGGAATTATTTTTCCCAATTGTATGACCATAAATTTGACAACCTTAAGGATATAAATGAATATCTATAAAAAATATAAATTGCCCAGGTTAACAGAAGAAGAAGTAAAATTCTTAAACAATCCCATTTCAGAAAAAAAATGAGCAAGCCATCAGTGAACTCCCCAGGAAAAAATCTCCAGGGCCAGATGGTTTTACATGTGAAATTCAATCAGAATATATGCCATCTTGGGGTGGGGTGGATGGTAGAAATGGGGAGAAAATTTGTAATTCAAACTCTTATGAAAATTATTGCTGAAAACTAAAAATATTAAATAAAGAAAAAAGAAAAAAGAAACAAAGCTATCATTCTTTGCAGATGATATGATGACACATTTAGAGAATCCTAGAGGATCAAATGAAAAAGTGATTAAAAAAACAAACAACTTTAGCAAATTCACAAGATATTAAATAAAGCCATATAAGTCATAGACATTCTTATATATTACTAAGAAAGCCCAACAGAAAGAGATAGAAAGAGAAATTCCATTTAAAGTTCCTGGAGACACTATAAAATATTTGGGAGTCTACCTGCCAAAACAAACCCAGGAACTATATGAACACAATTACAAAATACTTTCTGCACAAATAAAGTCATATCTAAATAATTGGAAAAACATCAATTGTTCATGGGTAGGCTGAGCTAATATAATAAAAATGGTGATTCTACCAAAATTAATTTACTTATTCAGTGCCATACCAATCAAGCTACCAAAAATTATTTTATAGAGCTAGAAAAAATAATATCAAAATTCATCTGGAAGAATAAAAGTCCTAATATATCAAGGGAATTAATGAAAAGAAATCCTAAGGAAGGTGACCTAGTCATGCCAGTTCTTAAATTGTACTATGAAGCAGCTGTCATCACATCCACTTGGTAATGGCTAAGAAATAGTGGGGTAGACAGGTGGAATAGGTTAGGTACACAGGACAGAGTAATCAATGATTATAGCAATCTACTGTTTGATAAACCCCAAAACCCCAGCTTCTGGGATAAGAAATCACTTTTTGGCAAAAACTTCTGGGAAAACTGTAAAATTATATAGCAAAAACTAGATAGAGACCAAGGTCTGACACTGTCTACCCAAATAAAGTCCAAAGGTCTACACCATCTTGGTAAAAATGCTGATATTTGAAATAAATTATGGGAGCAAGTCATAGTTTTATCAGTCAGATTTATGGGGAATGGAGGAATTTGTGATCAAACAAGAGATAGAGAACATTATAAAATGCAACATGGATAATTCCAATTACATTTAATTGAAGTTTTTGTACAAACAAAGCCAATGCAACTAAGATTAGGAGGGAAGGAGAAAACTGGGAAAGAATTTTTATATCTAGTATCTCTGATAAGGCCTCATTTCTAAAATATGTAGAGAACTGAAATTAATTTACAAGAATGCAAGTCATTCACCAATTGATAACTGGTCAAAGGATATGAACAGGGAGTTTTCAGAGGAAGAAATTAAAGCTATCTATAGTCCTATAAAAATGCTCTAAATCACTATTGATTAGAGAGATGCAAATCCAAACAACTCTGAGGTACCACATCACACCTATCAGATTGACCAATGTGACAAAACAGGAAAATGATAAATGTTGGAGAAGATATGGGAAAGTTGCAATACTAATTCATTGTTGGTAGAGTTTTGAGCTGATCCCACCATCCTGGAGAGCAATTTGGAACTATGCTCAAAGGGCTATAAAAATCTGTATACCCCTTGATCCAGCAATATTGCTTCTAGGGCTACATCACAAAGAGATCATAAAAATGGGAGCAGGATACAAACATACAAAAATGTTTATAGAAGCTCTCCTTGTCATGGCCAAGACCTAGAAATTGAGGAAATACCCATCAATTGAGGAATGACTGAACAAGTTGTGGTATATAAATATAATGGAATACTATCGTGCTATAAGAAATGATGAACAGGCAGACTTCGGAAAAACTTGGAAACACTTATATGAACTGATGTTGAGTAAAGTGAGCAGAACCAGGAGAACATCATATGCAGTAACAGCCACCGTGTGTGAAGAATGATTTTGATAGACTTAGCCCTTCTCAGCAATTCTAGGAACTAAAACTTTTCCAAAGGACTCATGATGGAAAATGTCATCCACATACAGAGAAAGAACTATAGATTACAGATGCAGAGAGAAGCAGACTTTTTTTTCTTTTGTTTTGTTTTGTTTTCTTTCTCATGGTTTCTCCTATTCCTTATAACTCTTCTATGCAACATAACTAATGTGAAAATGTATTTAATAGGAATGTATGTATACAGCCTATATCAGATTGCATGCCATCTTGGGGAGGGAGATGGGAGAGAGGGGGTGAAATTTTAAACTTATGGAAATGAGTGTTGAAAATTGAAAATAAATAATCTATATATATATATATATGATGTGTGTGTTTGTGTGTGTATATATATGTATATATACATACATACATATATATGTATATATATACATATACATACATATATATATATATATATATATATATATATATATATATATATAATATGAAAATCATGAGAAAAGAATCAAAAGCTTGGTAAAGGAGACACACCAAAAAAATAATGAATAAAATAACATCTTAACAAAAAAGACTAGGCCAAATAACAAAAGAGGTCCAAAAAACCAATGAGAAGAAGAATGCCTTAAAAAGCAGACTTGATCAAATGGAAAAAGAAGTCCACAAGCTCACTGAAGAGAACAATTCCTTAAAAATCAGAATGGAGCAAATGGAAGTTAATGACTTCACAAGAAATCAAGAAAAAATAAAACCAAACAAAAAGAAAGAAAAAAAAAACTAGAAGGTAATGGAAATATCTCATTGGAAAAACAACTAACCTGGAAAATAGATCCAAGAGACATAATTTAAAAATTATTGGACTACCTGAAAGCCATAATAAAAAGGGGGGATGGGCATAGACATCATCTTTCAAGAAATTATCAAGAACAACTGCCACGAGATTCCAGAAGCAGAGGGTAAAATAGAAATGGAAAGACTCCACCAATCACTGCCTGAAAGAGATCTCAAAGTGAAAACTACAAGAATATTGTAGCCAATTTCCAGAGTTCCCAGGCCAATGAGAAAATATTGCAAGCGGCCAGAAAGAAACAATTCAAGTATAGTGGAGCCACTGTCAACAACACAAGATTTAGCAGCGTCTATGTGAAAAGATTGAAAGGCTTAGAATGTGATATTCCAGAGGGCAAAGGAACTACTGTTACAAGCAAAAATCACCTACCCAGCAAAATTGAGTATAATCATTCAATGGAAAAATTGGGAATTCAATGAGATAGAAGTCTTTCAAGCACTCCTGGTGGAAAAACCAGAGCTAAATAGAAAATTTGACTTTCAAATACAATACTGAAGAGAAGCATAAAAAGGCAAATTGGAAAGGGAAATCATAAAGGACTTAAAAAGTTTAAAGTGTTTATATTCCTACCTAGGAATATGATATTTATAACTCATAAGACTTTTCTCATTATTAGTTAGAAGTAGTACATATAGACAGAGGGTACAGGT
>CM053623.1:340915322-340933649 GCA_028646595.1 Phalanger gymnotis
CAAGAAATTTATTTAGGCCCCACCGCAGCAGAACTGTGAACCAGCCTCCCCATTCCGACATCTTGACAAAAAGACTCCAGGCCCAGAAAGCCCACCTCACAAGAGTAACCAGGAGGCCACAGAAAAACAAGATAGTATTTAGCCAAATCATTTTTACTGGCCTCACATTCCTGCTCGCACTCCTGGGTCTACACACGGGTAAGCCCTGCTTCCGCAGCTTCCTACCTCCGCAGCTTCTGGTTTCCACAGCTTCCGGCTTCCGCAGCGGCTTCCACTTCCACTGAAACTGTCTCTTGGCTCACCTTTCCTCACAGCCACACCTCTGGCATTCTCAAGCCCCACCTCAACGACTAGAGACCATTGGTTCCCTAGTTGGACCCTCTTAAGTCATTAATCTATACCCACACAGGTTTCATACCTGATAGGGCTTTGGGCCTGGGGCTTAGCACTTAACAGCTGAAAGTACTTCCACTCAAAAGGAACAAAAGCCATACTAAGGAGACAATTTTGCTTAACAACACACCTGGGATAAAGGAAAAGGGAGCAATAGAATGGGGTAAATTGTCTCACATAAAATAGGTAAGAAAAAGCTTTTTCAATGGGGGAGAAAAGGGGGGAAATGAAGCAGACTGAGTGAACCTTACTCTCATCATAATTGTCTCAAAGAGGGAAAACATACACAGTCAATTGGGTATAGAAATCTATCTTACACTACAGGAAAGTAGGAGGTGAAGGGGATAAGAGAAGGATAGGGGTTGTGATAGAAGGGAGGACAGATTGAGGGAGAGTGTAGTCAGAACCAAAACACTTTTGAAGAGTGACAGGATGAAAGGAGAGAAAGAATAGAATAAACTATAGGGAGTATAGGATGGAAGGAAAAACAGTTAGCAATACTAATTGTGAAAAAAAAAATTGAAGCAAGTTTATATGTTGAAGGACTCATTTCTCAAACATATAGATAATTGAGTCAAATTTATTAAAAATGGGAGTCATTCTCTAACTGATAAATGATCAAAAGATGTAATTGGTTTTCAAATGAAGTAATCAAAGCTATCTATGGTAATATAAAAATATTCTAATTCATTATTGATGGAGAAATGCAAATTAAAACAACTCTGAGGTACTCCCTCGTATCTATTAGATGGCCTAATAGGACAGAAAAGGTAAATGGCAATGTTGGAAGGATGTGGGAAAAAAATGAGGCATTTTTGGTTGAATTTTGGTTGAATTATGAACTGCTTCAACCACTCTGTAGAGGAATTTGGAACTATTCCCAAAGAGCTATAAAACCAGGCATACTCTTTGACCTAGCTAGCAATACCACCACTAGGTCTGTGTCCCAAAAGAGATAAAGAAAAACGAAAAGGAAAATAACATTCATAGAAGTTTTTTTTTTTCTGGAGGAAAAGAATTAGCAATTGAGAGGATGCCCATCAACTGGGGAATGGCTAAACATGTTGTGGTATGTGGCTCTGATGGAACACTATTATACTCTAAGAAATGATGAGCAGGATGCTCTCAGAAAAACCTGGAAAGACTTTGTGTACAAAGTAACAGCAGTATTGTAAGATGATCAGACATGGATGACTTAGCTATTCACAGCAATACAATGAATCCAAGACAACTCTGAAGGGCTTATGATGAAAAATGCTATCCACTCCCAGAGAAAGAACTAGTGGTGTCTGAATACAGATTGAAGCATACTTTTTTTTTTACTTTCTTTATTTTTCTTGAGGTTTTTTCAATCTATGTTTTCTTTCACAACATGACTATGATGGATTTGTTTTTCATGACTACACATACATAATTTATATGGAATTATTTGCCTTCTCAATGGGGGAAGGGTAGAAAGAAAAGAGAGAATTTGGAACTCAAAATTTTAAAAACAAATTTTAAATTTTTTTATTACTTGTAACTGGGGAAAAATAAAATTCTAAATAAATACAGTTTTTAATTAAGGAAAAGAAACCTGAGTTCAAATTCAGAGTCTCTTGTGAACCATACTGGTTAAATAATAGTATCTGGTTCTAAACATGCACTCCATGCTCTACTGATTTGTGTTTAGGTATCATGGACAAGAAGAAACTTCTGTAAATAATTTATAAATTCCATAAATACTTTCATAAATACAAGCTATATGAATGGAATTGGTGACCTTCTGAATGGACTAATCCACCAATAAGTTAGTTAATAGAAAATTACTTACTGAAAGGCAATGATTCAGTCTTAGGGAGACAATTATTCACGCTTCATTATTTTGGAATAGAGAAGGGTCCTCTCTGCCATACACGATATGACAAAATGCTCATTTGTTCAGGAGATTTAATGTTTTTTGCCTCTCTTCTCCCTCCAGTCACTCTCCTTATACATTTATCCGTGATTCAAAATCCAACTGACGTCCCACTTGTAATAATAATACAATAGTTATTAGGTGCTTACTATGTGCCAGAAACTATGCTAAACTTTGGAGATACAAATAAGAAAAAAAAAAAAAAAAGAAAGTCCTTGCCTTCAAAAAGCTTACAAATAATGAGGGAAGACACCCACAAAAGGAAATTGACATGCTATGGGATAAGGGGAGGAGACAGTATCTGAGAGGGCATGATGAGGTTGGAGTTAAATATAAAGAGCACAGCTGATAAGAAACGAGGAGTTGCCTGGGCTTCTGAGCCCTCCTTAAAAGGAGACTTTGGGACCAAAGTCAATACTGCTTATTACATAATATTGTTTTAGACATTTCAGATCCTATTTACCTACCTAGCTCTTCTGTCAACTATGGCATTTATAGTCTGCACTATACAGTATACCCCACCCTGCATTGCTTGGTTAACTACTGTTTTATATCACCAGTCTCACTTTGTACTCCAGAATCATCTGGATCCAGTGACCTGATATTCATCAGGATGACTGGAGATGACCCAAGATGCGATGGGAGACCTTGCCCCTTTTAGGCTCAAGGCTTTTCATGTACTCACTTAGAGTGAGGTAAGGCCCATTCAGTGAAACTGGTGATGTTGCACAGCTCTCCCTCACTCAAATCAAAGTCAACTGCAAGTCATGTCATTTCCCTGATGTCATGGTCCTCTTCAAAAATGAAAGACAAAAACAACTTTGTTATGTACTAGACTTGTTTTGTCCACTGCACTTCAAGTCCCTTTAAGGACAAGAACTAGCTTATACTTTTCCAGATTTTATTTTTGTATGCTGAGAATGACTGGGGCCGGCTGTCATTTCAACACATATTTAGGTGACAAGCAGTGTGCTAAGTGCTGGGAAGACAGACATTAAAGAGTCTCTGCTGTAGAGGAGCTCACAGGGAGAGGTGGGTGGGAATAATCTGTACGCCCATCAGAAAATGCCAATCTGTAGATGTTAAATATCCTTCTCTTGTATAGCGCTGTGAATTCATTGATGGGAAGGATCTCCCAGGGATGAACTCACTTGACCAATACAAATCAGCACCTTCTTTACTATTTATCAGGTTTGAATGTTGCACGGGGCACAGTTGAGGTAAGTATTACAGAGTCACGCAACAAATATGTGTCAGAGGCAGGACTCTAACCCAAGACCTTCTGATTCAGAAGGTGGCTCTTCACTACTCCACATTGCATCTCATACAAATTAAATACAAAATAATATAGCTGGAGAGTAGGGGAGGAATCCTAGTAATTGTGGATATTAGGAAAGAACTTGTGTAGCAGGTGGCATGTAGCTGAGCTTTGAAGTGATCCAAGGGTTATAAGAGGTGGATGTGAAGGAGATTATTCCAGGTATGGGACTGGAGCAAAAGCTCCAGATGGAATATCATGTGTGGGGAATACTAAGTGGCTAATTTGGCTAGATCATAGAGTTTGTGAGGGGGAGCTATGTGAAATATGGCTGGAAAGACAAGTTAGAGCCAGACTGGGATAAGATTTAAATACTCAACAGGGAAGTTTCGATTTTCTTTCCTAAAGCCATTTGGAAGCCATGGAGCTGTGATTTGGTGAGATCAATATTTTAGGAATATCAATATGGTAAACATGTAGAGCAGTGGTGTCAAACAGAAATAGAAAACCACAAATTAAAATTATCTATGTTGTACTATATCTTATTTAATTTTTTTAAAAAATATTTCCCAATTACATATCAACATATATACATATATATATACATATATATATAAATTTATTTATTTTCAGTTTTTAACATTCACTCCCACAAGATTCTGAATTCCAAATTTTCTCTCCATCTCTCTCCGTCCCCTCCATTCCAGGACATCGTGCATTTTGATTACCCCTTCCTCTAGTCTACTCTCTCTTATTTACCATCGACCCCTTTTTCTTATCCCCTTCCTTTCTATTCTACAGTAGAGAAAGATAGATTTCTATACCCTATTGCCTATATATCTTATTTTCCAGTTGCATGTAAAAACAATTTTTAACATTCATTTTTAAAGCCTTGAGTTCCACATTCTCCTCCCTTCCCTCAGCCTCACTGACACAGCAAGCATTTTGAAATATGTTATACATATGTAGTGATGCAAAGCACTTCCATAACACTCATGTTGTGAAAGACTAAATATATTACCCTCTATCCTGTCCCACCCTCCATTTATTCTATTCTTACCTTTGACCTATCCCACCACAAAAATGTTTGTTTCTGATTTTCCCTTCCTCCAATTTGCCATCCCTTCTAATATTATCCCCTCTCTTATCCCCTTCCCTCCTGCTTTCCTGTAGGGTAAGATTGATTTCCATACCCAATTGAGTGTGTATGTTATTGCCTCCTAAATCCAAATCTGATGAAATTAACGCTCACTTATTCCTTCTTACCTCCCCTCTCTTCCTCTCCATGGTAAAATTGTTTTCTTGCCTCTGTTACATGAGATGATTTACTACATTGTACCTCTTCCTTTCTCTTTCTCCCAGTACATTCCTCTTGTTACAAATTTCATCATTCCACATAGGAATATAAACAGTTCAATTTTCAGAAGTCCCTTATGGTTTCTCTTTCCTGTTTACCTTGTCATGTTTCTCTTGATTCTTATATTTGAAAAGCAAATTTCCTATTCAGCTCTGGTCTTTTCAACAAGAATGCTTATAAGTCCTCTATTTCATTGAAATTCCACTTTCTCCCCTGAAATATTATACTCAGTTTTGTTGGGTAGGTGATTCTTGGTTTTAACCTTATCTCCTTTGACCTCTTGAATATCATATTCCAAGCCCTCCAATCCCTTCTTGTAGAAGCTACTAAGTCTTGTGTTATCCTCATTGTGTTTCCACAATACTTGAATTGTTTCTTTATGACTGCTTAAAATATTTTCTCCTTGACCTGAGGACTATGGCATTTGGTTACAATATTTCTAGGAGTTTTCCTTTTAGGATCTCTTTCAGAAGGTGATCAGTGGACTCTTTCCATTTCTATTTTACCCTCTGGTTCTGTAACAACAATCTTGCTAGCAGCTACTGCAGCTGTGTAAGACCAGTAGTACCAGCAAACAGAAGGGCTGCCAACACAGCCTTTTCTAAGGAAAGCGACTTTAAAGGGTGGACAATCTCAGTTTAATTAAACATACATATATCATTCACTTAGTTCAGGGGGAAAAGATCAGCCCCCTGAACTTCAGGGCAAATACAAACAGACATTAAAAGGATATATTATAAACAGATCACTTAACACAAACCAGTCTATCCATAGCAATACATAGTTACCAGAGAAGCACCAACATCTGTTTGCATAATCAAAGCTGGTGGGGGAGTGGGGGTGCCTGGCTTGGCTTCACTGACTGGCCCCAAGTCTCATCACCCACATTCTTTCAACGAGTGTGCCCCCAAAAGCAAAATGCCAACCTTGCAACATATATACCCTGTTCAGGACCCTGAGGGCTGGGGCCAATTAGCATTTAGGGGGTGGGAAGCCAGGGTGTGTGAAAGCTCCTCATCCACCAGCACCACATCATATACAAATCAATGACTCTCCAGTACCCCAGTACTGAGAAGCATTCCAACACAAAACATACTACTTTACCTGCCCTGTTCAAATAAAGGCCAGACTCATTAAAGTCCTTTGGTCACCTTAGCATGCCAAAAGAGAAGAACAGCAAAAAATCCTGCCCTGATTACCATTACATAATCCACCCCTTCCAGGATCTTTGGCCTTAAGGTAGCCATTGAGAACTAAAAATTCAGAAGTCAGAAGAGAAGCTATAATTCAAAATTCAGCCCAAGGAGAAAGAGTATGAACTCCAAGTCCACAGAGCAGCAGAAGAGAGTTCTGAGGGGAGAGTGGAAACCAGAGAGCTACAGACCAGAGGACTGAAGGGGGGAGAGGACACACGCAAGCAGACAGGATTCATGAGTGATTATTTACAGGAAGGCCATAGTGTCAGGGGGCGGGGGCGGGGGAGGGGGAAGGTTACAGGATGAATTGATTCTGCTGTAATACTGTTTTTTTAATCTCCTTATTGCTACATTGAGGTGGGCTTACTGGTTTTGGAATACAATTACTGCTGTATTGAATTGCAACTACTGATTCTGGAATTTGATTCTTTGGTGGCTAAATAAATGTTATGCTTCTTCTGCCTTCTCCCTAGAGAATTTTTCATACTTTATGATTCTGAACCATACAGGCATGTTCATGGTCATCCTTGAGGTCATGATACAGGTTCTAGAATATCAGGGCAGTTTTCTTTGATAATTTCTTGAAAGATGAGGTCTAGGCTCTTTTTTTGATCATGGCTTTCAGGTAGTCCAATAATTTTTAAGTCATCTCTCCTGGATCTATTTTCCAGGTCAGTTGTTTTTTTTTTTTTTCCAATGAGATATTTCATCTTGTCTTCTATTTTATTTTTTACTCCTTTGGTTTTGTTTTATGATTTTTTGATTTCTCATAAAGTTATTAGCTCCCATTAGTTCGATTCTAAATTTTAAGGAATTATTTTCATCAGTGAGCTTTTGAACCTCCTTTTCCATTTAGTGAATTCTGCTTTTCAAGGCATTTTTCTTCTAGTTGGCTTTTTGGACCTCTTTTGCCATTTCGGTTAGTCTATTTTTAAAAGTGTTATTTTCTTCAGTATTTTTGGGGTCTCCTTTAGGAAGCTATTGACTCATTTTTCACAATTTTCTTGCATCACTCTCATTTCTCTTCCCAATTTTTCCTCCACTTCTCTTACTTGATTTTCAAAATCTATTTTGAGGTCTTCCATGGCCTGAGACCAATTCATATTTTTCTTGGAGGGTTTGGATGTATGCACCTTGACTTTATTGTCTTCCTCTGGTAGCATGCCTTGATCTTCCTCGTCAATAAGCATATAAGAAAACATCTTTTCAACAATAAAAGTCCTATAGTCTTATTCTTTTCCCCATTTGCTCATTTTTCCAGTCAATTATTTGATTTTTTTGAGATCTTTGTTAAGTGGAGAGTGTATAAGTTTTGGGGGGTTTGTGTAACTGTTTTCAGAGATACATCTGGAGACCTGTAAATTCTCAGTTCCTCCAGAGAGGTATGATCAAAAGAAAGGTGTTTACTCCTGTCCAGGCCTGCTCTCTCTCCTGCAAGCAAACAGAGACACTCTTTTCTGCCCTGGAACTGCGAGGAGGGTTCTCTGTCTACAGCCCCACCAGCTCTCCTCCTCACTCTAGGACCACCACCAGGACTGTGATCCTGATAAGCAGCTGTTCTCTGACTGTCCATAGGCTGAGAGCTCCAGAAGCAGCTGTCACTGCATAAGTGGCTGCTGCCACCCTGGGACTAGGGCTGGGGCTATGACTGAACCTCTCACTTTGGTGAGAGAGCTTTGCCACTGACCTTTGAAGCTGTCTTTGGTATTTGTGGGTTGAGAAGTCTGGAAATCATAGCAGCTGCCAGGGATTCAGTACCCTGAGGCCTGCTCCAATCACATCTGAGCTGCTGTGGCCCAAGCTGGGTTTGGATACACCTTTCTTGTCAGCCTTCCAGATTGTCTTGGCCTGGAAATCTGCTTCTCCCTGTTGTTTTGTGGCTTCTGCTGCTCTAGAATTTATTTAGAGTCATTTTTACAGGTATTTCAAAGGATTAGGGGGGGACAGCTCAATCAGGTCCCTGCTTCTATTCCACCATCTTGGCTCTGTGCCATTCATCTTGTTTAGGTAGTACTAAGAAGTTTTTCTGATTGTTGGGCCACTTGAAACCTGCATCTATAAATTTGACACCTTTGGTGTAAAGGATAGGTGGGAGAATGAAGAGTTTAGAAGCAGTGAGACCATAAGAAGACTATTCTAGTAGTTTGGGGGAGAAATAAAGAACATTATAATGAATGACTTCATTTTTTCTTCATGAAGTATTTGTTGAGGGTTTTCACAGAGCAGGAGGAGAGAGGAACCATGTAGCTGACTTGAGAAGAGGTAAGATGGTTTGAGAAATATAAGGGAGGAAAGGATTATGACAATAAGTCAATCAAAGCTCTGACTTCTGGGCTTGGTACCAAAATGGTAGAGGAGAAGAAGCACTCAACTGACCTCTCCTAACATTGCCCTCCAAATAATTGAAAATAATTCCAGTAATAGAATTTTGAAGTGGCAGAGCAACGAGTAAACAAACAAACAAAAAGATCAGGGTGAAATATTCTTCTAGCCCAAGATAACTTAGGAGGTCTGAAGTAGAGATCTGTGAAACAGGGTGAAGGCTGCCCCGGTCAACAAGGCTATGTGAATTCTTCTAAATATAATTATCAGTTCTTTTTAATTTTACTAAAGAATTTTTTTAATTAGCAGAAATCTCTTTCTCTCTTTCTTAGTCCTCATACTATTGCAGGGCAGGAAAGGGAAGAATCGAATGACTTCTTGTAAGTAATATGTATATCAAGTAAACAAATTCTCTCATTGGTAGTGCTTAATATGTGTGTATGTATATATATATATATATATATATATGTATGTGTGTATATGCATGTATATATGTATGTGTATATGTTTATATGCATGTATGCTTGTCTTATTCTAGACTTTGAATCTCTTATCTCTCTGTCAGGAAATAAATATGATGTTTCATCATGGATCTTTTGGATTAATGGATAGTTATCATATTGATCATAGCCCTTAGAGGTTTTAAAATCTTTGCCTTCCAGCTGTTGTTGTTATGTATTGTTCTCCTGATTCTGCTCATTTCATTCTTCATCAGTTTATGAAAGTCTTCAAAACTATTCTTTTTATCAATATTGATGTTATTAAGAGAAGAGTCACAAGCTATTTGTTGGAATGTGAGAAAATGTATAAAATCACTAGTAATTATAGAAATATAAATTAAAGTAATTCTATCTCACATTCATCAGATTGGGCATTATGATAAAAAAGGATAATAACAAATGTTGGAAAAGTTGTGGGAAAACAGAGACACTAAAGTCAACAAGTATAACATTCTGGAAGGCAATTTGAAATTATGCAAAAACAATTCTTAAATAGTGCATTTCATTTGACTCAACTATACAACTGCTAGGCCTATAGTTAAAAGAGGTCAAAGAAAGAGGAAAAGTTCTTATATATACAAAAATGATCATATCAGCTCTTTTTGTGGAAATAAAAAGTGGAAGTTAAAAATTGAAAAAAAAGATTAAATAAATTGTGATTTATGAATGTGATGGAGTACTATCATTCTAAAAGAAATGAGGAAGTAAATAATTTCAAAGAGACATGGAAAGAATGTTTTTATTAATTGATGCAAAGTGAAGAAAGCAGAACCAGAAGAATAATTTATACTATAACATTAATATTATAAGAAAAGTGTTATTTTGATAGTCTGAGCTTCATTAGAAGACCTTCCAATATCAAGGCCTCACCTATAAATAATTATTGCCTTAGAATTTGATAATGACTGGAACAAAGATAGAATTTTCTTCTAAATGTTAGGTACCAAAATTGAGCAGGCTTTTGCCCTCTGACACTCTTTATTTTTACTTTCCCAGTTTGTTCAAATAGTACATGCTCTTAGAAAAGTTTTCTCCATGCCCCATTAATTTGCGGAGGAAAAAGGTCCCTTGTGCCCTTGCATATGACAAGACATAATGAAATATTACTCTTTTAAGTATGTTTAAGACCTTCCTCTGTTCCTCTTCTGTAATAAATCCTTCTCATCTTTCAAATTCCAACTCTAGTCCCAACTGGTACATGCAATTGTTCTGTACACAGTACTTCAGCAGCACTCATTTATCCCTCAAAACTCCAGCATAACTAGAAGAGGAATTCTTAACCTTTGATGACAGACTTTAGAGACCTTAGATCAAGACTTGTATAGGCCAACTAGTTCAATTTACACAGAAGGATGACTCCTTGATTACTTGATCATAGTACATATTAACTGTGCAGCATAAACCATGAGGATAACATGAATATAGTAATGTGTATAACAATTTTCAGAAGAGGTATATATAGAAGTGGTAGGTGTGTAGAGGCCTTAAGAAAACTAACTTGGTAGGATTAGAAGAGTAATTATATCAACATCAATATCATTAATATTTGTCTTTTGAAAATTTGGTGAGAATATTGATTTTTTTCTTCTCAAAAATATGCAAAACCCAAAAGTTGCCGTACTGTGCATGCCTTCTAACCCACCTATACCAATATTGGACATATACACCAAAGAGATAAAAGAAAGAGTAAAAAGGACCTCTGGGTATTAATAGATACCTAGAGGATATAGATACATACAAACATACATACATATATACATACATACATATGTACAAGTATACATACATATATCCATATGTCAGCTCATTGTGTAGTGCAAAGAATTTAAAACTTAATGGCATCTATTTCAGGATGATTAAGTAAATTATGATGTATAAATATGGTAGTTGTATGTCATTGAGAAAGATATGACCTTCTTTGTGATGTGACCTTTTTATTCAGATTATTTGTCATTTGTTAATGTGTTTACTTTTTTTAGGTCTGCATTAACTGGTCTATTCCACTTATCTAAACAAATGATTTAACAAACTATCAAATTATTTAGTTAATTAGCACTTTTTATAATAATTTGAAATATTGTAATACTAAGCCAACTTTATTCATATTTTATATATAACATTTTCCCTGAACTTTGTTTACCTTTTTTCTTTAAGTTTTGTTTAATTTTGTAGAGATTTATTGTTGATTTGTTGATTGGTACTTTCTTAGGTTTGTAGACAGAATTATGAAGAAATTTCATTTTTATTCATTGTTATGGCTCAATCATTAATCTTGAATGTATGCAGAGATTACCTAATATTCCTTTATTTCTTTAGGGAGTATTTTGAAGTTGTATTTGTGTTCTTAAATTATATATTTGTTGGTTTCCAAGTATTTTATGAATTTTGCAATTTCTTAGCATGTATTTCTTTGTTTTTTTCTTTATATTTAGTGATATGCAGAAATGCTAATATTGTGTATAATTATTTTTATTATGTTACTTTGTTGAAGTACTTTTTAAATTAAATTCTGCGTGGACTCTGTATGGTTTTCTCAATAATCCATCATTTGGGTTTCATATAGGAAAAAAAATAAGGCTATAGGATCAAAGATTTAGAACTAGAGGTACTTAGAACCCATCAAGTCCAATTCTTTCATAATTTTTCCTTACTTTATGTTTCTTGTCATATTATGGATTCTAATAGTAGAGAAAGCTTTTGTTCAAGCTTAACTTTATTAGGAAAGGATAAAAGATTTCTCCATTATAATTGATGCTAGGTTTTGGTTTTTGATAAATATTTTTGATTATATTAGAAAATCTTCCAAACTTTTTCTTAACATTTTGGAGGATAAATAAGGACTTTATTTTACAAATGACTTTTTTTCTGAATCTATATCTATTATATGACTAATTTGTTGGTTTCTATTATTTGAAACTTTAATTATGCTGATTTTTAATGGTGAATCATTCTTGCATGTCTATTATGGATCCAAAGTGGTCAAAATGAGAAATTATTCAGAAATGTCACTGTTATGTCTTTGCCAAAGTTAATTTAAATATTTTATCAGCTCTCAGTTATTTAAGGTTTTGGGGTTGTTATTGTTTTGGGGGGAGGAAGCTTTTCTTTTATCTTTCTCTGTTTTGCATATCAGTCCTACTTTTATCTCATAAAAGGATTTTGGCTGAATTATATTTTCTTTTCTAATGACAAAAAAAAATATACAGTATAGGAATTAAGTATTCTCTCAGTGTTTAATATAATTGGTTTGTGCATCTGCCTGGACCAAGAGTTTTACTCCCTACATCACTCTGCCTCCAATCTTTGATATATAATCTGATGCTTGCTCAATTTCTTTTTATGATACGAGATAGATCCCTATTTTTCATTCCATTTAATTTGGATATTTTTTTAATTGTAGCTATTAATTTGTTTCCTTTAAAATCTCAGTTCCAAAGTCTTTGTGTAAAGAAAAAAATCTTCAAATCTTACTCTTATTTTAAAAAATGATGGCAACATCAAAAGAATTTCAAAAACCAGATTCACTGATGACCTATGGTAACTGTTGAAGCACTTGGTCACATGGTAGATGGAGACCTAAGCCTAGAGTCAGGGAGACCTCTGTTCAAATTTGAACTTAGACATGTACTATCAGTGTGATCCTAGACATATTCCTTAATCTTCGTTTGTCTCAGTTTCTTTATCTCTAAAAAAATGAGGGTGATTACAGTACCAATCTTGCAGGGATGTTGTAAGGATCAAGTGAAGAAATATTTATTAAAAAAGTATTTAACAAAGTACATGGCACATATCAGGTACTATATAAATACTTACTGAGTTCCCTCACTGCTCCTCACTATCTATCTGCTATCCAATCAGTACAAAATATTTTAAAGAATAACACACACACACACACATACACACACACACACACACACACACACACAACTGACTTTTTAGAATTGTTATTCCTTCATCCTACATTCCTGAAAAGGAGCAATGCCACCAAGAGGGTGATGTCTTGCCTGGCAAGTTAGTTGGATTTGAGTGATTTGAGTGTACAAAGTCATCCACCTCACCCTGTCCTCCAGAGTCATCAGAGTCCAGTGGTAAAACATAGGTCAGCATGACTAGAGATGGCCTTAAATACAGTGGGAGACTGGCCTTTTTAACCTAAGGTCTTTCTCAGGTGTCAGTTTGTCTGAGACAACATCCCTTAAGTGATGAAAGAATAGGTAAGAATTGAGGCAAAAAGTGTCCTACTTTACTTTCTCAAAAGAATCAATCTGAGAGAGGAAGACCCTCAGGGTTTCTGACCAGAAGACAAACAATTGCTGTTTTCACTCACCTTGAACAATCAAAACTAAATAATGGGGAATTGAGACTTGGACTGGGACCTATTATTGGCCAATCAGTGGGAGCCACAGTAATTTGAGTTTAAAGGTGGTTTCGAAAGATGAAGGAATAGGCATATTTTCACAAACAATATTTTCCAGCTCACCCCACCTTTACAATTACCAATGGCTGAAATATGTAGAAATATAAATTCAGTCTTTGTTTATCACACTGCTGACTATAAAAAAGCATTTGATTCAGTAGATCAAAATGATCTCCAAAAGGTATATCTTATGCATGTGTCAAAATCCTGAAAGATTCCTTCAGCAATGTAATAACAGGGAAATGGTGTCTGTCTATCTCCAATCAGTAATATCAAAAAAAAAGAAGAGAGATCTGTATCCATCTAATGCATTAGCTACAGTCATGAAGAATCTTCGGTCAAAAATTTAAACAGAAGAGAAACTCCCTAATGATGTAAAAGACTTCTATATATTTTTGTGTTTAGCTAATATTATGCTGATGGAGTCAACCTTTATGACATCACACATGCCTAATTGAGATATAAAATTATGCAACTAGCTTGGAACGATATCCACAAAACAAACAAACAGAGGTGTGAAGGATTCTTATTTTCTGTTGTCTTCATGTTGGCAAATTTGGTTCATTCACATTCAAGGCCAAAGTTTTAAATTTTCTGTTGCCCTCTAAAACATGTGGTAAAGGGGAACATAAATAGATGGATGGATGGATGGATTCATATACATGTACATATACATGCACACATACCTATGTATATGTGTGTACATATATATTATGTATTTGTATATGTACATACATATGTATGCATATATACACACACGTGTGCATGTATACATTTATAAACATGTACTGTTGTATTATATACTATACATTATATCTATTGTTCATATTATTATTTTGTATTATATTGTAATTATATTGTATTACATATTATATTACATTGTATTAAATATTATATAGTTTATATTATATTATAATGCATGTATAATATATGGGTACCATATATTACATAATTATAGAATACAGAATACAATATATAATATAATGTAATGTAACATCATATCATATCATATCATATCACATCGCATCACGTGATGTGATGTGATGTGATGTGATGTGATATGATATACGATATGATTCAAAATGATTTGATGTGATATGACACGACATGATGTGATATGATATCATGTAATGTAATGTAATACAATGTAATATAATATAATGTAATGTAATATAACATAATATGACATGACATAACATAACATAACATAACATCATAGCATAGCACAGCACAGCATGGCACAACACAACAAAACACAGCATAACATAACATAACATAACATGATATGATATGATATTTTAATTATATTATAATTCCTATATAATACATATGTATCATATATTATATATAGTGTGTATGTTGAGTGTGCAGCTGTATGTGTGTATACACACAAACCATACGTACATAAAGAGATAGATAGATATAGATATACACATATACACACACAGCACTAGATCCCTGAGACTTGTTCTGGTCATAGCATTCTTATTCTATGAGCCCCCCTCATATTCTTGAAATAGAAGATGATGTTCTTGTTTCTTTTCCCTTTTATTGAATAAAGAGGAATGCATCTACTAAAGATGCCACGCCCCTAAACTGTTAATCTGATATCTCACTGTAGTGTAGAATTCAATATGAAATCTCATTGACTATGTATGGAAAGACTAAGCTCTGGTAAATCCTATAAAGCTGGTATATACCTGGTGATGGACTATACATTTATAGTTTAAGAGCCAGCCCTGTTCAGATAAGTTTAAAGTACCTCATCACAACGTAAATCTAAGCCTTATGAATTTTTCTTCCACAATACTTCTGAAAACTATCTATGCTATAGCAACAATGATAATTACAAGGGAGAAGAAGAAGAAGAAGAAGAAGAAGAAGAAGAAGAAGAAGAAGAAGAAGAAGAAAAAGAAGAAGATGATCATGATCGTGATCATGATTGTGATATGAAAATAGGTTTTATGTTTTGAAAACTATTCATAAATTATATTACATTAGCTTTACAATGACCCTTATAGATAGGTTCTATAGTTACTATTATACCCACTTTATAGATGAGGAGACTGGAATTTAAGAGATGCAATGGGAGCAGCTAGGTGGCACAGTGAGTAGAGCACCAGCCCTGGAGTCAGGAGGACCTGAGTTCAAATCTGACCTCAGACACTTGACACACATACTAGCTGTGTGACCTTGGGCAAGTCACTTAACCCCAATAGCCCTGCCAAAAAAAAAAACCAAACAAACAAGCAAGCAACAAAAAAAGGAGGTGCAATGACTTTCCTGTGGTCATAGGCCTAGTAAGTGTCATAAGTGAGATTCCAACAGGGGTCGTCTCTTTTTCTATGACATTATTTCAGTAAGAGAGAAAAGACCTGCAATAACAAAACTTCAAATCCTTGAATTACCGAAGTATTAAGTAAAAAATAAGCTGGAATTAGGTATTAGTATAAAAGCTGAAGTCAGTCTTAGCTACAGTGACTGCTGGACTCTCAAAAAGCAGACTACGCTTGGCCTTTTTTTTAAAATTATGGCTACGATACTCAGTTATTCTTTTGTTAAGTATTTACTATATTAGTATTGGGCTAAGCACACAGAGAAAGGCAAAAAAAATGACCCATCTTCATATTCCAATGGAGGAGATATGTAAATAACCATATATACATATAATACTATAACATATTATTATATACAATGATATATAACATCATACGCATGTATATTACATATATATGTGATTTTATTGTTGTAGGTCTCTACAACAATAACATGATCCCCATTGGAATCTCATTTGTGACACTTTCTAGTTGTATGGCCCTGCTCAATTCAATGCATCTATTGAATACATGCACACACACAGGGGGAGAGAGAGAGAGAGAGACAGAGAGACAGAGAGACAGACAGAGAGACAGACAGAGAGACAGAGAGAGACAGAGAGAGACAGAAACAGAGAGACAGAGAGGGAGAGAGACAGAGAGAGAGAGGTGGAGACAGGGACAGGGACAGGGAGAGAGAGTGTACAGAGAAAGAAATCTCAAAGGGAAGACAGTAGTATCAAGGTGGAGCTAGAAAGGTTTCATGAAGATGATAGGATTTAAGCTGAGTCTTGAGGGAAGCCTGGAGATAGAGATGATGAGGGAGAACATTCAAGAGACGGGGGACAACCAGCGAAAAGGTACAGTTAGGAGATGCAGTTAGTCAATGTAGCCAGCTTGTGAAGGACTTTAAATGCCAAAAATAACTTTTCATATTTGATTAAATATATAACAGAGTGCCAACGGAATTTATTAAGGGGGCCGAGGAGTCAGGAAGGAATATGGTCAGACCCGTGCTTTAGGAAAGTAAACTTTGCCACGTTGGCAGCTGAGTGAATGATGGTTTGGAATGGGGACAGATTTGAAGCAGAGAGACCAAACAGAAGGCCGTTACAATGGTACAGATATCAACTGATGAGGGTTTGTACCAGAGCGGAAGCTGTGAGAGTGAAAAGCACACATAACAGAGATGTTGTTAAGGTAGAAACAAGACTTGATAACAGATTGTATATGTATGGATTGGAACAGCAAGGTTGCATTCTTGAGAAAATGAGATGTTGGGGCTTTAGACAGCATTAGAAAATTTGGAGAGGAAGAATTGGAAAGATAGATTATGGTTATGTTGAATAAATGAGGCATATAAGATCTCCCATTCGAGACGTCCAAAAGGCAATTGGTGATGTGGGACTGAAACTCAGGAGAGTGAGAACAAGAGAGGTTCTTGAACAGGGCTGGTCATTGAGGAATCTCACAAAACCACCGCCTACTTAAACATGACACACTGTGCAACGTCTTTCAAAAACAACTTGCAATCATGCTGAGGTAGGTGTACTGATTAAAAAAGTGAAAGTTGTATCCACATCCTCCCAGGGTGGTTTGCTGTAGATCTCATCACTCATTCGATGATAATTAAAAATCTCGGCAACAACCCCACATTCTTCCTATGATACATAAGTATGTATGTGAAAATTGAAAACCAAGAAGAGTTATTTGCATCTTGTTATGCCTCAAGGAAAATGTAAAATTTTAGTTTTAGTAGTGATATTGATTGTAGATTTATCAACAGCAATTTTATTTCAATATATTTTAAGTCATCCTGATTCTCATAATTTTTGAATTGTAACCATTTCCAGAAAATGCCCTTAGACCAACATAGCCTCCCCCCCAGTGATCATTCTCTTGTGAAGAAATATAATTAAGCAAAATCAATAGACACAGAGATCAACTCTGACAGAGTAGGCAACATTATATCAAGGAAAAGAGGAAGGTACAAGTTTATAGTGATCTATTTTAAACCTAAGATGTATGTTTTCTTACCAGTCAGCAAAAAGTCTAAAGTTCAGAATCATTAGACATCACCTAGTCTTAGGAGGGAACTGAGACTCAGAAAAGTTTAATGAAGTCACACAGAGTAGATTCCAGAGTCAGAATTAGAACCCAGAGGGGCGGAGCCAAGATGGTGACTGGAAAGCAGTAACTGGCATGAGCTCCCCACCAAGACCCTCCAAAAACCTATAAAAAAATGGCTCCAAACCAATTCCAGAACTGCAGAACCCACAAAGTGGCAGAGGGAAGCAGGGCTCCAGCCCAAGACAGCCTGGATGGTCTCGGGGTAAGGTCTGTCCCGCACGGAACTCCCAGCTACCAGCTGAGGGGAGCGGAGCTGAGCCAAGCAGAGCCCAGCTCGCTCGGCATGGCGCGGACTGCAGACCGCGGACCGACGAGACCAGGAGTGGAGCGGAGAGTGCCCTAGCATGCTGAATTACTGAGCTGTGGCATGTACCAGACCTCACAACCCACAAACAGCAAAGACAACAGAGAAGGTTAGTGGGAAAAGCTGTGGAACGGGACAGAGTTTGCTGTTCGGCCACCGCCCCTGGGGCAGCGGAGGCAGGGCAGCTTTAGAATTAAGGCTGCAGTTGCTTCTGGCCCCAGGCCCACCTGGTGGGAGG
>CM053623.1:340934149-340978198 GCA_028646595.1 Phalanger gymnotis
TATTGGGTCTATCTGCTGATGTTTGTAATTTGTTTGTAATTTGCTCTGAAGTTCAGTGTGCTGGCTTTTTCCCCTGAACTAAGTGAATGATATTTGTGTGCTGAATTAAAGTAAGCTTACCAACCCCTTCACCTTGCATTCCTTAGTTAAGCAGATCAAAAGAACCCGTGTTTTTGTGGCATGCTGGCAGCTTTCTGGGTGCTGGCTGTGGGTGGATCTTATACCCCCACAGAAGCTGCTAGCCAGATTGTTAAAACAGCATGTGAGGGGGAATGAATGAATCTTGTTCTCATCAAATTTGACCTGAGGAGGGAATAACATACACACTCAATTGGGCATCTTACTCCACAGGAAAGAAGGAGGAAGGGGGTGAAAAAGGGGGGATGATAGAAGGGAGGGCAGATAGGGGGAGGAGGTAATCAAAAGCAAACACTTTCGAAAAGGGACAGGGTCAAGGGAGAAAACTGAATAAAGGGGGACGGGATGAGAGGGAGCAAAATATAGTTAGTCTTTCACAGCATTAGTTATTGTGGAAGGTTTTTACATAATGATACATGTGTGGCCTATGCTGAATTGCATGTCTTGTTAGGGAGGATGTGTGGGGAGGGAAGAGGTGAGAGAATTTGGAACTCAAAGTTTTAAAAGCAGGTGTTCAAAAAAAAAGTGTTTTTGCATGCAACTGGGAAATAAGATATACAGGCAATGGGACATAGAAATCTATCTTGCCCTACAAGAAAGCAAGGGAAAAGGGGATGGCGGGGGGAGTGGGGTGACAGAAGGGAAGGCTGACTGGAGAACAGGGCAATCAGAATCTATTTCTTCTTGGAGTGGGTGGGGAGGGTAGAAATGGGGAGAAAATTTGTAATTCAGAATCTTGTGGAAATCAATGCTGAAAACTAAAAATATTAAATAAAAATAAATAAGTAAAAAAAAAAAGAATTAGAACCCAGAGCCATTGCCTCCAAATTCAGTGTTCTTTCTATAACACATTGTCTCTAAACCCAGTTAGGCCTATTGCCTAACTTTTATAGATGATATTATTTGAATTTGATTTCCTTCCTCAGGACCCATGTATAAAATCTCTGTTCTAATTCCTTCTTATTTATTCTCTGTGGAGTCAAGAAACCTTATGAATTCTTTCCTTTTCTTCCTCAAACCTTCTCATAATCTTCATATCTGAGATTCAACTATGGTCATAATGCAGTTCCTACTGGCCTATACTTATACGGAAATTGAGAGGAGTTTCTGGCATGGCCATGACTAATAGCAGAAGATTGGCCCATACTAGTGGAACTGCTTAGGCTTTCACTCTCTTCTTAATCATTCTAAAAATACCATTAAAAGCACCTAATCTTTAATTCATCTAATTTAATTAATTAATCTAATCTAAAACCTCTTGGCTGGGAGAGAGTTTGAGAGAAGAAGAGGATGGAATAAATGTTGAATTGAATTGAAACTCTTCGATTACCTTTCTTCATTTCTAAAGTTCTCCACCACAAACTTACAGCTCTAAACACTGACATGAAATATCAGGGCTAAAAGGTAATAAACATAAAAAAATAGCATTTACAGAGTGCTTTGAGTTTGCAGAATGCTTTTCAAAATATTATCTCATTGATCCTCAGAGCAACAGTGAAGGTTCTATTATCATCCCATTTTACAAATGAGGAAATTGAGGCACAAAGAGGTTTAAGTGACTTGCCCAGGGTCCCATAGGTAGCAAGTGCCAGGGTCAGGATTTGAACTCAGGTCTTCTTGGCTGCACATCCACTATTGACAATACCACCTAGCTGACTCTAGGTATTTAAGAGGAAACTCACTGAATATATTTCCCTATTTTCCCAGATAACAGGAAATTGAAACCCTATCTTATGTGTATATGTATGTATCTTATCCTGAATGATTTCTGGGAAAGATAATTTCAACAGTCCTTACAAACAGCCAGGTCTTCTGCATCAATCAAATAAGAGGGCCTTCAGTAAGGGTTAGAAAGTTAAAATCCATGGAATTGTAGTGAGAGCGCATTTTTATCTGTTAATCTACATTCAACTTCTTTCTAATCCCCAGGGACTCACAATATGCTTCACATAGTATGACCAATAAAGAAGACACTTTGAAAAGATAATATTGTAGGAACTGTATTTTCATAAGCTAAAATTTACAAGTCAAAAAAAGTGTAGATTTAACATCACCCAGGTTAGTCAATCTATTTGAGAGATAACATAGTGCAATAGGGAAGGGAGTTTTAGATATATGCCCATTGGCAAAACCTGGGTTTAACCCCAACCTCTGACCTTTAGCTCTATGTTCTTAGGCAAGTCGCTGAGACTCAGTTTCATCATTTATAAAATGAGAGGTATGTACCAAGAAGGGACTGTTTTCAACTTTTAATTTGTGATCATAAGATCCACTAACATATGGCTAATAATGCCTATTTTTTCCTTCCTCTCTTTCATATATACATATATATATATACATATACACATATGTGTATGTATATGTCATATTTGCATGTATAAACACGTTATATACTTGTGTGTGTATATATATACACATACACATTTCACATATTTTTCTCCTATTTAAATGTATAGAGAAATAGGGACTTCTGTATGTGCATTAAGAGAAAGAGAGAGAAAGAGACAGAGAGAGACAGAGACACAGAGACAGAGAGATACAGAAAGACTGACAGAGAGAGAGAGAGAGAGAGAGAGAGAGAGAGAGAGAGAGAGAGAGAGAGAGAGAGAGACCTTATAAGGAAAGAAATTATCAAAAAGGAAAAAAAAATAACTTGGACAAAATGGGATCATTCACCTTGGTGAATAAAAGTAAAAATTCAGGGTCACTGTTCCAGGAATGTTTGTGATGAGGTGATTTATTTGATTATGGATTCACTGCTCAAAACATTAAAGCAAAATTGTTCAAAGCTGTAAGAATATCACAGAGCAGCTCTTCTCTGAGTGAAAGAAGAAGAAATCATTTGATTGACCCTTTCCTTCTCCAATCTCTATATTTATTGTGTCAAATGAAAGTCAGGGAACCTACATCAAGATCTACTTTTTTCCTTTTCTTTCTTTCTTTTTTTGGGGGTGGCAGAATTGCAGAATAGTATATGCTAGCCTAAAAAATTGTAAAGTACGTGATTCACTGTTTTCCACTGAAAGATTGAAAACAAATCTTCCTATTTGTTAAAACCAGATAGTTGCTTTTGCCTGTGGCCGGTTTCCCTAGAATAAGTATCCTATCAAAGAATTGCATTATCAGAGAAATAGGAAAAAAAAAAGGCAGCACATAACACAACACGATCCCTTCAATGTCATTCTTTGTCAGCGTTCTATAAAAAGGATAATAAGAATCAAAGCTGCACATGCAGGATCTAATTCCCTCTTTGAGAAAAGTAGCTGTTACAGATGGACAAATGGTTAACTTCTTGGCATCACTGAAAGTTGCTTAGTTGCGAATACTTTTAAGTTTAACTCTTTTCAATGGTGCTGCTATTTTTAGGCTAGTAACACCTGAAAAGGTCAAGGAAACAACCCTGCTTACATGATTCACTGTCTATATAACTACTCATCATAAGGTGACTTTGTGTCTTTCATTTAGAATAGTATCAATACTTGGGATTTTCCATTTGTAGAAGTTGGTGATGTGAACTCTAAAATTAGAATGCCCTTCTGACTTGGAAGCCTGAGTGAGACCTGTTGTTCTGGCGGTTGTTGTTAATAACAAAAATTACCAGAATATTGATGAAAATATCCATCATTTGTTAGGGAAAAAAGGGCATGATCATGTAGCTAGACAATGTTCCTTCAAGCTAAAAATGTAACTTTATAAAAATGGAAAAATCATTATATATCTGCATCAAAACATTGCTAAATGTGTGTGCAGCATTCAACCCAGGGCCCTCCTTTTAGGAAACAGAGATAGCAAAGCTATTGGTAGGTTTAGTTTTAAAAGCTATCAATTGCATGCATGTTATTCATTCTTCCAGTAGGTGGCAGCATAGCTCTTTGGCTGGCTGGCTGGCTGGCTGGCTGATGAGTCCTTTAACTGAAGTGGTATGAGAAGAGTTCCTTCCATACCATTGATAAATGTCTAATCTTTCCTGTGTGCTACTTATGTTTCTTTTAATTTTTTTTCAGACCATATTTATGCATGGCTACCTAACACTTTAGGTATTTCTGTTTTTAGCATTACATAATACAGCTTAGCCACCATTCCATGCAAATAGATTGTGAAAATCAAGTCATACTTTTAGGTAGCTCATGTTTTTAAAAATCATAGAATGTGAGATCAGGAAGGGATCTAAGATCAGATCAGCAGATCTAATTAGGTCAACTGACAGGTGAAGAAACTGAGGCACAGAGCACAGAAGCAATTTGTTTATCAGATCAGTGACAGCATTCAATTGAGCTGATATCATTCTGCAAAATCCATCTTTCCATGGAGAAGTTTACATTAAGGAATAGGGATTAAAAAAAAAGCCGAAACACAGACCAGTGTATACCGACAGCGGTGCAGATTCCATCATGTTCATATTTTTACATTAAAAAAAGTTTTAGGTATTTTGCTTAAGTCGGGTAAAAATGTTTGCATGAACTGCTATGTGGAGAGACAAAGTCAGTAATCAATTGTAATGTTGCTCGACCTCTGTTTCCCTGCTGTGCTGGGAACAATAGTAACCACTTTATATTCCTGGCACTGTCATCTCCACATAGTGTGACTTAGGGAAAGCCGTTTCCCCATAACTTGCCTCACTTCCTTCACTTTGCACAGGACAAGACAGCAAAGTGACACCAGCTTATTCAGAATCACTTTAAAGTTCTTGATAAATGTCTAGATGATTTCTCTGAAGAAGGGGTAAGAGCAAAATACAGAATGTAGGTCTTGTAAGTTATTGAGTACAAAGGCTGTTTCCCAGATACCAGTGGTAGCTTTTCATAATTTATAAATGAGTACTATCCTGTGCCAATGCCTAGAGCCAGGTCTGTCATTTGCTCAATGTTAAAAAGTCCTGTGAGAAAATATGAAAGATAACTGATAGGTTCAGGACACCCTACCTTATTAGAGCTTTGTTTATTCCAGATTATAGGACTTAAGTAAGACACAGTGTGGTGTTATGTGTAGAGGATAGGCAGCAAACTCAGGAAGGCTGGGTCTGTATCCTGCTTCTGACACATATTTAGTACATGACTGTAGCTGTGCAATTTGGCACAACAGAATGAATGCTAGATTTGAAGGTAGAGAACATGGGTTCAAATCCACACTCTGGCACTGCTTGTATAATCCTGGACAATATTCTCAACCTTTGGGAGCCTCAGTTTCCTCAAAGGGAGGATGGCACTAGATGACTTTTGAGGTCCCTCCTAGGTGTAAATCTATGATCCTGTGAGGTGACTTAACATCTTAGCTCTTGTCCCCACCCCCAAGCATCTCTCTAAGAGTAAATTCTGGAGGACTTGCTGCTCCCCATTGGTGGAACAAGTTTCCACATGTAGGGAACTCCCTGTATTGGTAAAATCATAGGTCAAGACAAAAGCTAACTAACAAATAAAAAAATAAGGCCAAGGTAATAAAAGTCATTAACTGGGGGTGGGGGGGGGCGAGGGGAAACTGTTGGAAGAATATGAGCAGATAGTCAATCTCAACTTCAGGTTTAAACAGAATCTAAGGATTCGGGAGAGATATTCCTGGTTACATGGCCATAGCAATTCAGCAATATTAACAAACCTAACAGCACCTGTATGGATTTACAACATTGGTATTTCTGAGTGAATACTGACTAGTACATTAACTAATACAGCCTTCATTGAGTCTCAGAAGACTATTCTTATGAATAAATCTAAATTGTTGGTAACCTAGAAGCTGTTGACTACAAACTCAGCACCTCATCAGGCCCCCAGATGTCAAGGAACAAGTGACATCAGTAGTTATCATGGAAATAGAATGCCAGACTTTTTTTTCCCTATTAAATGAATATTGATCTAATGTTCTAGCCTTCATTTAATTCACAGGGAGAACTTCATTGCTGGCATTGCCATCTTATGAAAGTGGTAGATAATGGGTGTCTTACTTTTTTCTTTCCTTGTTAAAAACCTTTATCTGCATATAAAAAAAAAGGGACGTGGTGGGGTTATCTCCAGCTGGGAAAACTTGTTATGAAAAAATCAAAGCCATTCAAAATAGCCATACGTGGGATTTATGCTTTGAGTTAAAGATAGTTCATTTTTAAAATCACCTGTTTTCATCACAGCATTTACAGGCAAAGAGCCTTACCAAGAACATATTTGTTATTCCCAGGATTCTTAATTCTGTTGTTAATTAATTGATGAGTGTCATTATGTTCTGACTTGGAGAATGCTTAAGCAAACAGGAGGTGCTTATCCAATGTCTGTTTTACACCTAGAATTTTTAAAAAAAAAGAATTTTACTTTTACTATGCATCAGTGAAGGGCAGCTAGGTGGCACAGTGGACAGAGTGTCAGGTCTGAAGTCAGGAAGACTCATCTTCCTGAGTTTAAATATGGCCTTACACACGTACTAGCTTTGTGACCCTGGGCAAATCACTTAACCTTATTTGTCTCAATTTCCTCATCTTTAAAACGAGCTGGAGAAGGAAGTGATAAACCACTCCAAAATCTTTGCCAAGAAAACCCCAAATAGGATTGCAAAGAGTCAGACAGGACCAAAAAACAACTAAACAACATGGATCAGTGATCTTATCAATATGAACACCTCTTTCATCAATGTAAGTATTAACCCATTCATTACCAAAAATACCCTGATGGGCCAATGGATCTGTGATGCCATAGATGTGCCTGTTCCATCCAATGATTCAAATTATACACTATGCCTGTTTATGGCTCTTATGATGTATTCCATAAGTTCACCACAGAGGAATCAATTTAAAATTCAAAAACAAAAATACCTATCCAGAATGCTATATCAGAACAGAGCAAGTTTGTCAATTGTACTGCTAATGAGGAATGCTCTTCTCCATGGAGCCCTTCTCTGATCAATTGTGAGGAAGGCCAACATAAATTCATCAATCATGCTCCAGGCATTTTTGTGGCCATGGAATAGAGACGGCCTCAAACTACAGATATTAATCCAGGACAAAGACAGCTGAAGAGTTACGGGCTCCCTCTAAAAGCATCCTCTAACACTTAGCAATCAAAACTGAGTACCTTGTAAGAGAGCTCACCAAACCACTGCATTGCCCTGATACAGGCTACAGGGAAGGGTGGGGAGTGGGAGAGGTTGAAAGGAAATGACATGAGGATATTAAAAAAAGTGCACAGTTGTACAGGCCTGCAAGGTTGGCAAAGCACACTCAAATAGATAGTATTGCCATTGGTATCTCCACTTCACAAAGGAAGAAACTGAGGTTTTGAGAAGTTATATTACTTGTCCACAGTTATGTAGAAATGTCAGAGGTAGGATTAGAACCCAGACCTCCAACATCCATTTTCATTTGTTTTACACCATACTCCTTCCCAAGAAATTAGACTTTAATTTTCGTAGTGATTCGGCATTACTATTGTGACCTTATGGTAGCTAGGCAATGCAGTGGCAGTGGATAGAGCACCAAGGCTGGAGTCAGGAAGACCTTGGATTCAAATCTGGCCTGGGGCACTTACTAGCTGGGTGACCCTGGGCAAGTCACTTAGCCCTGTTTGCCTCAGTTTCCTCATCCACAAAATGAACTGGAGGAGGAGATGACAAACTGCTCCAGTTTCTTTGTTAATTAAACCCCAAATGGGGTCATGAGGAGTTGGATGAAACAACTGAACAACAACTACAACTGTGACCTTGGGTAAGTCATTTAATTTCTCTGTGCCACAGTTTCCTCATGTTTAAAGTGAAGGGGGAGGGGTACTAGATGATCTCTAAGGATGCTTCCAGCTCTACATAGGTGATTCTGTAAAGAAAAAGAAAAAAAAGGTTTTCCTGAGAAAAAATGACTGTTTGAATCACCTAGGCATTCTGTTTTAGGAACTGAATTCACTCTTCTATTTAGAGTTTGAGCTATCTCTACCTGTGGTGAACAATCATATGCCACATTGTCACTTTGAAGGCCCTTTGAGGAAAGATCTATTGAAATTAACCATATGATGTGCAAGTGGAGCCAAGAATGAACCTGGAGCCCTGTTTCTACAACTAAAGGATGTACACGCAGTGGAGCCCCATGATTCCACACACCACAAGCTGTAACACCTCCAGGTATAAACACTTTTAATTAAGGTACTCACAGAGAGTCCTTGGGTTCCAAGTAGGCAAATTACCCTGCCTTCCCAGGCAAAGGGCTTACCTTGAAATCGGGCTGTGAATAAAGCAAATCATTCTGAGGGCAAGGAAGCATTTTAATGAAAATTTAAAATATGGCTCAATGCACTTGTGCAGGCAGCCCTTGACTTCACGGCAGATTATGTACCTGGAAAAGGCACTGAAAAGTCAAAATGATGTAAATTGAATTGGATTTTCTCACAGTATCACATAATCTCAGTGTGGGAGGAACCTTAGAGGCCAACCAGTTCAAATTAGAGCTGAATAAAAACTCTCTCAGACCTTTCAGATTATTCGGCTTCCATCTGAAGGCCTCTAGTGACCAGAAGGCAGTATCTCCTGAGGGGGACTTTTTAATGGTTCTAATTGTTAAGAGTTATTCACTAACAGGAAGCCACATTTGTACCGAGCTCCCAAGACTTGTGGTTCTGCCCTCTGGGGCCAAGAAGAACTGGGCTAAGCCTATTAGGACTAGGCTATCCTGAAGCACAGGGCAATCCTTCAAATACTTGAAGGAACTTTTCATATCTCTCAATAAAAATAGCTTTTTTATTACAGAAAAAGTTAAAATATAGGAGAAGAATCCTTTCTAAAGCTTCAGTGTCTTTTTTTGGATAAATGTCATCAGACACCACATTTAATTAATCGTATGTGATGGGACTCAGACTAGTACGGTTAAAAGAACACCAAAACTGAGCTTGAAGTGCAGAACTTGGAGTCACAGACCTAAGCAGGAATTATGCTTATTCCCTATATGATTAGTCCCACCTCTCCACACTGATTTTCCTCATTTGTAAAATGAAAGCATCAGATGAGGTGACAGAGAATGTCCCCAGCTCTAGATTTATGATTCCAGAACTTAGAGGGCCCAATACACAACAAACGTGTAATAAGACTTAATCAATGCTTCTCCACTGAGTTATTCTTTTTTGATTATATATTTTATATCACTGATTTTACAAATTGATTATATAGACATAAATAAAAATGGGGTTATATATCCTATTCCTTTATGATTGACATTCCCCATACATTTTAAGATACTACATATGTATATGTGGGTACATTACATACATATATACATATACATACAAATGTATACATATACACAAACATGTATGTATATATTACATTATGCAGGATTTATACACACATATTTCATAGGATTTATAGAGAATATCAATCAAAAAAGACAAGTTTGAATTCTGTACAAGATAATAGATTTCAAACTTGAAGGAATCTTAGAGGTCATCAACCACTCTTAATTTGTTGGAGGGTCATAACGTACTATGTAGGATGCTCTTTTTCATGTACGTGTGTAGGTATGGGATAAGGGTGAAGCCAAGACTTCTAGTTTAATTGGTATGGGGAAACTTTCGGTATAGATTCTCCCTCCACTGGCCCAGGTTGACATATCCTGTAAATTATTAGAGAATTGCCTGAGGCATGAAATAGGAAAGTGACTTGGCCATGCTCATGCTGTAGGTATGTATCAGAAACAGGATTTTAACCCAATTCTTTCTGATTGTAAGGCTGGTTTGACACTGCAGTATTCTTATTATACTGATAATTCTGACCATATTCCTATTACAACATATCGGGTCGTAGAACATCAAGGTCTTAGAACTCAAAGAAACACTTAGAAATGTTTGAGAAAATTTTAATTAGTACCTTTAATGAGATTGGGAGGCACGCAAACCACATGATGATTTTGAGGACAAGTGATCCAAGAATATTTTTGTTGTCATCATTACTACTACTGCTACTACTACTACTACTCCCTCTATCAAATATATACATTTATGTTTACTTATCTATATACATATTGGTTGTGGTGTTAGAATATAAACTTCTTGAGAAAAAGGACAATTGTGTATCAGTACGTAGAACAGTATCTGGTGCATAGTAGGGACTTCAATAAATGTTTATTGAACTAAATTGAAATTGTTAGTCTCTCCAATGTATACCAGATAATAATATATTACCTTAAAAGTTGGGAATATATATATGCATATATGTGTGTATATATATATATACATATATATATATATATACTATAATTATCATTACTTTTAGGAATAATAATAGTGAACCTTCATATTTCACTTTAAGGCTGGCAAAATACTTTACTTACTCTATCTCAATTGATCCTCCTAAAAACTGTATGAAGTAAATGCAATTATTATCTGCATTTTACAGATGAGGAATCTCAGGCACCAGGAAGTTAAATGACTTCTCTAAGGTCACACAGCTAGTAAGTTTCTGAGGTAGGATTCAAACTCAGGTCTTCCTGACTCATCCATTGTACCACCTTGCTGGCTTACATAAATGACAACCACTGTAAATGTCCTCATTAGAAAAAGGATAGAGTGTAGAAACACACACACACACACACAGACATCAGGGAAATAGGAGTTAGCAGACCTATATTCTAGTCCCAGCTCTCCACTATGTGCCCTTAAGTAAGGAAGCACATCTGTGGGCTGCAGTTTGTTCATCTCTAAGTTGATCAAAATTGGCTAAGGGACTCTAAAGTCTTTGGTAGTGCTTATGGTTTGTGTTTGTATCATTTTAACTGGATTTCAGGATTCTAGAGAGTAGAGAGTTAGAGACAGGGACTTTTGTTGGTTTTCTGTGCCAACAAAAGTTGTTTAGGTTTTTTTAAAGCACTTTTTAAGTACTTCTTTGTGCAAAAGTCAATCAGGTCAATATAAGTGGTAATGACTATAATTGTACATCTTAGAACACCACAATCTCTGATAAACCAAAGTTGGAGAGCAATGGAGAGAAAACATATTGGGGGTATTGTTGTATATTTCCAATTATGCTTTATATTTGAACAGCAATATATAATATATCAGTGAGGAAATGTAGGTCTGGCCATGCGGTAAGAGAAAAGGACAACAGAGAGACAGCCCACATATTATGGTTGTAACCTCCAAACATAAAATGTTATGCAGTAAGGCCTCCAGTACATGGGGTGGATTCTCCATGATGGTTAGGACATTGGATGTGGATTCAGGAAGATATGATTTTAAATCCTCCCTGAGACACTTGCTAACTCTGGGATTATGACACCTATTTGTGTGTCCATTTCTTCATCTGTAAAAGGAGAGAGTTAGCCTCAATGACCTCTAGAGACCCATCAAGTTCTATATCTACGATCCTGTGATATGGGGAAGAATCACAGAGGATAAGGAGGCCTGATCAGGTTATCTTTTGCACCAGTGAATGATGCATGCACATGAAAGAGATTTAATCCAGTACAGAAGAAATGCAAATTGCTTTAAGTAAGTCAAGGATAACTTGTACTATTCATATTTACCTAAACAAGACTGCTGGTTATTAATTCTTTGAAATAGTGACATTGACCTATATCAAATTCCTCATCACCATGATCTTAGCAGGTATTGAAATGGTTGGAGTAGAAAATGGAGTGATATGGTGGAAATAACTGACAATCCAAAATAGGGCTTCATATTTATTATAATAAAGCCATAAAGTATGACGTGAGGGATGAGGGCATTCGCAATAATTTGCACAGTGTCTAATACATATTAGCTACTTAATAAATACAGTAAATACTTGTGATCAATAGAATGATTGAGTTGGGAGATGGAAGGAGGACAGAGTTTTGTGTTTCAGAATGTGTAGGCCATGCATAGCAACTTCTTTTTTAAAGGCTATCTTCCATCCACTCAGTATTTATCTCGTACATACTAACTGATGCACATAATGGCTCCCCCTTAGAGTGGAAGGTCCCTGAGGAAAGGGATTATTTTTGCTTTTAATTTTTTTTTTATCCTCACTGCTAGCTTAATAACTGTTTAATAAATGCTTGTTGAATGATTGCTAGTATTCTAAGAGAAATGATTTTAGTCTTCCAAGTTTCTTAAGGTGTCACCCTTTGTCATGTTTATGTGTGTTTGGCATCTGAACACATTCTTAATGCAAATTTCTTACTGCCAGCACACAGTTTTGATAACAGAAAGCAATTTACACTTCCTCCTCCTCCCTCATAGTAGATTGGGAACACAAGTATTTGATTGGAACACATATAGTCAATAGTGTCTGCGAAAATACAGATGCTTGACAATTAAAGAGAAAAAAAAATAGTGTCGACTATTTTATGTTGCCAATTTGTTACTTCTCCACTAAAGTCTCATTTGATACCTCATTATGACATGGGAGTGATCCTGACTTCCTGTAGCCATTCCAATAAGTGTAAGGTCTAGCAGCTTTTACCAAACTGACAAGGTTTCCAGAACGGGCTGCTTAACACCCTGTATGTCTGATATCTAAGGGCCTTTATGACTGAGTTCCTGAAGTAGAAGGTCTCATTCCTGAGTTGGACAAATTTTTGTTCAGCCACAGCAAATCTATAAAACCATATACAAAGTTGTAGAAAGTTTGTGATCAGTGTTACTGAAGAGACACCAGAGAAATTCAGGAGCCTTAAGTAATTGAAGTATTTCTAATTTTGAAAAAAAAATCATTTGAGTCAATTTTTAAAATAATGAGTAAAGCTAATTCTTCAGAAAAACATGTTGACTTTCCTTACCTTGACATTCAAGTGATGCCGTGTGTGTGTGTGTGTGTGTGTGTGTACGCGTATGTGGAGTGTTTTGTCATCTTTAGGCCCATTGCCCATTTTCCAAGAACCGAACTTGATTCCTTCTATGTCCCAGTCATGATTTTTACATTCACAGTTTTCACGTTTCAACCTGGGTTCAAGTCTTGCCTCTGATTCAAGCTGGATATTAATAGATAGGTTTGTTTGTACATTTCTTTCTGTCTTCAGCATTTAGACAGTATATGGCACATAGTAAGCACTAAACAAACGGAAATGAATTGAATATCCTCATCTTATATTCAGACAGGGTTATTTTTTTCTATTGATTATAATTGCTGTCATTTTGAATTCTCATCAATTTTGGAAGTTTATAAGCTTTTATTCAAACCAGGAAACAATGAATGGCATACATTTCTTTTATAAACGAAGATAATAATGTACTTACCTCACAAGGTTTTCATAGGGAACAAATAGATAATGTATGCAAAGGGTTTTGCAAACCTCCAAGTGTTAAATAACTGCCAACTACTGTTGCTCTTTATTTATTGACATTCTCCTCTTCCACTCCCATGAGAACATCCCCCTACTTACTTCTACTTCCTGTTACCTGGGAAAACAATGGATCTCAAAGACAATATGTGAATATGCTATAACTCTTCCTAAGCCCTAGCTGACTCAGGCCTTCCAGGAGCATAGGACACACTGGTGATGAAGTAGGAACAGTCACACAGAGAAACGGTAACCACTCATGGGCAGAAGCACCCAATTTTGCTCTTGCCAAAATAATCTAACTGTATAAACCTTATTTGACATTGTCTGCCAGCACATGCATCTTGAACAGACACTGTGGATGGACAATGAACTCAGTCCAGAATAAATCTGGACAGTGGGCTGGAATACCTTTGGGGAATTGATTTCCCAGTATTTTCAATGGTGTCAAGCTTCTCCTTGAAACAAAGATCACCATTTTCTCTGGACACTACAGTTACACTCAAAGTCTCTCATGCTACCTGTGGACTGATGAGATGTACTTCTCCCACACTCACTGCTCTGGAGCTTGAGCCCTATTTAAATGTATTTTTTAACTACACAATCAGTCTCTCAAAATGGAATGCCCCTATATATCATATGGTATTTTTACAACTTCAGTTGTTTAATCATTCAGTCATGTATAACTCTTTGGAATCCTGTGGACCATACTATCCATGACATTTTCTTGGAAAGATGCTGGAATGGTTTGCTGTTTCTTTCTCCAGTGGGTTAAGGTAAACAGAGGTTAAGTTACTTGCCCAGAGTCACATAGCTATTAAGTGTTTGAGGCCAAGTTTGCACTCAGGTCTTCCTGACCCCAGGCCCAGCACTCTATCCACTCAGCCACCACATAGCTGCCTCTAATTATAAAACTCGTCACTCATAATAATTATACTTTGAAATCTTAAATATAATCATTTACCTTAAAAAGAAGCAAAGTAGATAATGATTATAGATATGAAATAGATACAGATATCTTAAAGACAAAGCATAAATAACAAATACTGCACAATGCATATACAAACCTACATCACACACTCTGACAATGCACTCAACTAAAGTGAAGAGTATGCATACGGTAAGGGGGTAAGGGACGTGCATATACCAGTAAGGAACCAAAAAACAGAGGAAAAACATGTGCTCAGAGTTTTCTCCATCAACTATAGAGTCAATGATTTAATGTTCTTGATCTATTCAAGATCATGCAAACCACATAAAGCTGCTTCTCTTCACGTTGCTTGTCTGGTGGTCCTTGTGGTGGTCCTCACCACTCTCTGGCTGCACAAATCCTCCTCTCTTCTGTACCTGCTGCCTTGTCTAAGTAGAACAGGGCTCACAAGGTCACAAGCTCATGAGGATACTAAAGCCAGAGGTGAAGTCCCCTCATTGTTTTTTTTTTCACAAGTCAGGGGCAGATGCAGGCAAAACAAAATTATTTAAATTGCATCTTAATGTTTCTTTATACAACAAATTAGTGGTTTTTAATAAGACAAAGTTATTTTGCTTCTGCTTTTACAACTTTTCACCTAGTACATATTTTAACTATTAATATAAACCTTCCTCTTTATACAAAAAATCATTTTTTCCTCCTTTTTGAAAAAAAATCTTTTAACTGATCCATATGTAAAGGGCTTTAACGGAAAATATATCTTACAATAGGAAAGGGAGATAAGACAATTATGTAGAGAGAGTGGTCAGGCAATACTTGACTAATGTACCCAATTGTTGTCGATATGATATAAAATGATTTAGGGGAAAGACCTTAGGATATTGGATGGGATATATGTGGAGAAAAAAAGAGTCACAACTGCTTGTAATCTTCACTGTTGGAGAATGTATTGGTATTGGTAAAAGCACAGTTACATCATAATTTCAAAGAATATAATTAGAATGACTAGTTGACATTCTTACCATTAGTGACAGAACAGACTATCAATTAAATTCAAATCGATAATAACTTATTAAGCACCTACTATTTATCAAGTAATATAGTAAGTGCTGGGGATAGCAAGACAGACAGACAGATGCACACACACACACACACACACACACACACACACACACACACACATGAATAGACCATACGCTCTAACCTACATCCTTACTGGTAGAAAATACAGATACATAAGTAAATAGAAAATATGTACAAAGTACAAAGTAAAAGGACAGGGAAGAGACAGCTACATGGCACAGTGGGTAGAGTGCTAGCCCTGAAGTTAGGAAGCTTGATCTTCCTGAGTTCAAGTCCAGCCTCAGACATTTACTAGCTATATGATCCTGGGCAAGTCACCTAACCCTTTCTGCCTCAGTTCCTCATCTGTAACATCATCATCATCATTAGCTACAGAAGAAAATGAGAAGCTGATCCAGTATCTTTGCTAAGGAAACTCTCAAAGGGGTGTCAGGAAGAATCAGACATGATTGAGAATTACTCAACAACAACAACAAATGAGGCAGAAAAGCTAAAAACTGGCCAGATCAAGAAAAAACTTCTATAGAAAGTAACACTTGAACAGAGCATTGAACTAAGTTAAGGATTCTATGAAGCAGAGATGAAGAGGGGATATATCCTAGGCACATTTAGTAGCCCGTAGAAAGGTACAGGTTTCAAAGATGGACTATCATATACAGAGGAGACCAAGGAATTCGGTTTGTTGGGAACATATATGACAGGGAGCATTACGAAGTCACTCTGGAGGATAGATTATAGCCAGAATGTGAAGGGCTTTAGATACAAAACAGAAGGATCTGCATGGTATCATACTTGCAATAGCCACTGAAAATTTTTGAGCAAGAAATTGTCATGGCCAGACCTATGCTTTCATAGATCAATTTCTTGGCTGTGTGACCTTCTGTAATTTGCGTAAACTTTGTCATCCTCAGTTTTGCTCAAGTGAAGAGACTGGACTGGATTATTTCTAAAGTGTATTCCAGTTCTAAATCTATGATTCTAGGAATTTCATATCATAAAACAACAAAAATAACCTTGAATAAAATCATCTCTAAAGTTTCTTCTAACTCTAATGGCTGATGAACACAAATGATCTGGTTCTTCTAGATCCAGTCCATTCAAATGTACTTTACCTCTTTCAACGGTTTGAACAGTAGCTTTAAGTGGATAGGCAGTTTACACCGATTTCTCTTTGGGATAAAGAAGGTAAAGTATTCCTCATATGAAAAAGTGACATATCCTGTCTTTCTTTCAGGGACTATCTGTAAAATAAGAAAGATCATCCAATCAAAAGCTACTTATATTGTCAATCATATACCATCTAGTCATTATACATATATCATTATTTTATATATAATATGTCATAAAGATACATTATATCATATATATGTATAAATATATTATAATTACAGATGATTACAATTAAGTGAGCTTTGAAAATGTTCCCTTTTAAAGCTGTTTTGTGTACAATAATGTATATGGCCTTTTATTCTATTTATTTTCCAGTGGAAAAAAAATGATCGATTGATGATTTATGACAATTAAAAATTTTAGAGTGTGACAAACAGATGATGCAAAGCAGAAGGATTCTTGTCATTGTTATTTGACTTTTTACTTTTGCTTATCATTCTGCATTTAGTGGTGGCAAGGTACCAAGAAATTTAAGTGCCTTCCCCTTAGATTATTTTTTTTCTTGGAGGTAGGTAGAAATGAATAAACACCATCAACAACCATGACTTCACTTAAAAAGTCATCTGACAAACCATCTACTTTTGTCTCCACTAATAACAATATAAAAACAATTTTGCATCATAATTTTTCTTCTATAGTGGGCAAAAACCCAGTGCCTGCCCTCAAGGATGTTACAGGCTAATGGGAAGACACAACGTAAACAACCAAGCAATCCAAGGACAGATATCTACGATTGGGTACTTTCCCATACTGTGAAATTTCACCCAAAGACCATTGATCTAGGTCATTCTTTAATTTCGTCCCAGAGGGCAAGCCTATCCAGGGTACTAAGGACCTTCCTCATGTGTGTCTGATGCCAAGAGGATACCAATGGAGCATATAAGCTGTTCTCCTTCTTCTGAAGTGTCCAGCCTATCTTTCTTTTGGACCATTCATTTCCTTGATGGCATCCTTTATACAACTTCTCCTGCATAATTCTCCATTTGTAATGTGCTCACTCCTAATCATGTGCCCCCCCATTACCCTTTGGGAGACCTTCATCTGCAGTTCTTCAGAAACTGCAAACTTCTATGAATCACAGTCATACAACATCAGCAAAAACAATATTGGTATTAATGAAATAGACTTTTGTTTCTTTTTTGTGATTCTATTAAAAAAATAAAGCCCTATTTAATATGTTACCAATTCATTCATGTTCTAAAGCAATTAAATAATGTGAAGTTTTGGTTTCTTTAAAGTATTTTATACGTAAACAAACATATCTATCAAAGTATAAATATAAATAGATACAATAGAATAAAGATAGAGATATTTACTTTACAAATAGATACAACATAGATACAACACTGGCCCTGTAGTTAGCAGGGTCCTAGCTCAAATCTGACCACATACACTTACTAGCTGTGTGACCCTGGACAAGACACTTAACTCCAATTGCACACACACACACACACACACACACACACACACACACACATGCACACGCACGTGCACACGCACGTGTGTGTGTATATGTACATAAGTGTGTATGAAATCTATGAGGCTGTGTCATGTAGCCACTTACCTGGAATAAGAGAATGAGGCTCAAAACTCTGGTACTGTTACTTACTAGTTCTATGATCTTAGACCACTGATTTACCCTCTCTGGGCCTCAGTTTCTCACAATGTACCCAGAAAATATATAAAGAGGGAGTTGAACTAGATGATCTCTAAGGTAGAGACAGACAAAAGATAAAGAAAGATGCTCCCCTTATTTACCTAACATTTCATATTTGTAAAAACTTTGCAGTTGAATGAAATAAAATAAAATAAGCAAAGCTGCAAATTGGATTTGGTAGGACAAGAAAAAAAAAAACAAACATCAGCTCTTCTTGATCAAGTCGCAAAAGTTTCCTAAAGGATATGGGATCTCAGATACTATTTAATAATGTGCCTCCTCATTGTCTTCATATATGATATTCCTATCTCCCTCCCTTTGCACAAACTGGTCCGTGTTCCTGCAGTACACTCCCTCCTGATTTTGCCTGGTGGATTCCCTACTTCTATCAAGACTTACTTCAGGATTTAAATCACACAAAAAGTCAAATGTGATTACTATCAGATGTTAGAACCCTCCCATTTGTTGCTCTTTTATGGGCTTATTTGTAAATGCTGTTTCTCCCAGGAAAACGTAACCTCCTTGAGGGAAAAGCCAGATTTTCTTTCTGTCTCTTTATCTCAGTGCTTAGACCAGACACATAGTGAGACCTTAATAAAAAGGGAACTCACCCAAGAGAATTCCAAAGGATTCATGATGAAAAAGAAATGCTGACTCCATAGAGAGAACTGATGAACTCTACGTGCAAATTGAAGTATAATTCTTTCACTTTATTTTTCTCGCTTTAAAAAAGTATGTCTAATATGGAAATACTTTTTGCATGATTTCACACATACAATGGATATCATATTGCTTGTTTCTCTGTGGATGGAGGAGGGAGCAGAAGGTGTAATTCAAAATTTAAAAAGAAAAGAATATTAAAAATAATAATTTTAAAAGCAAATACATAAATTGGGGGACAAGCAGGGTGAAACGAATGTTGGATTTGAAGTCAGTGCATCTGGTTCTGAATTCTGCGTCTATCATTACCTGGAGAAACCTAAGGATGCACTTTTGTCCCACCAGTCCCCAGCACTTCCTACGTAAATTGAGGAGTTTACACTAAATGACCTCCAAGGTCCCTTCTAAATCCAAACCTAGGACCTTATGATGTTATGTGTTTGTGGAATGAATAGTTTGATGGAGGAACAATACCATGTTGATCTGAGGCAAGAGGCGTATCTCAGTTTTAGGTGCTGTTTTAGACAAGAATAAATTTCATGGTTTGGAAAGAGCAGAAGACAAAGGTGGACTTAATAAAGCCTGTCTGGGTAAAGAAGCAAGATCTACCAGAGAAAGGTAATGTTGAGATTCAATCATAGAAACATCTGTGACATATATCTCTGAAGTTAAGTTTTTACCACTAAGTACGGGATAAAGTAGGACTTTTGAAAGACTCATCAATTTAAAAAAGAAAGGGGAAAAATCATTCTACAACTTGACACCTAAGTCCTGTTCCTGCCAAGTACATCCTGTCAGTGTTGGCGCTGAAGCTAGGGCATATTTAAAGAGTGCCAATGGGAGAAGAGCATGCCAAGCTAATGTTGGAAATTGCTTAAATTAAATGTTCTTGCCAATAGGGTTTTTCACCACAATAAGGTAAAGAAAGGGAAGCTTAGTGCAGAAAACCATCTTTAGAATGTACATATTTATAATTGCAGGATTGTTATTATACTAATGAGAACCATGTGAGGTACAGTATGAAAATGACTTGTAGGCAATTAGAACAGCTAAGTACTTGCTAAAAATTTTTTTGTCACGAATACTGACCTTTAGCCTCACCCTTGCAAATAAAGACTTTTGAGAGCAACACCAAATAAATCTTGAATGCTTAAAGCAAACACATATATATATAGTTTAGATTCTCTTCTACACTGCCATCACTGGTGAATATTTTAATGGTATATTTCTATTAGATTTTGTTTCATCTGCATCTATGATTCTTATCAGTGTAGAATGCTCTCTTTGTACAAACTTCCGCCTGTTGACAAAAATGGCTTTTCCAGAGTCTTAAGTAAATTTCTTTGGAGACTTGAGGCATTGAGGAATGGGCTTAAATCCATGCCTTCCTACTCTCTATCCACTATCCAATCTTACTTTTTAAATGAATGATGCTGCTTTGCTAACCATAAAGCAGCATGGATATATTAGTTGGTGTTGTTTGAGGTGTTGTCATCTAAATACTCTCAAACCACAACATCTGAGAAGGAAAATGGTCATTTGAGGGAAATTTTTTTAGCTAATAAATCACTAATAGTCAAACAATTGTCTCACACACACACATACACACACACACACACACACACACACACACACACTTGCATGCACAGAATTTAGCTTTAGAAGTTTCAGAGTTTCGAGAGGTTCTAACTAATTGGTCTCAATTTATAGGAATCTCCCTTGAAGGGGATAAGAAAAAATAACTTGCTGTTCATCATTTTTTAAATAAATGATCTCAGGATACCTCCTGTCCAGAAATGCCAACACAGACATTTTTTCATAATCTTGAGCTAATGGTAAAGTCTTCAATAGTTTTTTAAATCTCCCAAATAATACATATCCCAGATTAAAACACAATAACATTTAACATCACTAATGAATTTGATGCTACATAATAATAATTCCTGTTATTTTTTTCATACTGCCATATGATTTCATCAAGCCCATTGATATGTCAAGGACATCCTGAATTGCTCATCACTCTTGGTAGAATGGTTTTAAATATTGTACCATATAAGACATGTGGCGTCAAATATGACTATTTTAAATTATCTTTTATAGTAATAACTCCTTTTATAATAATAACTCTGTGGTTTGGAGACTAGGCTAAAAAGAGAATGTGAATTGTCATCCAGAAAAAAAGAAATCGACAAATACTGGCAGAAATTATTTACTTCCTGGCAAATGCTGTCCTCCTCCCTCTACCATAAATTGTAATTTATTTTTTGTTTTAATTCAAACCCACACAACTAGCCAAGATATGGTAGCAAATTTGCTTATCCTATTCCCTGGTAGTCATCTCAGTTGCAGACTCAAAGAGATAGCCCATGAGAAGGAGGGACAGAACTGAATTAACACAATGATTAGAGAAATGGTAGTGACTCCTTATTATTAGAGTTTGGCTATCAACAAACGAATCTGTCTTCACTATGATTGAACCTTGGTGCTGAGATACTATTCAGCACCAGTAACATTCATAATATCCAAGCAAGTGAAGTATGTAAATTTTGTATCATGACATCTAAGTAATTTGAGTTTATCAAAGGAATAGCTTCTGCAGTGTCATTTAAGGGCTGTACATACCAAGTGTATTAGATTTCTAGGAAAATATTTAATTTTGTGGCAAGTCCTTCCATTTTTCTGCTATGTACCACAGAATACAGTACTAAAGCAACTGATTTTGTATTCTGTCAGTGTAGCTGTTGAGCTAACATGAAGTTACAACAGGAGCCAAGAAAATTGTACCGTATTGCATTTGCCGGCTTTCTCCCAATTTTTGGATAGCATTTTGATAAAACACTTATTGGCTACTGAAACATTGGATACTAAAAAGAGCAGAAACTTGTTTTGAAACTGTCTTCATAATCTAAAAGCAATTCATCACATTTTAAGGAAAGTTACCAGAAAACTTTCTTCCCCTCTTTCTTGTTATTACACACACACACACACACACACACACACACACACACACACACACACCACCTGAATTTATGGTGGGTCTTAATAAGATGTTCATGAGGAACCATGAAATTAGCTTCTGAACCTGTTTTAATAGACATTTATTTTAATTAGATGGAAAGCAACCTCATTTGACAGTGTGCATCCTAAGAACAATGATGTTCCAATATCTGATGTAAGATATCACACTTAAATGTCCTTGCGTCAAAAACATCTCATCCTTACTGAAGAAATAGAAGCCAAAGGACTTTCAAGGACATCTCATCCTCATTGCATAAATGGATGGTAAGTATGTCCAAGAACACCTCATTCTATCTTCAAAGTGCAAAGTGAAGAATGTTCAAGGACATAGAGAAAGAAGTAGAGGCTTGAATTGTTTAAGTTTGCATTATTAATCTTGAGGATTAAAAATAAACATCAAATTGTTAGCCTAATTTTCTATTTTCACAATCATATTAAAGAATGTGCTATACACTCTGTCCCCCTATATCATAATAGGAAGATAGTCTCATGTTCCCCCATGCCCCTCACCAAACCTATGTAGGGCTACAATAACTTTTCTCATCACCATTGTGCTCCTGTTATCTGTAGGTCACTATGTTCCACAAGACACTCCATCTCCCAACTCTGCACGGCTTCACTTTCTGTCCCCAGTGTCTGAAATTCCTTCCTTCCTCATCTCCACACCGTAGTGTCCCAATTCTCCCTCCCTGAAAGAAGCCTTTCCTGATTCCCCTTAATACTAATGTTCTCTCTCAGTTGATCATGTCCAATTTATCCTGTATATATCTTGCTTCTACAAAGTTATTTACATGTTGGCTCCACCATTAGACTGAGTTCCTTGAAAATAAGGGCTGTCTTTTATGTTTCTTTCTATCCCTAGCACTTAGTATAGCTTCTGGAACTTAGTAAGCACTTAGTAAATGTGAGTTGCCTGATTCATTCACTAATAGAACCATCAGAGTCTACTTTCAGAAGCTCTTAAATTTTACAGGCGTGTGTGTGTGTGTGTGTGTGTGTTTATGAATGTGTGTGTGTTTTACCCATTGTAGGAATCCAGCAAAGGAATATCAAATGAGATGTAAAAAAATGATCTCTTACTTTTTATATATAGGTGAGATGACTATATTATAGAAAAGGAAAAATCTAGATCAATATTATACAATTTGTCTTACATAGTATCATGCAAAGAGTGTTCACACTGGAGTTAGAGGACCTGGTTTAAAATTTGACATCTGATGCTTATTACTTGTGTGACCTTGAGCAAATCATTTAACAACCCTTGGTCTCAATTTTCTCATCTGTAAAATGAGAGAGCAAAATTGTATGGCCTCCAAGGTCCCTTCCAGCTCTAGATATATGGTTCCATGATATTTACCAGATATTAAACTTGTACAATAAATCTTTATGCTAGAATATATGATTTTTACTAGATATTAAACTCGCTAAAATTTATCTAAAGAGAATTTGTGGATGAAAATTCATTCTTCGCTTCAGGGTAAAAAAAATGTATCTATTTGAACATGATTAAAATCATCTATAAGTGAAACTGAAATCAGAAGGAAAATATCTCATTTCAAAGTAGAAGTTTCCAGGGTTTCAATGTATATTTTTAGGAATAAATACCAGGGAGCAAAACAGTATTTTATGTTTTTTCAAAGATTTATTGATGCATTTTATTGATGCAGTCATTTCTGCAATATCATACCAGTCCCACTTCACCTCCAGCCTTAACAAGACCCTTCCTGGAAATAAGGGGAAAGAGTTGATCAAAGCCTTGGAATAAAAAGGCCATGCTGGGCAGTTTATGCAAGCTGTTCTCTTAGAGTTTCCTTCCTTCAACTTTGAAAAAGGAAATATGTTTCATTATTTTTTTCTCCAAGCACAAGATTCATTATTGCACTTAATCAGGGTTGAACTTTTTTTTTTTTTAAGTAGCTTTAATTTACATGAGTATAGTGATTGCGCATATTGTTGTCCTGGTTTCCCTTAGTTACACTGTATCAGAGAGTAACAGCAGTGAACAAAGTAGTATGTTAGGAAGACATGAATTCAAATATAGCTTCAGACATTTAGTAGATGTGTAACTCTGAACAGGAGACTTAACTTCTGCTGGCCCATTTTCTTATATGTAAAATGGGGTAATAGCACCTACCTCCCATGGTTGCTCTGAGGGTATTTGTAAAGCACTATAAAAATCTTGAAGCAATACACAAATGATATCATTCCTGTTTTTAATTGTTTTTGTTTATGCACATTTTTCGTGTATTCCATTGCATCTATATGTGCAACTCATCCAGCCAGTCAGTAAACTCTCAATTTCTTTCCCATTTTTTGCTACCAAGTGCTGCTTCTCTATACGTTCTATGAAAGAGTTGCAAATGCTAAGTAACTAGAGCACGTCATTAATAAATAATTATGGTGCATTCTTAATTTACTTTACAGCTCTCCACAAATTTGATGAAAGATCAGTTAGTCTCCAATACATGATAAGAAGAGGGGAAGAAAAACCATAGAGAGCAGAACAGTTCTGAAGACTAAATAAAGGGATGTGGAAAAAAGAACTACTACACATATTATGGAGGGGAATATTTCTAACACAGATTTTTATGTTCAGGTTCAATACAACAAATGGCCACAAATTCATGCACTTGTTCTAGGTATTATAGATTTAAAGAGAAACAGAAATAATCCTTGCTCTCCAGGAGCTAACACTCTACTGGGAGGAATAAAACAAGTATAATAAATACTCAATAATGAATAAATACCTATAGATAGATAAATAGAAAGACAGATAGATAGATAGATAGATAGATAGATAGATAGATAGATAGATAGATAGATAGATAGATAGATAGAAGAAACCAGTGCAGGAGGAGACCACTAGCAACTGTTGGTATCATGGAAAGCCTTAAGTATGAGTGGACCTCTGAACTGAGGAGTGAGAGAAGCTCAGGATTCCAAGAGGTTAAGATGAGTAGGGAGAACACCAGAGACATGAAAGATAGTCTATGCAAAGGTGTTATTCCAAAGAAATAAGAATGCTATGAATTGGGAATACAAATAGTCCAGTTTAGTTAAAATATATATATATATAACTTCACATAGAACTCTAACCAAATAGCATAAGTCAGCTTTCCTCATTCCAATTCTGTTTGAAATGTATTACATATGTCATGTCATATCGTATATTATTTCATGAATGCTTTTACATTTTTATTATATATATATATATTACATAGTATTATATAACATTACATTATGCTATTCTGTTCTTCTATACCATTTATATCATAGCAAATTATGTTATGCATAGCATATTACATATCATGTTAAATCATAGCATAGATCATATCACATCAGATCATATCATATTATTCAGATATAATAAAGAGGCAACATTCAAATATATGAGGTATTTTTGAAAAATAGCTCCAAATACAAAAATAAGGGAAAACCTTATTCATTTTGAACAAAAGCATGGTTTTGATAGATACCAATGCTACAGAGAATTTCAATACAGTTTTTAGCTGTGACTAAGTACTTAATGTTTCTTCTTATGCCTTCCCCCTCCAAATTTTACATTTAGAGAAGTAGAACATAATATTGTAACAGATGGAACAATAATGAACTTGAACCGAACTTGCATTCATCTTTAACGCAAGTCCATGCAGCAAAGCAGACAACATAACAGTATAATTCTACATCAGGAGAAGGTTGGGAAGGATAATCCTCTTCATGTTTCTGAATCAGATTGCCCTGATAGGGGCTTTGGCCTGCAAAACCATTAGCTATCAATCATGATTTGGCATCATGATCTTAACTTTCAAAATGGCTTTCTCTTTGCTGTCCTTTGCAAAAATTTGCTAAATTTCCCCATAAATCTGTTGAGTTGACACCCCATTTTCTTTACAAAATCATTGTTGACAAATACATTTAAAAAATTTTCCCAATCCACAGGATAATTCTGTCTCTATAAAAGCACACCAGACAGAGTGGTTATTATATCATTCCTAAGGAATCCAAGAGAAGAAATGAAAATGAATTAAAACTGTATTTAATAATGAGGATCGATTGGAAGCTGGAGTGGGGAAAACACGATTCATTGTATCATAGATTTTGACCTAGAAGGGAACTTACATAGAATGTATTCCAAACCCCTCATTTTTGGGTGAAGGGAACTTAAGGCTAGAGAGGGAAAATTAATAACTTGTGGTCATACTGGTAGAAAATGAAAGAGTCACAATTCCAACCAGATCCTCTGACTATAAAGTTATTGCTCTGTCCACTTCATCACATGAATGACTATTGTATGTATGTTCATATATGTATGTACATATATATATATATATATTCTCATCTGTAAAATGGAGATATTAACTCCTTTATAGGGTTTCTGTTAAGCCCAAATGAGATAACCTGAGAAATGTTTTGTAAACCTTAAAGTGAGTTCTCAACAGTGTTATCAGTATTAAAGTTTTATGTAAAATTAAAAACAAAAAGTAAATTATATGGTGAATTTGTTTGTACTATATATACTATATAGTCTATATGCTATATAGACTATATAGTACTATATTTGTACTATACTGTACTATATAGACAATGTACTATACTGTATAGACATTGAGTCACCTTCTAAGGATTTAAATATTTTCCTATATAACAATTAAATAATACAAATAAAATCAGGAGAATAAGATGGGCTTATTTTGCTCTAATGAAAGTTCATAGCTTGTGATAAAAAAAAAAAAAAACATAGGGAGAGTTATTCCTGGCTGTTGAGGTAGTTGAATAGTGCAGTAGATAGAATACTGGACCTGGATTCTGGAAGATCTGAGCTCAAATTTAGCTTCAGACTGACCTTGGACAACTTAATTTCTTTCTTTCAATGTCTTTTTCTATAGAATATGAGTAACAAAAATCCTACCCTCCCTAAGTTGTTGTGAGGATTTAATGAAATAAATGAAATAATGAAATGTTAGTAATGTGCTTTGCAGACCTTAAAGCACTATATAAATGCTAGTACTATATAAATACTATTAATGATCATGATGATGATCAACCAATAAGCATTTATGAAGCACCTACTATGTGTCAGGCACTCTGCTAACTGCTGGGGCTATAAAAAGAAGTAAAATGTAGTCCCTGACTTCAATGATGATGATGATGATGATGATGATGATGATGATGATGATGATGATGATGTTGATACCATCATTGTTTCAAGGATCATGGGCTTAAAGCTGAAAGATATCTCAAAGCTTATCTAGTTTAAGACCATAATTTTGAAAATCAGGAAACAGAGACCCAGAGATTACTCAATATCATACAGGGCTAACAAGCAGAGCTGGATTCAAAGATGTCAACTGACACTAAATCAAGATCTTTTTGCCACATCTCCTTCTTATTGTTGTCCAAAAAAAGTCATATAGAAATCATATCAAGATGGGAAGGACTCACCAGGTAAGATCTAGTTTATAAGCTTATTGAAGATATGACACTAAGCAATTTGTTGCATTTAACTCCTATAGAGCCCATTCTCTTGGCTTCAACTGCCATCAGGTTTTAACATTTAATCTACTGGTGTAGTTAATTTTCTGGTAATGGCTTCTTTACAGCTGTCTATTACTGCTGTGCCAATTGAGACTCCTTTGATGACATAGGTTTTTTCTTATTGCTGGGGCCTAAGTCTCACTAATTATTATTGCCCTCATTGTAGTTGCTTTAACAAGTCCATTGATGAAAATTTCACTTAATTTTTATTTTGCTTGACTCAGAGACCTGAGGTCTCAACACCATTTTCACTAGGGAAGATACACCTTGACTCTGATTCATCAATCTTTTTGTTCAGAAAAGAGAATACACTACATGGAATCAAATGTATAAAAAATTCCCTATCAAAGAACAAAGCTAAAATCGCTGAGCAGAAGGGTGAAGAGATGCAAGTAAGACTGGTGTGAAGAAGAAAGAACAGCTTCCTAATAAGCAAAATTATATAAAAGTGGGACAAACTGCCTAAAAAAGGGTAAGTATTTCTTAACTGGAATTCTTTAAGAAAATACCAGATAGCTACTTGCAAAATATGTTATAGATAGAATTCTCATCCTAATATTTGGTCCTTTCTAACCCTGAGCTTTTATGACTTGCAGTGACTGTTTCTTCTCTAATTAGGAAGAGTTTAAATGAGCAACTACATGAGCTAGGACCACTCATTACTCTTTCCTCTTGATATTTGACTAAAAGAGCATTTAATTACTCAAGATTATCTATTAATTAGACTAGTAGCTATTCACTCCCTGAATACCTCTTCATAAAAAGATTCTTGACTTTTAGGATCGCAGGCTTTAGATCTGAAAGATTCCTTAAAGATCATCTAATCCAATCTGCTTATTTTACATATGAGGAAACTGGGGTGCAGAGAGGTCAACTAACTCACGGGTCCTAAGTAGCAGAACCAAGGTTTGAATCTGGGTCTTTTAACTTAAAAACCAGTGCTCTTAACATGACAGCAAGGCTGCTTTTCCTATTAATCATTTTAAAGTATAATTTAAATTGTAATTAAATAACACACCTTTAAAAAAAGAGTTATGTGTTCACATCATTCTAGAGCTGAAAATTTAACCTCTTGCAGTTAAAGATACAAAATTCAAAATAAAAATAATAACATATGAAATTATAGATTGTCTTTCAAATGCCAATCCCAGTGTTTAATCACATTTATTATTTGTTCCTGTAGGGCACCATCTAAGTCTGGACAATAAATTCTTCATGAATGCTCTGGTTGATATACTGGTTGATAACAATAACCACAAAAGTCCATGTCAGTGAGAGCTAATGCACAGTGGCCTCATCCACATGAGCAACCTAATGATTCCAGCTGCCTAATAAACATCTCTACTTTATGTCCCAAAGCAATCTCAAATACATATCTAAAACAGAACTCATTATAATGTCCCTCCCCAACCCAACCCCAAATTCTAAAATTATATATTTCCATATAGGGTACTACTTTCAATCATCTAGTTTTGAAATCCTAGAATTATCCTTGCCTAATACTCCTTTTTGTCCCTCCCCCATATCCATTCATTTGACAAACCTTGTTGACAATTGACATTCAGTTTACAAATCTTGTCAATTATATTCCGCATTTCTCCCAACCCTCCTCTCCTCTTACCCCTTTCTTTGCTTGTATGTTTATGTCTAATCTGTTCTTTTACAATTTTTTCCCTATTTCCACACTTACCTCATCTTCAATTCATTCTTCACACAGTTGCAAAGTTGAGATATATAGACATAGATATATATCATATAGATATATATCATGTATATATCACATATATATATCATATCATATATATATATATATATGTGTATATATAGGAGGGGGAAGGCAGGGCAATTGGACTTAAGTGACATGCCCAAGGTCACTCAATGAGTGTGTCAAGTGTCTGAGGCCAGATTTGAACTCAAGTCCTCCTGACTCCAGGACCAGTGCTCTACTCACTGCACCACCTAGCTGCCCCCAAAATTGATATTCTTAAAACATAGATAGGACCATGTCACTCCTTCATTCCACTATTTTTCTAATTCTTGGTTTCATAATATTTCCATTTCTTTCTTTTTTATCATATTTATATTCTACTGGAACCTCTTTAATTTATGCTAATGATGCTGATATCTCTAGAGGCACTGGAACATTCAATGGCTCTAGAGTCAAAGTGGCTGAAATACCATCTCTTTCATTCACTACCTTTGTGTCTGTGAGCAAGTCACCTAACTTCCAAGGGTTTCAGTTTCCTTATCTGTAAAGTGAATATGTTAGACTAGTTATACTCTGAGGAACCTTCTGACTGGATCTGTGATGCAAGGATCCCATAATTAAAAATCCTCATTCTGTTATTTAGATTTCTATTTATTCTCTGTCTACCTACTTGTCTAGTCTTGTCATTTTACCCTTTCACACAGTCTCTATTCTAGTCAAATGAACTACTAATTATTCCCCATACCTCACATTTCATCTACCATCTCTGTGCCATGGCATAGTTGCCATGCCATTTCATGTCTGGAAGACTCTCCCTCCTCAGTCTCCACTTGTAGCACAGTATATGTAGTTATCTTCAAAAGACAGATCAAGTACACCAAAGCACAGCTCCTACAAAAGCCCTTTCTTGATTCCTCCAGTTATCCTCCATTCCTTATTTTAGCCTCCCCTTGCTCCTTCCCTCCCTTCTTCCTTCCCTTTCTTCCTTCCTTCATTCATTTCTTCTACTCTCTCCCCTCTTCTCTCTTTCTTTGTCTCTCTCATACACACACATTCCCATATTTTGATTTTTATATGATATACTCATGTATATTTTGCATGTCCTCATAGAATGCAAACACCTAGAGGAAAGGAATTGCCTCATTTTGGAATTTTATCATGTACAGATAAAAAGGATATATATATATATGGATGTGGAAACATATCACAGAGCCCATCACATAGTAGGTGCTTAATACATAGTTCCTGAATTTAATTGAATTAACATGTAAATTGTTTTAAAAAATCAAAATATGTAGTCAAGGATGATATTGAATGCATGATTAAGCATGGTTATAGTCTCTAATATGAATTAAAGTAAATTAAACACTTAGTAAATGCTTGTTGAATGTATAAATGAAACACAACTAAGCCATTTACTTTATCACAATCATAGAATCAGTAAATGGGCTTTTTAGAAATTGCCCATTATCCTACTCATTTCATAGGAAATTGAGGCCCTGAGAAATAGAATGCTTTGCCCAATGTCACATAGCTAGTTGGTGGCAGAGCTATACAGGCCATCTTTCCCAGTTCTCTTTCTACTACGCTGTCAAATGCCTCTACTGTACAGAGAGAAGGCAGTAATAACTGTATGAAGATGAATCTATAATCCTGGCATTCCCTACAATTAAAACCAAGAAAACTCATCTACTTTGCTATCTGAAGGGATTTAAAGCAATACAATAAAATTACAGGTTTGCTATACTAATGATCCGTATTTATGAAGTACACAATTCTTAGCTTGTCACCAAAGAGCCATTTTTCTCTGAAGAATTGTGCACATGCTTATACCTGGTAATTTCTTTCAGGGAATATCAGCATCATTAGCATAAATTAAAGAGGTTCCAGTAGAATATAAATATGATAAAAAGAAAGAAATGGAAATATTATGAGACCAAGAATTAGAGAAAGCCAAAGTATCACATAAAAATAACTGGAGGCAAAATTGAGCTTTATTTACTTGGGAGATCTGATTTTATGCTGAAATGAATGTTGACTCCTTTAACTCAATTCAGCAAATGTGTATTGAGCATATGGAGTACCAACTTCAGGTGCTCAGTGCTCAGCATTCTGTGCTGGGTTGGGTTTCAGTGAATCCAAAAATATCTATGACATATTTCTTGATCCCAGGTAACTTTCCTTCTACTAGGATATATGTAAATAAATAAATAAAAGAATTACTTGCTAGATAAAAAGTTGGCTTTGGAGTCAGAAATACCTGGGTTCAAACCCTGGCTATGAGACATGCTGGTCATATGACCTTTAGAAAATCAATAACTTTTCAATACCTAAGGCAACATTCTTTTTTTTTCTCTTTTTTATAAATAGTGTTTTATTTTTTCCAATTACATGTAAAATAGTTTTCATCATTCATTTTTATATGATTTTGAGTTCCAAATTTTTCTCCTTTCTTCCCACCCTTCCCCTTCCCCATGACAGCAAAGCAATCTGATATAGGTTTTGCATGTACAACCATATTAAACTTATTTCTACATTAGTCATGTTGTGAAAGAAGAAACAGAACATAAGGGAAAAACCATGGGAAAAGCATCAACAACAAAAAAAAGTGAAAATAGTACTCTTTGATCTGCATTCAGACTCCATGATTCTTTCTCTGAACGTGAATAGCATTTTCCATCATGAGTCTTTTGGAATTGTCTTGGATAATTGTGTTGCTGACAAGAGTAGGAACATTCTTAAACTCTGAGCTGCATAGATGTATGGAAGATGAGCATGATACATCATATGACACCACAGTTCTTCCCCACTGTGTTGGTAAGCAAAATGGGCTCCTTAGCACTTAGTTCAACGAGTGCCATTGAAGAGTTTGGCTTTTGTTTGCTTTGAGTAATTCAGCTATTTCATTGAATCTTACTAAGTGCTAAGCCCCAGGCCCAACCCCTATTAGGTGTAAAACCTATGTGGATGTGGATTGGCAACTAAGGTGGGGCTAACTCCAGGAAGGGCCTTGTTTACATGTCTGGGACAGCAGAGGCCTGATGCTGACAAAAATATAAAAACCAGGGGTTGGCCTCTTCTTCCTTGGAACTCTTTGCTGCAGCAGTGGTGGCTCACGTGACTCTGGGCCAGCCCTTGTTCTGAGCTCCCAGGCTGAACCTAGATGTTGGTAACTATGAATTGTATTGGGTCTGTCTGTTTGTAATTTGTTTAAGGGCTCTTGAGATGGTGTTGATGAAGAGACTCCAGGCAGCTGTAGCTAAGGAGCCATCCAGCTTGTAAACCCAGATGCTGAGACTTTGTTGAACTCTGGCAACTACGTATTGGGATTTGAATCAGACAAGGTCTGTCTGTTGACGTTTGTAATTTTCTTGTAATTTGCTCTGAAGTTCAGGGTGCTGGCTTTTTCCCCTGAACTAAGTGAATGATATTTGTGTGCTGAATTAAAGTAAGCTTGCCAACCCCTTCATCTTGCTCTCTTTATTAAGGCAGATCAGAAGAGCCTGTGTTTTTGCGGCATGCTGGCAGCTTTCTGGGTGCTGGCTGTGGGTGGATCTTTCCCCCCCACAGAAGCTGCTAGCCAGATTGTGGAAACACCCACCCCAAAAAATATTTCATGAAATTACAAGGCCTTTCTAGCCTACTTCAATTTAACAATATTTATTAAGTAATAGTACATGCAAGAGGTCTATGCTAAGCATGAAAAACACAAAGACAAAATTTTAAAAATATCTCATGCCCTTAAGGAGCTTACATTCTATTGGAGGATATAATGTGTAAACAAATAATTCTATATAGATAATCTGGGGAGTAGTGACAGTTTAAGATCATAAAAGGCTTCCTATAGCAGAATGGAAATGAACTAAACCTTGAAGGAAATTATAGATTCCAATAGTTGAGTATAAGTAAGGAGAAGATCCCAACTGGACTAATTCTCAAATCTACATTGTAAGTCCAATGCATTCTTAGTATAACACTCTCTCCATTATAATGTTTTCTTTCATAATCTTTTCTACTTGGCACTATTCTAGTTCTTAACCTCTCTCCCCTGTCTTTGGGAAGAGAGATGACAAACACACATAAACAAGTAATACAATTCAACACAGTAGAATACATTCAAATTCTGATAATAATAACTCTAAAATGTCAGGGGAATTTACAAATTTTATGAAAGCTTCATGGAACAGATTGGCCTGAGGCTAAGGGAAGCAACCAAACACATAAGAAAATTTTCTATAGAATTTTTTAGTTTGCTGAGGTCAGACACCTATTAAGCTATAGAGATAGTATTCAAACCCAAGTCACCTGACTCCAGGCCAGTGTTCTTTCTCTTATGCTACATTCATTTAGGACTTCCTATCTCAGTGACTCTACTTAAACACAATAGCATAGATCTGCTCTGTTAAGTAGAAAATCTTTTACACCTCACCAAAAAGCCTTTGGAGGGAGACCTACAGGAATTTATGTAATGTATAATAATGAGAATCAACACATCTGTGTGATGATTTATAATCAGTTGACAAACTAGGGCCCAAACTTTCAGGAACCTCTATCCCCCAACCATACACACAAGTCAATGGAAGTACACATTAGAATTCCATACTCCCAAAAATGGAACACAGAGCATATTATAACCCTGTCCTAAGTCAATTGCTATTATCTGGCTTCAAAAAGATATTCATAATTCATACCACCCAAGGAGCAGGGCATTGTTTACTCAAAGCTGCAGGAGTGATATCTAATGAATGACAATATCCTATCATGAAATCCCTGCAGGTTTAATATTCCACAGTCACTACAATTTATGAAATCTCACAGTAGGGAGGTATTTGGATCTGTCATATTAGTAAGCAGCAGTGTACAGGACCCAACTGCTGGCTTTTATGGACCAGAATAATGTATTATCCTCAATTATTAAACAAATTTACCCTACCTAGCTGAATACTCCACCTTTAGGAAATTAATTCTGACATCTATAGCCATGTGGGTAGTCTGTGTTTCTCCAGTGGCTACATGTTCAGAGATGTCGAAAGAGAATTCATATTCTCACTTAGTTTTGCATGCACCTAAGATATATGCATATATGAGTATATACATATATATATATGTATATGTGTGTGTAAAATGTGTATGTATGTATATATATGTGCATATATATATATACATACATACACATTTAGGACTACAACTAAAGTACAAAATTCAGAACATATTTCAGTTACATGCTATCTTCAATTTCATGCTCAAGAGTCTGGAGTTCTCATGAAAATAGACCTCTTTGATTTCAACACTCCGAAAAAGCTCTCTATGAGGACAGATTGTAAGCCAAGTATAATTTAGTAGCTAAATCATAGTGAGCTGGTTGAGGCTCAGAGAGCTTAAGTAACATGATCATACAGGTATCAAGTTTCAGAGGCCAGATTTGAACCCAATTTTTCCTGATTCTAAGGCCTAGCTGCTCTGCATTGTCCTTTGCTGCCTCTCAGATCATATCATAATAGAATCACATTAAAATGCTACAGTGTACTAAAAAGAACCAAAGTAGTAGATAAATGCTTGTAATAATGCATTAGGTTGACTATAGACTATAGGATTTTAAGGTTCCAGGGGAAGAAAGGAAGTATGAGTAACAGAATTTCATGATTAAACTATGAGTTTCTTGTCAGCAGTAATTAGAAGAATTTGGGAGCGGGCTGGTCGGAAGTTGTGCTTTTCAGTCCTTAACCAGTTGGAAATCGCCTCAGGGATGCAGGCATCACTTATCCTAACTCAGATTGAAGGAAGACTGCAGGCAGGCAAGCATTCTGCAGCTGCACAGAGATGAAGAATCTTGTTACTTAAGCAGGTTTGGCCACGGTTTTCCAGCAAGATAATTGTCAGTTCCAAGATACAAGGATGGTGTTTAGATTAGATGTGTTTACATTTGTCCAATATGATTACTGATGATGGAAAAGAAGGATCAATTTTTACACTGTCATTTACTAAAATACAAAAGGAGGAAAGGAAAGCTTGTAGTGCAATTAAACCAGTCCTGAAATGATCACAATGGACACGTAAGATAGCTTAATAGCAAGGTATCTGATTCATGCCTTTAGCTTGTATATGCTCTGGTACAAGTTCGGGTATAGGTCAAGTCAGGACCCTGTTTCCTCTTGAGTTCAGCAGTGATGCCTTCTATCTCTATTGCCACTGGCAGGTGTCCTCCTGACTGACTAAAAATTCACTTGCTCTAAAAGAGGAATAGCAGCAGCCTGAGCTTCCAATTCAAAAATTTACTCTGCATTCCGAAATGTGTACATGATGGGATCTGACTGGTGACAAAACAAACAAACAAAGGCAGCTCTCGAATATATGGAGAAGGCTGCATTTCAAGTCTTATCCTAAAAATGGCCAAGCCTCTAATGAAGCATTAAGGTACAACTGAATGTTGTCAAGTAGCCAGTGAAAAGCATTTTGGCTATAAAAAATTAAAGGAAGAGAAACCACAGATTGGAGACATTATTCAGAATCCATATAAAACACCTAACATCATGGAGTGGCAGGCAGATTATGGAATGGGAAACTAGGCTGTGGAAAAGTATTTCCTTAAGTTCTAATACACATTAAGATAAGACCTCAAGTTATGCTCCCACCTAATATTAGAGGAGTATATGCTTCCAATGCCAAGAAACTTAAAAAAAATCCTCCTGTGCATGGAAATAGTCAGGCTTATTTATAAATTCTTGTAATCAAGTCTACTCCAGGAGCTGAAAGGGGGAGAATAAAGACAGTTTAAGCAGAGAATAAAGGACTTTTATTTTTTTGGTTTTTGTTATTGTTTCTCTTTTAACATAAGCACTTTGTTTCCCATTAGTTTTCTTTATATTCTAAATGACATAATTCTAGTTGAAATCAATACCACAGACCAAGTTTTAGCTAGTGCTTATTTTAAACTACCTTGAACTAGAAGATTGGGGTGGGACAGAAGGTCGGGCACATGGGGTGGGAGTGTTCTTTCTTCAGATCCTGTTGACACCTATAATAACTGAGGCTTTTAATGATTAACACCACTCATCAGCTCTGTTCCTTCCTGCTAATGTATCATAAAGGTCTCCTGCTGCTCCCAGCAGTGCCCTACTAATTCAGTACACTAGCAAAATTAGCAGCGGGAAATAAACCTTTGTAATTTCCTTCATTTATAAATAGCATTGTTCATTCAGGAAAGGAGAGCTGCTCCCACAGTAATTGGGCCCGGCTAAGAAGTTACTTTCTCTCTATCAGACTTAAAAAATCAATAGAAATGAATACACATACAATTAAATATTGAATTAAGTAGCCAACTCATAGAAGAATTCTTTTATTTTTGAACTCTTCTGGGTTCCTCTCTTGGGAGAGGTCTATTGTGCTAGTATTTCTTAGCAAGCATTCCATAACTCTAATGTGCTTTGAAGTTGCCATTGGAGGGAGTGGAGGAACAGATGGAGCATGAATAAACCCATACTGCTGTCTTTTTAGTCTCAACAAAAGCAATTTTTCTTGGCAAAATAGTTAATATTTAATACCAATTGCATAGAGAAGCTGGTGGCTTTTGATTCCAGAGAATACATACATACATACATACATACATACATACATACAAACATACACACACATATAAATAATAGAGGTGCTATATTCAGGAGGCCAGCGTACATAAATCTCTTATTTTTTATTACGATAATATGAAACTTTAACTCAAACTTACAGTATAGGAAATGCAATACATCAGGTTCAGAATTTATTGGGAGTCTAACAGACTCAAAGGACTCAGTGAATTAAAACCTCAACAAACTTTCATCACCTAGCAATAACTGTGACACAGATCTTAAAACATACCTCATTCTACCTCTACCCTCACACCAAGTGCAAATATCATTGAGGGAATGAATTTATGACTATAAGCAACAGTGAAAAGCACATGAAGCAACATTTAAAGTAAAAGAAACAGGATATATGGTCATCAAGGAGAAACATTTACAAAACAAAATTGGGGAGTGGTAGAGGGGTAATCCAAATACATCTTTTATGTACAGATTTATTTTTAAGCAGCAGAAAATTTTAAAGCATCATGTTTAATGTTTGGATTGTTTTGCTAAATTGTTTTCCACTGACAACATAATTTGCTTGAGATGTTAAGAGTTTTAGGACATAAGGATGAATGAACATAGATATCTCAGAGAGAAAGTTACTTGCTCTTTTCATTAAGGTAGTATGAAGGACAGCATTGGGATATGCAATCATGGAATATGAAGCCCAATTACTTATATCTCAAGTGAAAGTTTTGTCTTTTTCTTGGGTAAGGAACACCATGAAATTACAATTCATTTCAAAATCATAGTCTCCAATTTTAAAACTTTCTCTTTCATTAGAACTCCTGGCTCATAGAATCTAAGAGTTGGAAAGAATTTCAGAGTCTATCTACTTTGACCTGTCCCTGAACAAGAAAGCCCTTCAATGGTATAACCGACAATTGGCTGCCCAGTTCTGTTTAGAAAGCTCCAGGGAAGAGTCCGTTGGCTCTTAACAGCCCACTACTCTTCTGGGTAGCCATTGTTTTTGGAAGCTATTCTTACAGCCTATCTAAATTGGTCCCTCTATACCTACTACCCATTGCTTCTAGGTCTTCCCCGTTTCATGGGGAAAAAAAGAAAAAAAATTACAAAACAACAACAACCCTTCTTTCGAATGACAACCCTTCAACTACTTAAAAGACTATTATGTGTCTCTTCCCTCAGTATCACCCCTCCACACGCCACACACACACACACACACACACACACACACACACACACACACACACACACACACATTCCTTATCCCAAGTCTTCTCTTCTCCAGGGTAAATTTTCCTATTTCATTCAACTGACATGGTTGCCTCCTCTGAAAGCACTCTACATTTTCTCTCTTCTCCATAATATATCTTGTACTTAGAAAATTATTACCTTGAAACATTTTTTTTAAATTTTTTCCATAAGAGAAGTCCAATCTGGCTTAGGGGAGAACAATATTGTAAAATGCCCATTATGCAAAGCAGAGTAATAGACCCATTAGATTGAGAGGAGCAGTGGATTTAAAATGCTTTGCCTTTGGTGAGACCTTTAATTCTGTCACATTTGAAAGGCTCATTAGTAAAGTCATCACAACATTTCTAGGTTATTAAGTGGAATTGAATGTTTCTATCCAAAATGTAGATGATAATAATAGTACCCGATTTTCAGGATTGTTGAAAGTGTTTAGCACACAGCTTGGCACATAGTTGGCACTTAATAAATGCTTGTTTCTTTCCTTCCTCCCTTCCTTTTCCATTTTTCTCAGAGTGAAATGAAAACTCAAAGTAGTGATTTATATTTCTTTGATTATTAAATATTTGGAGCATTTTCCAAAGACTATTTACAGCTTACAATTCTTCCTAATGAAAATAAACGTTCATATCATTTGATGCTTTGTTTACTATGAAATTATATGGAATTCTAAAATAGAAGCTCTGTTATAATGATAGGCCCTACATTGCAGCGTTGTTATAAGGATCAAATAAAATAATTGTCAAGCATTAACCCAGTTCTTGACTCATAGTAGAGAGCATATAAATGTTAGTTGTGATTATTGCTATTTTTCCCTTTGACTAAAGTTACTCTGGGTTCTGAATTCTTAATCATTTATCATTTCCAAGGTAGCTGTGGTTTTTATTCATCAGTTTACCACTGTTAGAAATGTTTATCCTTAACCATTTAAATAAGGCAGAATTATAATTTGGCACTTCCTTGCCTGTGAATGATTATTGAGTTATGAAAGGTGTTGGGTTCTGCCAAAAGTATCGATCTGTGTTAAAGGGGCCCTGTATGAAAAGAATGATTGGATTGAAGCTCTGACCATCTGCTCAAAAGTCTGGCAGGATCTTTAGAAATCTCATTACCCTTTGCCAAGTGTGTACCCCAAGAGCTGGATCATATCTGTCATAGAGCTTGAACTATAATTTGCTCTAATTTTCCAAAAATTCCAGGGGAATCTAGGCTTTATGGGAAGTTAGCAAGGACTTTCATCATATTCTGACTAGACACAAGCATTTTTTGGAAAGAATAAAGGGCAAACTCACAAAAGAGGTTAGCTCTTAAATTCCCTCATTGTCCAAATTTAAAAAAAAAAACATCTTTATGAATCCCTCAGCCTCTTCTCATTCCTACCAATAATAAAAGCACCAAAAGCAGTTTAAAGGATAGCATTTCACCTTTATATTTGTATCCCTAGCATCTAGCATAGTGACTGACACATTGTAGGCACTTATTAAAAGTGTTTTTTTTTTAATTTTCATTGATTTCTATACCTTCAACATTGTTTCCCTTCCTTTCCTTCTTCTCTATCTTTCCTCCTCCTCCTCCTCCCCTTCCTCATTCTCCCCCCCCCCCTCCCTTCATTGATCATTGATTGCATGCATTTGGATAAAAATATAAAGGACAATATTAAACAATAGAGATGGTCTTAGGTAACTGAAATAAGTTTCTATTGTACTTACTCCTATTTTCTTCAAGGCCTGGTTAGCTGAGTCAAATGACATGAACAACGTTGGGGTTGAAATTATTTATTCCAACAAGAATGAAATTAAAAAGGGTGGTGACATATACATCTTTGGCATTATTAAAAACCAGTTTCAAGAATTCAGTTTCCATTGAATGTATTAAACTCTGTGAATGACTGGGCAGGGGAAATGATAGTGCACTCGGATAATTATAGTTCACAGTCATCTCTAATGGGATCTGCATAAATCAAGGTATTGTTTGCCCCAAAGTGGATTTATTCTTGTCAAATGATTGTAATTGGACATTTGCAAAGGACTGTTTCAATTTATAAACATGACTTCTAAAATGAATATTTATAAAGCACTTGTTAAATGAAATAAATTTACTCAGGTAATTTTAAAATGTGAGTTTATAGCACATAGTGTAAAACCACCACTTAGTGAGGAAGACTTGTGGAATTGATTCTAATGGTATCCTGAGGAAAATAAAGTTTAATATGAAGTAAAGGAAGAAGATTTCCATCCTTTCACAGTTGAAATAAGAATTCATGGCATATACTTAAGTTCATAGTACAGTACTTTTAAATTCTGAGCACCCTGCCCTACTTTTGCAAAGGGATTTAAATCCCTAAAATATTCTTGCCAGCTTCTTTCTCTACCCTCTGATAAGTTTACCCTTAAGCTAATTCTTTGCTAATCACATAAGGAAAAAGGATAGAGATATTGAGGGAAAGTGTTAAGATATTCTCCTCCAGATTCTAGACTCTTCCAGACTGTTAGAATTCTCAGGGATCAGAAGGTCATAAATTTAGAACTACAAGGGACATTTAAAGCTAACTAGTCCAAACCCTTTAAATCACCAAATGAGAAAACTGAAGCCCAGAGAGGTTAGATGTCTTTCTTAGGGTGTAATGACTAGTAACTGTATGAGGTGGCATTTGACCTTAATTCTTCCTGAATCAAAGTTCAGTTTTTATAAGCTATATGTATAACCACATAAGTGGGACTTTTGTTATCTTTTGTTTTGGAGTGCTTCTCAGCACTAAATCAATCAAGTGCCTTTGAATCTTGCCTTTCTTTCAATCAAGAGTCTTTGATGATCTGCTTAGGTCACAAGAAAGCCCCAGGCCTATACCCTTTACTTACTAAGTGCTAAACCCAGGCCTACAACCTTTTACTGATTTGGTGTGGAGCCCTCAGGGCCCTACAAAGTATATATATTCTGAGGTTAGCATTTTGCTTTGGGGGCTTACTCATGGGTAGAGTGTTCCTTGCTGTGATTTGGCCAGAAGAGATTCTGGTTAGCCATTAAGGAGCCCCCACCCCCTGCTTTGAAAAACCCAGATATTAGTGATTCTCCCTCTGGTAACTGTGCACATAATGTCTTGACCAGACAGCTAGAAGCCCTGTCTGTTGATTTGCATTTATTTGCTCTGTTCATAAATTTTCTGCTTGTAGTTTCTGCTTGTGTTTTCTCTGAAGTTCAGGGTGCTGACTTTTTCCCCTGAACTAATGTAAACCCCTTAAAGTTGCTTTCCTTAGAAAAGCAGATCAAATAATCTGTGCCAGCAGACTTCCCATGTGCTGGTATTATTGGTTATATACCCCCACAGCAGCTGCTAGTGACATTATTGCTGCAAAGCAGCCCTGAATGTTTCAGACAGGACGTTGGCAAACATCCTAAAGAAGGTTCTGCTCTAGGATGTTTTTTTTTTGTTCTTCAGTCCTTTTTCAGTCCTGTCTGATTTTTGTGACCCCATTTGCGGTTTTCTTAGCAAAGATACTGGAGTGGTTTGCTATTTCTTTCTCCAGTTCATTTTACAGATGAGGAACTCAGGCAAACAGGGTTAAGTGCCCAGGTCACACAGCTAATGAGTATCTTAGTCCAGATTTGAGCTCATGAAGATGAGTCTTCCTAATTTCAAGCATTAGGCTCTATCCACTGTCCCACCCAGCTGCTCTTAGGATTAGGGTTCACTGATGTCTACTCCTCACTTGGGCTGCTATTGACATATGGACTTTTGATCCTATATTCCCAGATCATTCATTTGGATCACAACCTATAAGATCTAGGGTATCCTATTGTTCTTTTCTAGTTGTTGCCCCTCCTCCTAGAACTCTAATCCTTACCTTCCTGCCCCTTTAGGCTCCTTTTATTCCTCATTCAGTGATTAAGTCCTTTATTTTCTCAAGGTGCTATATCTAGAATGATCTTGCAGAAGATGTCAGGAAACCTGATGATAGATTCTCAATGCAAGGATTAAACAGAGAGAGTATATGCTAACTCTTTACCCATTCTTGTCTACTCATATTTTCTTACTATTCTTCCCCAAATAGTTCTACCTAATGAGAAATAAGCAAGTTTAGAACAAGCAAGCATTGAAACCAATTGGGCAAGTATCCCATTATCACCATTCTGACTTTTTAGTGGAATACTAAACAGCAACATATTTCTAGCTCTACCAAAAGAAATCACTTTGTTATACCAGGTGATTCATTGTTTTTAAGAGTAAAAAAAAAGGTTTTGTATACACTTTTAATTTGATTTTCACAACTCTAACAAATAACTACTATATGTACCATTATTAATACCTTTCAATTTTTTAATTAATTATTTAATTAGTTTTCATAGACTCCTGCTCTGAAGCTGGATTCCTGGTTCTGTAATGCAGCACTAAATAATCTGGCCAGTCTTGTACTGGTGTTGCCTAAACTTTGATGTGACAGTAATTGATAGATTCTATATATTTTTTTTGCAATTGTGAATAGAGAAAGAAAAAGCAAACTTGCATATTAGCCAATTAGGATTTGGAGAAACTGTCCACCCCAGGTTAATTGACATGATCTCTGGTCATAGTAAGCAGTTAAAGATGAAAGTGTCACAATCATAACAGAAGCAAGAGCACCAGGGTACTGCGCCCCTTCAGAATGAGATGGCTGTTGTCAACCATTTAAGCCAAAAGTCAACAAGGAAAGAAGGAATATCAAAAGTCAAAATGTTCAAGGAATGAACAATAGGGTAGGCAAGCAGAGAGCAGAGTCAGCAAAGTTAAAAGAAATTAGTTCAGATAACTTGAAGGATACTGCAGCAAGAATGGATTCAGCAAAAGTATAAGACGAAGTCCATGGCAGGTAGTCAAAAATGCTCATGATTACCCCAATACGAAAGCAGATCTCCATCCTTACTCTTTCCTTCTCATCTACTTAAGTTTCTTGACACTTTCTAATCAAAATCAGACCTAATGTCCTTCACTCCAGTGAGCTCCACATCACTATCCACCTGCATCAACCACTAGGACTTGCATCCGTGGCCCCAGGTGCCAGCTTCACCCAGGTTTCCTATGAATTGGGACACAGGTTTCAGATATCTCTCTTACTCTGCTATCTCTGAAAAAAGTACATAATTTTAGGGGCCTTCTGTATCCATTTATTTTACTTTTATTGCTGGCAGGGACAATGAAACAGAAAAGTGCTTGAAATAACTGAAATAAAGATATGCTACAAAGACAGACATATTAAAATAATATCAATTTCCCTCTTTAAGGCCACCTTCCCAATTATCTCATAATTCATAAATATTATAGCAATCAAAAAGCATTGATGAGGGGCAGAGCCAAGATGGCGGCTGGAAAGCAGGGACTGGCATGAGCTCCCCACCAAGTCCTTCCAAAAACCTATAAAAAATGGCTCTGAACCAATTCTAGAACTGCAGAACCCACGAAGTGGCAGAGGGAAGCAGGGCTCCAGCCCAGGACAGCCTGGATGGTCTCTGGGTAAGGTCTATCCTGCACAGAGCTGGGAGCTGAGAGGAGCAGAGCTGAGTGGAGCAGAGTCCAGCATGCGTGGCACAGACCAAGGAGACCGGGAGCCGGGCGGAGAGTGCCCTAGTGCCCTGAATTAGTGAGCTGTGGCATTTACCAGACCACTCAACCCACAAACAGCAAACACAGCAGAGAAGGTTAGTGGAAAAAGCTGCGGAGACTGAGTTTGTGGTTTGGCTACTGCCCCTAGGGCAGCAGAGGTGGGGCAGCTACAGAACTACAGATGCAGTTGCTTCTGGCCCCAGGCCCACCTGGTGGGAGGAATTAGGTGGCTGATCAGAGCAGGAGTGAAGAGCCTGCTGAAGATCTAAGCCCACTCTGGGTAGGGGTGTCTTGGAGAAGGAGGAGTGCTGGTGAGGCAGCGCATCCGCCCAAGCACAGAACATAGAACTCTTTAGTCTACAAGCAGTCATATCCTGCTGAAAAACTCAAGGGTCAAGTAAGTTGGCTGGGAACATAGCCAGGCAGGGAAAACACACCCAGATTCAGTCTCAGACTCTGGAATCCTTCTTTGGTGACAAAGAAGACCAAAATATACAGTCAGAAGAAGTTAACAAAGTCATAGAGCCTACAACAACAATCTCCAA
>CM053623.1:340978698-341034453 GCA_028646595.1 Phalanger gymnotis
TATCTTACCCCACAGGAAAGAAGGAGGAAGAAGACCAAAAAAAAGGGGGGGATGACGGGAGGGCAGATGGGGATGAAGGTAATCAAAAACAAACACTTTCGAAAAGGGACAGGGTTAAGGGATAAAATTCAATAAAGGGGGATTGGTTAGGAAGCAGCAAAATATAGTTAGTCTTTCACAACATGAGTATTGTGGAAGGGTTATACATAATGATACGCATGTGGCCTATGTTGAATTTCTTGACTTCTTAGGGAGGGTGGATGAGAAGGGAAGAGGGGAGAGAATTTGGAACTCAAGGTTTTAAAAAAATAGATGTTCAAAAGTAAAAAAGTTTTTTTTCATGCAACTAGAAAATAAGATGCACAGGCAATGGGGCATAGAGATTTATCTTGCCTACAAGAAAGGAAGGGAAAGGAGGAGGGGAGGGGAGTGGGGTGACGGAGGGGATGGCTGACTGGGGAACAGGGCAACCAGAGTGTATGCCATCTTGGAGTGGGGGGGAGGGTAGAAATGCCTTTCAATCAAGCCCTTAGTTCTTACTCTGAATTTTTTATATTAACTGGGGACAGTCATATTACCTATTGTTACTTGATCTCAATTTTTGCAGTACTTAGCCTCTGCTTCATTCATATCAATCATCCTACAGAGTAAAATTTTTGAGCTGGACCCCATAACTAGCCCCAAGAATCCTCCTGTATCTGTCACTCTACCACTCTGATAATATCTCTCTTCCTCTCATTTCTCTAATGATTGCAGGAAATCCTGGTGTTATGGTCTTTCCACAAGCTAGGACACAGACTTAAGACCCACTGCTGAATCTTCCTGATTGCATGAGATTGGATTGCTGTAATCCTGTGTGCTCCCTACTCTCATGGTCCTTGACATCCAGCCAAGTCTTCCTATTTTTTAGGAATGAGATCCACATAAATTGATTGTTCTTATGTGGCAAGTTTGTGTAGTTTTGGAATCTCAGCCATTCATGACTATCTCTATCCTCAAGCACTAGAAACCCGACACTGACAATATGTTCTAGAGCATATGAGAATCAGTTGAATGAGCTAGTAATGTTTAGCCTTGAAAAGAAAAAAAATTAGGAGGACATAATAGTTAGCTTCAACCATTTGAAGAGCTATCACATAGAAAGAGTGCATGTGTGTATGTGTGTGTGTGTGTATGTCTGTGTGTCTATGTATCTACTCCCATTAAAATTGGAACTCATTAAAAGGAGAGATGGTCCCAATTTTTTTTGGTTTGCACCCCCAGCCCATAGCCCAGTGATTGGCACATGTTAAATATTTAATAAATGTTTTTTCATTCATTGATTCATTATTTATTCACTCTCAACTCCAGAATTTTGTTAATCTTTGATAAAAGCCACTGGATATATATGTAAACTTCAATGGCATTAATGTACACAGCAGGGAAAACTAATTAGACAATTCATTAATTGTGCTTTTGTGTGCAGAAATTCTCAAGGTTGACTTATTTACATAATTATGTCCTTCTGTGATCAGAGGTGTTACTACATGAAAATATTTGATGAGTCTACCTTCTTGCATTAAAATTTGAGCAGTCTGTTTACCCAGCCCTCCTTGACAATATACTAAGTTAACAACTGATGTATGTTACCTTCTAGATGTTTGGAATGTAATCAGAGGTGTTAGGGCGTGCAGAACAACCCTTACTCACCTTAAGTCAGTATACTTTCACTCATCCCACATATCCAAGGAGTTACCAATTTCTACTATTTCTATCTCTACATCTTAGGAAAGAGTGGTCCTCATAGGGTAACATTTACTAGTTGGATGAGATGGCTTTCAATTAGGAATAAGGTAGGGCTTTGGAAATACTGGACACAGTACCACTTAAGATCTGGTGGAACCTGGAATGCAAAATGCATATTTCCTAAAGGAAATATCAGAAGGATCCTAGTAAACATTTGACAACCAACTCAAAAAGAAAATTAATTCCCAAAACACAGTTTTAAGTTTAAACTGAATTATTAACCTTTTCCCATCACTTTCTTAAGTCTAGATAATCAACAAAACCATGAATCAAGCCCTGTTTTGTGTTGTTTACTCATTTCAGAGATGTCAATGCTCACACTGAAAACTGAACAATTTGCTCTCTTGAGCCAGCTGGAGTTGACTCTAACACACCTCTACCTCTAGCTTATCCAGAGGACAAAGCTGAAAGGAAGTAAGAAGGAATATAACATAAGACATGTTGAACCCAGCTAAAAGGGTTGTTGCTTCTGAAGAGCACATGAGAAAGGTTATATCTACAAGGAAAAGCTGGGCAACCTTGACATGAAACAATGTATGTAGAATTCTCATGTCCTAATAGAAAAGGAGAAAGGCAGAGACGCAAGAGAAAGTCTGCTGATCATTTTTCTGCTCGGCGGATGAATAATATTCTATTTACCAGCACCACTATCCAGAAGAGACCTTTCCATCATTCCTTTAGTTGATAGGACCTTCCTTCATCTGGGGGCTGGGGTAGGAGAAAGACTTATATTTATTTATTTTGTATGCATACAGATATATATATATGTATATATATATGTATATATATGTATATATATACATACATATATGTATATATATATATGCATAGATGCAAGGGGCTATTTCATGTTGTTTTTTTGTTTTTTTTATTCCTAGCACACAGTATAATTCATAGTAGGCACTTAATAAATATTGATATTTTATTGATTGATTAGCTGACAAGACCTTTTCGGGTCATTCTTCTTTTTCCCCTTAATATTTTTTTTAAAAACTATGTTATTTATTTATTTTCTACACTCTTTTCTTTTTTAATTTTATGTTTTGAATACTCTCCCTCTCTCCAAACCCTCCTTCACCTATTGAGAAGGTAAGTAATACAATATCAATTATACATATAAAATCATGCAAAACATATTTCCGTAGTAACCATGTCACACAAAAAGAAAAAAATTAAATGAGAAAATTATACTTCAATTTGTACTTAAATTTCTTTCTCTCTTTCTGAAGGTGTATAGCATTTTTTATCATGGGTCCCTAAGAATTGTCTTGGATCATCATATTGATTAGAGTAACTAATCACAGTTGATCATCATTACAATATTGCTATGATTTTAAAGTGTAATTCTAAGTTAATTCTCAAAAAAAGTATAACTGTAAAGTATAAAAGAATCCTCTGCTTCTGTTCAGTTTGCATCAGTTCATATAGGTCTTCCTGGATTTTCTGAAACTTTCCCCCTCATCATTACTTATAACACATTACTAGTACATCACAATGATATTTGATAACTTGCTTGACCATTCCCCAATTGATGAGCATCCCCTCAATATCCAATTCTTCAACATCTCACAAAGAGCTGATGTAAATATATTCTTGTGTATATAAATCCTTTTCTCTTTTCTTTGATCTTTTTGAGATACAGATCCAGTAGTGGTATTGCTGGCTCAAAGGGTATGCAGAGTTTTATGGTTCTTTCACTTTTAAATTGTTCTCCAGAGTGGTTGGATCAGTTAGCAACTCTTCCAATAGAGCATTAATATACCTCTTTTCCATACATTTTCTCCAGTCTTTACTATTTCTGAGAGGTGTGAGATGGTACCTCAGTGTTATTTTAATTTGCATTTCCCTAGTGAATAGAGATTTAAGCATTTTTTCATATGATTATAAATAGTTTTGATTTCTTCTTCTGAAAACTGCCTGTTCATACCCTTTGCCCATTTATCAATTGTATGATTGCTCTATATTTTTACAAATTGATTTAATTCCCCAATATGTTTGAGAAATGTGACCTTTATCAGGAAAAAAAAAAACTTGGTGTGATTTTTAAAAATATTACTTCATTGCCTATGGTATCTTTTAGGAAAATGTAATTTCCCCAATTATTTCTTTTAGTTAGGTCTATTTTTGCTTTTGTTTTGTCTGAGATTATGATTGCAACTCCTGCTTTTTACTCCAGCTGAAACATAATAGATCCTTCCCCTGTGTGTGTGTCTTTCTTTTTAAGTGTGTCTCTTGCAAACCACATATTGTTGGATTCTGGTTTCTAATTCATTCTTTTATCTGCTTCTGTTTTGTGGGTGTGTTCATGACATTCACATTCAGAATTATGATTACTATGTTTTTCTCTCCAACCTATTTTCTTCTGTTTGTCCTTTTTCTTTATACTTTGTCCTTTTTACTTTACCTCCTCCTTTGTATCTTTGTCTCTCCAAAAAATCTGTTTTGCTTCTCACCACTACCTCACTTAATCTGTCCTCCCTTTTATCACCCCCCCCCATTTTCCTCATCTCCTTACCTTCCTCCTTCTCTTTTGCACAGCATAGATTTCAGTATCCAACTGAGTGTACATAAATATAGTCTTCCTTCTTTGAACCAATTCTAATGAGAATGGTTCAAGCATTGTCTGCCACTACCAACCATTTTCTCATCCATTGAAAAAATTCTTCCTTGCATGCTTATTTTATGAGATAATTTTCCCCATTCTTTCTCTCACGTCTCCCTTCTCTCTATGCATTGCTATATCTCACCCTTTCATTTTTGTTTGAGATCATCCCAACTCCATCAAATTACTTTCATGCTCTCTATGTAGACTGCTTCTAACTGCCCTAAAAATGATGTTCTTAGGAGTTACATTAATATCTTATATAGGAATATAAACAATTTAACCTTGTTGAGTCCCTTATGAGTTTTCTTCAATGTCTAGCTTTTAATGCTTTTCTTGAGTCTTCTGTTTGAATGTTGAATTTTCTCTTGTCTCTCCATCAGGAAAGCTTAAAAGTCATCTATCTCATTAAGTATCCATTTTTTCCTCTGATAATACTCAGTTTTGCTGGCTAGGTTATTCTTCTTCCTTGCATTCCATAATATCAAATTCCAAGTGCTCTATTCCTTTAATATGGAAGCAGCTCAATTTTGTGTCATCTTAGTTTGTAGCCACATAATATTTTCTCCTTGATGTAGGAGCTCTGTAATTTAGCTATAATATTGCTGGGTATCTTCATTTTGGTATTTCTTTGGAGAGGTGATCAATGAATTCTTTCAATTTCTGTTTTACCTTCTGGTTCTAGGATATCAGGGAAATTTTCCTTCATAATACTTTAAATACGATATCCATGCTTTCTTTGATCCTGACTTTCAGATAGTACAATAATTCTTTAATTGACTTTCCTCAACCTATTTTCCCAGTCAGGTTATTTTTTTCTAATGAGTTGTTCACACACACATACACACAATAAAATATTAATATAATATAATATAACATAACAACATAGTATAATATTACATAATATAATAACGTATTATATAATAATAATATAATATATATTATTATATAATATATAATAATTATAATAATAACATAATATAATATAATATAAACATAACATAATATAATGTAATATAATATGATATAATATAATATATCATATCATATCATATCATATCATAATATATTCTTTTGATTTTGTTTTATTGCTTCTTGATATCTGATAAAATCAATAACTTCCACCTGCCTAACCCTGTTAAAGACATTTTTTTAGATGACTTTGTGTACCTCTTTTTTTTCCCATCAGGCTAATTCTGCTCTTTAAGCAGCTCTTTTTTTTAGTGATTTTTGTGCCCTTTTGACAATTTATTTAATTCTGTTTTAAAATGTTTTTTTTTTCTTTATAATGTTGGTGCCTCTTTTACCAAACAGTTAATTTTCTTTCCATAATTTTCTTGCATCACTCTTATTTCTTTTACATGTTTTTTTTTTCCTTTACCACTCTTACTTATCTTTCTTTAGTTCTTCCAGGAATTCTTGTTGGGCTTGTAGCCAGTTTGCATTTTCCTTTTCTTTTTTCTTTTAGGCCTTGCTTATAGCTGTTTTCACATTGTTGTCTTCTCTGAGCAGCTATTTATAATTGAGGTTCTTTTTAATTGTTTGTTCATTTTTCCAGTTTATTTCTTGACTTTGAACTTTATGTTAAAGTTGGTCTCTGCTCACTTGGCTTTAGGCTTTTTTCATGCTACTGTTTTCAGAGCTAGTTCTGGAGATCTGTAAGTTTTCAGTGCTTTCAATTTGGAGTAATCCAAGGAAAGACGTTGTAATGGTAATTAAGGTGGGGAATTTTTTTTTACTATTTTCTCTTTTAGAATGCTAAATTAATCGAGCCTTTGATTTAGTCTTCCTTGGTGTGAAGCCCCAGGCTTACACCCTTTTGATGATTAGGTGTGAAGCCTTGGACCCCAAGAAGGGTATATATACTTGGAGGTTAGCATTTTGCTTTAGGGCTCTCACTCACTGGAAGAGTGTTGTGTAATTTGACCAGACAAGACTCTGGATAGCCGCTGAAGCCCCCCAGCTTTGAAAACCCAGATGTTGGTGCCTCTCTCTGTGGTAAGTATGTAATTCTTTTCTTAGACAGATAGAGGCCTGTCTGTTGATAACTGTATGTGTTTGCTCTGTTTATATTGTCTCTCTTTGTAATTTCTGTTTGTATTTGCTCTGAAATTCCGGATGCTGGCTTGTCTTCCTGAACTAAGTTAATGATATATGTAGGTTTGATTAAAGTGAAATTGCAAACCCCTTAAAGTTGCTTTCCTTAGAAAAACAGATCAGAGAATCTGTTTTAGCAGCGTTGCTGTGTGCTGGTGTTATTGGCCTTACACAGCCACAGTAGCAGCAAGCAGCATTGTTGTTATAGGTGTAGACACTACTCTCCTAGTTGGCACTCTGGTCTTTACCCAGAAAGGGCCCTGCACCTCTGCAGCTACAAGCACTAGTGCTCCTCTGTATCTTGGAACTGTTAACAGGTTCCCTACTCTCCTATAGCCCCTCTCTGCTTTGGAATTTTGACCCAGAACTGCATATGGGCAATAGAGTTACCTAGTAGCACCAGGTCGTTTACCCAGTGCCAGCAAGGAGTGCCCTGTAATTTCTTTCTGACCCTCTTACCTTTTCTGGGCTGAAAAGTCCTAAAGCTGGTGCTGCCACTGGTGGGATGAACTCCAAGGCCCACTGCTGGTGTTGCGGCCACGTGAGCTCCATGCCAGGCTCCAACCATGGTGCGAATGACTTCTCCTACAAACCTCCTGAGTTGTCTCAGATTGAAAAATGTCTTACCTTGACCTTTTCTTGGCTCTGCCACTCCAGAATTCAATTTGAGATATTATATTAAAGTTGTTTGGAGAGGAAAGTTGGGACAGTTTGGTCGTGTTTCTTCCTTCACTCCATAATCTTGGCTCTGCCCCAGGGTCTTTTCTCTGACCTTGCTTTTTGTTCCCCTTCTTCTGGAGCAGGAGAAGAGGGATTCAGCTGTATTCAAGCTCATTCACTTCTCTACCCAAACAGAAGAGAGGAGCCTTTTATCTTTGTTATCTCTGTCTTCCTTTCTCTTCTATGAATTGCATTGGTTACAAAAAAAAATACCTTTGTGGTTCCTCAGCTAGTCTCTAGGGAGCACTTTTACATTCTAGGGAGACTTCTTTTCTAGAGGGCAGAGAAGTAATGTGCAAATTCTCTCTCTCTCTTTCTCTCTCTCTGTCTCTCTGTCTCTCTCTCTTTGTCTCTCTGTCTCTCTCTCTGTTTCTCTCTCTCTCTCTCTCTCTCTCTCTCTCTCTCTCTCTCTCTCTCTCTCTCTCTCCCCACTAGAAGTTGGAAAGTCCACATCACCTCACATCAAGAGAAGGCCTACCTAGACTCTAGAGAGATGATTTTTTTTTATCATTTTCCTTCCAGAAATAATTGTGCATTGACGATTAACCCTAGACTTTGTAACTATAATCTGGTCCTCTCTATTTTTAAGAGAATACTATTTCTTTACTGTTCTATGCATATAGTTATTCATTCTTTATTAGTATATCATATAATTATAATACCATATGCTTGTGTTTATTACCTATCCATATTAATGTGAATTAGTCTTTTTTCCCCTGAAGTGTCTCATTGAAATAATAACTTTGACTTTTTATTTCCATACAGTTTGCAAAAAAAAAAAACTTAATGATAAACTCTGGTTTTGAACTGCCCTACAATTTAATTCAATTCTTTATACACACTCCACTTGGAGTTTTTCCACTTGTGAAAGAGATTTGCATATTATATGTGAAAATGTTGTTGATGAAGTAGGTCTCTATGAGAGACTCTCTGTAGTCAGAGTGTTATCTTCATCAGCTTGAGAATTCAAAAGTGAAAGCTGACAGACTCCTTTCCTTCCAACTTTTTCTGAAGAGCAGTCCTTGGAATAACATTTGTTAGGCAGCATCAAACGTACCTTTCCAATTTCCAAACCTGAAAAGAACTAAAATCTGATCTTTCCAAAACAGCAAAGCATGACAGTACCTGTTGGTAGACATAACAAGAATAAACAAAGAGCAAGTATTCTCATATAATTTAATTATATATGTCATCCAATTTCATATGCTTCATCATAATGGCACCCTAAACAGGAAGGAAAAACCTTAGAAGAAACTAGCCAGCTATGTGCTAATTAGCTTACCCTGGGATTCCAAAGGATTGAAAAATACTCAGTTTTCTCATTCAGTTTATTCCTGTAACCCCAGGCACAATACCACCTAAGACTTCTCAAAGATTTCCACTGATTATACAAACAGCACTTAATTCCTGTTTTAATGTTGTCTTCTTGTGAGTTTGGAGCTTAATATTCTTTGTCACCCCTGTAGCTTTTTGTGGTCAGGTTCTTCTTTTTGTTGTTTGCTCATTTTTCCAGCCTGTTTCTTCACTTTGACCTTTACGTTAAGGTTGGGCTCTGTATGATGAGGAGGCGCTGTCTGAAGCTTCAAACTTTTTTTCATGCTGCTATTTTTAGAGCTAGTTCAGGAAGGTCTGTAAGTTTTTGGTGCCTCCAAGGTGGTATGATCCAAGAAGAAGTGTGCTCATTGATCTCCTGATCTGTGCTGTTGTCTTTACTCAGGTAGGCTCCTACTCTCTTGTAGCTATAACTACAGCCACAAGTGCTAGAACTCCTCTCTGCTCTGGAACTGTGGCTCTGAACTGTGCATGGGCAATGAAGTTGCCAAATAGTGCCTGGTCCTGAACCCATTGGCACCCTAGGGTCTTCTGTAATCTTTGTTTAACCAACAGTCTGACCCCTTTAACATCTCTGATCTAAGAGATCCCAAAGTTGCCGCTGCTTCTACTACTGTTGTCAAGGCTGTCTCCAAGGCCTATCATCAATATTGTTGCCTCATTTGCTCCAGGTCAGCCCTAAATTTGGTGTCACCAACCTCTTTCCAACTTCCTAAGTTGCCTTAGTCTAGAAAAATGTCTCATCTGAACCTTTTGTTGGCTATGTCACTTTAGAATTTGAATTGACTTGCTGTTTTAAAGTTGTTTGAAGAGGACTGTTGGGAGAGTTTACAAGGGTTGTTGCCTCTATTCTACCATCTTGGTGACACCCAGAATGTAGCTCTTAAGGCTTAATTTTCTTCAGAATGCACTCAGACAAGATCCACCATGAATAAGCACTTGTAGTCACTGAGCTCACACCAAGAACCAACCACGGAAGAGATTTGGAAACCAATGGTCTGTGGTCTCAAAGCTGAGAACCAGCCCTCATAGCTTTCCCACATTCTAACTTTAGACAAGGAAAGCAGGTAGTTCTGTGATCACCAGTGTAGGGGTATTGTCAGTGCAGCCTTATAGCCAAAGTCTGTAAGTACTCTCTGGAGGTGTAGTTATGGGACACTAACCCTAAGTTGGCTTTTTGTGTTTCCTATTCTTGTTTATGAGCTTTTTCATACTCAGAAACTCTTTCAGCTATCCTGATTCCATACCACTGTTTACTACTAAACTGACATTTCTTATATTCTCCCATGGCCTACAACACTTTTATATATTTATAATTTTCCCATCATTTTCCCTTAGTATATATTCTTGAGGGTAGGCATGACACTTTATTCTTCCCTCTGTACCTACTCTACTCCCTATTCCCACACACCAAAAACAATGCCTTAGAAATAGTAGACATAATATTAATAATTGTCAAGTGAATAAATTTGTTGAATAAAATAATAAACCTATGATATGATTGAGTTTGGCACAGACTTGGAGATTCTCAGTTACAAATATCTGACATATGAGTGAAAAAGATTTAAATGTTTTTGTATGTAGTCTCAGTGTTGCAAATGGGAAAATTTTGTTAATGAAACTGACCATTTGTTATAAAAGAAAGCATACTAACCAGGGAGTCAGGAAAACTGGGTTCTGGTTCTGGTGCTTCTGTTAATTTGCTGTACAACCTTGAACAGTGGCAAAGTTAAGTAACTTTAAATTCAGCTAAATCTTCTGAATTTCAATTTGTTCCATTACAAAATAAGGATGTTGGTCTGAGGTATCACATCACACCTATCACATTGGCTAACATGACAAAACAGGAAAATGATTAACTCTGGAGAAAATTGTAACACTAATGCATTATTCGTGAAGTTGTGAACTGATCCAACCATTCTAGAGAACAATTTGCAATTATGCTCAAAGGGCTATAAAACTGTGCATACCCCTTGACCCAGCAATACCACTCTGAGGGTTATATCCCAAAGAGGTTATAAAAACAGGAGAAGAACCTATATGTACAAAAATATTTATAGAAGCTCTTTTTGTTGTGGCCAAGAATTGGAAATTGAGGGGATGTCCATCAATTGGGGAATGGCTCAACAAGTTATGGTAAATGAATGTAACGGATTGGGCTGTAAGAAACGATGAGCAAACGGACTTCTGGAAAAACCTGGAAAGACTTATATGAACTAATGCTGAGTGAAATGAACAGAACCAGGAGAACATTGTGCACAGTAGCAACCACATTGTGTGATAAGAGACATTGACAGACTTAGCTCTTCTCAGCTCCCATTAGTTCTAATTCATCATAACTAATATGAAAATATGTTTAATATGAATGTATAAGTAGATCCTATATAAGATTGCATGCCATCTTAAAGTAGGGAATGGGATGGGAGAAATTTGAAACTCAAAATCTTATGGAAGTGAATTTTGAAAGACAGAAATAAATTAATTAATTAAAAGAAAAAGAAAAGAAGAGTGTTGACCTATATCGGGGGATTATTCTCAGAATATTTCTAAATGAATCAAACACATACATAAAATTTTAAAAATTATATTTAAATACAGTCGCCAAAAAAATTAGCTAGCTCACAGACTCAGATTAAGAATCCCAGGACTATATGATCTCTAAATTCTCTTTTAGCATTAAAATTGTATGATAGTTCCATTGGTGAAAACCTTAATCTGTTTTTTTCAAAAGTCACATACACAGGATTTAGCATTTAAAATTTGAAGAAACAGTTTGTAATATGACACTATTCTTATAGAAAACAATCTTACACTGCAAGGGAATAGAATAAGTGATTCAATAAGTTTTTACGTATCATAATTTCTGTGATCCTAAGAGATCTGACAGTCGCTAAACAAATAATTGAGACATTATGCTATTACATTTAATTTCCTCACATATATGTTTAATTTAAAATATAACTGTATTATCATCTGCATAATAGACTGAGACATTTCAAAAAAAAAAAACAATGACTGTTAACTTTCTAAATCACTATTTTAAATAGGATTATTTCCTAACAACCTATTAAATGAATTTATTAATAATGTAGTGGATTGATTTTAATGAATTTTAGTTTTTATTAAATTAGTCATTTATAAGTGTCAAAATTTATTTTTTAAATCAGAAGTTATAATGCTTCATTTCTAGATTTTTTTTAATGTTATGTGATTGTTTTTAAATTGGTTATTGCTGTAGGAAACTTTGTAGCAAAGAATCTTTAATTATATTTTAACCACAAGAGGACAATGCTGGCCAGCTACCTAATTCTGTTTGAGAATAAAGTCTAAATGTTACAAAATGCCTCTCCCCTCCCTGGTAGTTGCACATTCTACTGAAAATCAGAGGGTAAATCTATGATAACATACAGCTCTCTCTGCTATTGGGAAAGGACATATCTCTCCATCTTTTCCATGAGGAGAATAAGATATTTTTATCAAAAGCTTTGCTAAAAATCTAGGTGAACACTATCCATAGAATTCCACTCATCTACTTCTTTAGAAATCCTGCCAAGAAAAAAAAAAGAAAGAAAAGGAGTGAGGTTAATGTGGTAATATCTGGTCTTGATAAATTCATGCTTACTCTTTTTAAACACTATTTAACTTTTTATATGCTTATCAATTATCTCTTTAAAGATTTGTCTTAGCATTTTCCCAAGAAACAAAGTCAAGTTCACTTGCCTATAGTTTTAAGTCTCGTTCTTTTCCCTTTTATAAATTAGCAATTTAAATTATTAATTTGAGTTTATTTGTTCCTCTAACACCTTGTGATGGCTCTCTTTGTTTTCCATTATTTTTCAAGTATTATTAACAGTGAATTGACAATCCCATCTACCAATTTTTTTCAGGACCATAGAATGTAGGTCCTTAGACCAGGTGTCCTGAACTCCTCAAGTAGAGCAAGTTTTTCTCTTGCTATCTCTTCAACTGAAATGATAATCAATCTCCTGTTGACCATTTTTGTCTCTTCATCATTTAGAGAAAAAAAGAAAGAAAAATAATCAATCAGCTTTGTTTTAAACCATCATTATCCCACCTACCCAAGCAAAGGTCCTATCTCTTCCTTTATGTTGCTTTTTCTCATAATTAAAATTTAAACAAAATAAGATTTTTTTTTTGCTGTCTTTCTTTAACTTTATTTGCCAACCCCAGTTCACACTGTGCTTTAGCCTGTAAAATAGTTTCAGGACCTTGCCACATATATATTCACCTATGCCCTAGGCTTGCTTATATATTTTTCTTAATTCTAAAGTGGTTGGTGAGTTCCCTATGCATCCACATCAGCATTTGTAGATATTGTCACCACCCCACAAACATATTTTTTTTGTCACTGGACATATTTTCCTTTGAAATCTCATTTTTTTCATTTTTTTGTTTTATTTTTAATTTACAACATTTGGTTCTACATAATTTTGAGTTCCAGATTTTCTTCCCTCCCTTCCCTCCTCCCTCCCCAAGATGGCATGGAATCCCGTGTAGCTTCCACACATAACCTCCCATTGAATTAACTTACACACTACTCATGTTATGGAGAAGAACTGTGATCAATGAAATGAATCATGAGAAAGAAGAAACAGGATGCCCAAAGGGCTATAAAAATGTTCATACCCTTTGACCCAGCAATACCACTTCTAGAGTTGTATCCCAAAGAAATCACTCAAGCGGGCAAAGGACCCATATGTACAAAAATATTTATAGCATCTCTTTTTGTGGTAGCTAAGAATTGGAAATCAAAGGGATGCCCATCAATTAGGGAATGGCTGAAGAAGCCGTGGTATATGAAGGTAATAGAATACTATTGTGCTATAAGAAATAGGGATGATACGGACTTCATAACAACCTGGAAAAACCTACATGACGTAATGCTGAGTGAGCAGAGCAGAGCCAGGAGAACATTATACACAACCACAGATATATGGATTCTGTGAGGAACAACCCTGACAGACTTTGCTCTTCTCAGCAACACAAGGTACAAAGACAACTCCAAAGGACTCATGATGGAGAATGCTATCTACATCCAGAGAAACAACTATGAAGTATGAATGCAGATTGAGGCACACTTCATGCTAGCCTTTCCCCCCCTGCCCTGTTTTTTTTTTCTTTTTCTCTATTTTGTTTTTGAAATCTCATTCTTAAGAACTTCCCAATCCTCTTAACCTGGCTTAGCCTGAAGCATTTTAGTGCCTGAGATCTTATTTATATTTCCTGAGAATCTTTTGAAATATACTGTCCCCAATTTCAGCATGCCTGTAAAACTATGCCTGCATTTCTTCTTCTCTATCACAAATTCTAGTAGGGAGGGGTCCCTTCCTGCCGTCATTCTCATCTTTTCAATCCCCAAAACAAACTTCTCATTGTTAATGAGACTCAAATCTAAAATAGAATTTCCCTATGTTGTTTCTTCCACCTTTTAGAGGATGAACCTGCAAAGAAGACAACTTAAGAAGCTGTTGGTTGCTTTGGACTTGGCAGAAAACTAGCCCAATGGTTTAATGAATAAATAAGTCCTTCATAAATACTATATCATGTTTTTCTGCCACATGTATTGTCTCTTTCCCAAATTCCCCATCTGTTTCTTCTTTCTCCCCTTATGGTCTGTAATTTACTCCACTGATAATAACCCTTGTGCTTTTTGCTCCTTTGAACTTCACCCATAATATTCTCTATCACATTCCTCCTCTGCATAGGTATTTTTAATTAATTCATTTATTTTTTTTATTTTCAACATTCAATTCCACAAGATTTTGAGTTACAAATTTTCTCCCCATCTCTCCCCTCCCCCCACCCCAAGATGGCATGCATTCTGATTACCCCTTCTCCCAATCTGCCCCCCCCTTCCATCACTCCCTCCCTTCTCTTATCACCTTCCTTTCTATTTTCCTGCAGGGCAAAATAGATTTCTGTACACCACTGTCTGTTTATTTTCTTTCTAAGTTGCATGTAAAAACAATTTTTAAAGTTCGGTTTTAAAACTTTGAGTTCCACATTTTCTCCCTTCCTCGCTCACCACCCACCTTCATTGATAAGGCAGGCAATTTGAAATAGATTATACATGACTAGTAATGCAGAACACTTCCATAACAGTCATGTTGTGAAAGGCTGACTGTATTTCCCTCCATCATATCCCACCCAACCCATTTATTCTATTTTCTCCTTTGACCCTGTCCCTTCTCAAATGAGTTTGCTTCTGATTACAGCCTCCTCCCATTTGTGTTCCCTTCTATCACCCCCCTCTTATTGCCTTACCCTCTACTTTCCTATAGGGTAAGATAGATTTTCCATGCCTGATTGAGTGTATGTTATTCCCTCCTTAAGCCAAATCTGATGAGAGTAAGGTTCACTCTTTCGCTTTCACTTCCTCCTGCTTCCCTTCCAATGTAAAAGCTTTTTCTTGCCTCTTTTATGTGAGATAATTTACCCAATTCTACCTCTCCCTTTCTCCTTCTCCCAGTACATTCCTCTCTCACCCCTTAATTTTATTTTTAGATATTATCTTTTCATCTTCAACTCACCTTGTGCCCTGTGTCTATATACATACATATAGATAGAAATAGAGATAGAGAGATAGATATAGATATTCCCTCCAACTACCCTAATATTTAGAAAGGTCTCATGAGTTACAAATATGATCTTTCCATGTAGGAATGTAAACAGTTCAACTTTTATAAGCCCATGATGACTTCTCTTTCCTCTTTACCTTTTCGTGCTTCTCTTGAATGTTGTATTTGAAAGTAAAATTTTCTATTCAGCTCTGGCCTTTTCATCAAGAATGTTTAAAAGGGTGGGAGTGAAACCAATGCCTGGAGAGCCAATAAAAAGAAGGAGCAGCAGCTGCTCATGGGTGAGGAAATGGGAAGCCCAAGGGTCAGGAACGGGGAGGTTCCTTTTGCCAACGTTCAACAAAACACATTTGGACAATGGCGAAAATATTTGCTAACCTATTCAAGGGGCTCTTTGGGAAAAAGAAATGCAGATCCTAATGTTTGGTCTGGATGCTGCAGGAAAGACAACTATTTGTACAAACTGAAGCTGAGTGAAATAGTAACTACTATTCCCACTATAGGTTTCAACATAGAAACTGTAGAATACAAAAACATTAGCTTCATGGTGTGAGATGTAGGTGGCCAGGACAAGACCTGACCCCTGTGGCACCATTGCTTCCAGGACACACAAGGACTGGTTTTTGTAGTTGTCAGTAATGACAGAAAATGAGTGAATGAAGCCCAAGAAGAACTGATGAGAATGTTGGCAGATGATGAGCTTAGAGATGCCATCTTAGTCTTTGCTAACAAATGGGATCTTCCCAATGCCATGAATGCAGCTGAAATCACAGATAAACTTGGACTGCATTCTCCTCATCACAGAAACTGGTACATCCAAGCCACCTGTGCCACTAGTGGGGATGGGCTCTAGGAAGGACTGGACTGGTTGTCCAATCAGCTCCAAAACCAGAAATGAATCAACAAAAGTTCCTCCTCCCTCTTTTCTTCTCTCCCTTTTATTTCCTCCTATTCGCCTTTCTCTTTACTCTCATGTGGCAAATTGTGCCACTTTGTGGTATTGAGTGCCTGAAGCTGATTTTTCCTACCCCTTGTCACAGTACGTATTGCACCATGCTCTAAATGTGGTAAATACAGGCCTGAAAACAGGTTTCTTATTTTAAAAAAAGAATGTTTGAAAGTCCTCTATTTCATTAAATATCCATTTTTCCCTGGAAATATTACACTCAGTTTTGCTGGATAGGTGATTCTTGGTTTTAATCCTAGCTCCTTTGACCTCTGGAATATCATATTCCAAGCCCCTCTATCCCTTAATGCAGAAGCTGCTAGATCTTGTGTTATCCTGATTGTATTTCCACTCAAATTGTTTAATTCTGACTGCTTGCATTATTTTCTCCTTTATCTAGCAACTCTGGAATTTGGCTACAATATTCCTAGGAGTTTGGTAATTGGGAAATTCCTTCTGGTTCTAGAATGTCAGAGGCGTTTTCCTTGATAATTACTTTTTTTTCTTTTAAAATTATTTGTTTTTAGTTAATAGCATTCAGTTCCACAACATTTTGAGTTCCAAATTTTCTCCTCCTGCCTCTCCTCCCCACTCCCCACCCAAGATGTCATGTAATCTGATATGGGTCCTACATATACCTTCACATCAAACATATTTTCACAATAGTCAAGTGTTAAGAATAATTATAATCAATGGAAAGAACCACAAGAAAGAAGAATTGAAATGAGAGACACACACACACACACGCACAGAGAGAGAGAGAGAGAGAGAGAGAGAGAGAGAGAGAGAGAGAGGGAGAGAGAGAGATTACAAAGAGTTTGTTTCAATTATCATTCATACTCCATAATTCTTTCTCTGGATTTGGATAGCTTTTTGTATCCTGAGTCTTTTACAGTTGTCTTAGAACCTTGCACTGCTGAGAAGAGCCAAGTCTATCAGAGTTAGTCATCACAGACACAATGTGTTTGTAATTGTGTACAATGTTCTCCTGGTTCTGCTCTCCTCACTCAGCATCAGTTCATATATGTCTTTCCAAGTTATTATAAATTCTCTCTCCTCCTCATTTTTTATATCACAACAGTATTCCATTATATTCATATAGCACAACTTGTTCATCCATTCTCCAACTGATGGGCATCCCTTCAATTTCCAATTCTTTGCTACCACAAAAAGAGCTACTATAAATATTTTTTGCACATGTGGCTCTTTTTTCCATCTATATGATCTCTTAGGGATACAGCCCTAGAAGCGGTATTACTGGGTCAAAGAGTATGCAAATTTTTATAGCCCTTTGGGCATACATAACAACAGTGTTGATAGCAGCTGCTGTGGAGATGAAAAACCACAACAAGAGCACACAGAAAGGCTGCTAGCACAGGTTCTTTGATCTGCTTTTCTAAGGAAAGCAATTTTAAGGGGTTAACAATCTTACTTTAATCAAACATACATATACCTTTCATTTAGTTCAGGGGGAAAAGCAGGCACCCTGAACCTCAGAGCAAACATAAACAGAAATTACAAACAGAGACAATATAAACAAATCAACATTTCCTTCTAAGGAAATCACAATACATAGTGAGCAGAAAAGCACCAACATCTGGAGTCTCATCACCAAAACTCTTTCAATGAGTGTGCCCCTCAAAGGAAAAACGTCAACCTCAGACCTTATATACACATCTCAGGGTCAAGGGGTGTCATAACCATGCACCTCAAACTCATATAAACTAGGCCTTCCCTTGACATAAGCAGATCATCAAAGACTACCAATTCAATCAAAGATTCCTTAGTGTTGAGAAGCACTTCCAAAATAAAGACAAAAGTTCACTTTGCTTGCCATTACATTTGAAAAGCAAGACTCATCGAAGGTTCTTAGTTACCTCAGCATTACAAAAGAGAAAACAGCAAAAGAGTCCTGCCTTAATTACCATAATGACATAGATCCAAATTGCTCTCCAGAATAGTTGGATCACTTCACAACTCCATGAACAATGAATTAGTGTTCAAATTTTCCCACATATTCTCCAGCATTTATAATTTTCCTGTTTGTCATATTAGCCAATCTGACAGGTGAGATGCGGTACCTAAGAGTTGTTTTTATTTGAATTTCTCTAATCAATAGTGATTTAGAGCATTTTTTTATATGACTATAGATATCTTGAATTTCTTCCTCTGAAAACTGCCTGTTCATATCCTTTGACTATTTATCAATTGGGGAATGACTTGTATTCTTATAAATTTGATTCAGTTCCCTGTACATATTTGAAATGAGGCCTTCATCAGAGACAGTGGTTGTAGAAATTCTTTCCCAACTTTCTGCTTCCCTCCTAATCTTGGTTGCATTGGCTTCATTTGTACAAAAAACTTTTCAATTTAATGTAATCAAAATTATCCATTTTGCATTTTGTAATGCTGTGTCTCATTTGGTCATAAATTCTCCCCTTCTCCATAAATCTGATCAGTAAACTATTCCTTGGTCCTCCAAATTGCTTATAGTATAAACCTTTATACCTAAATTGTGAACTCATTTCAACTTTATTTGGGTGTACATTAAGTATACCAAAGATATTGGTCTATGCCCAGTTTCTGCCATACTATTTTCCAGTTTTCCCAATAGTTTTTGTGAAATAGTGAGTTCTTATCCCAGAAGCTGGATTCTTTGGGTTTATGAAACTGTACATTACTGCAGTCACTGACTACTGTGTCTTGTGTACCTAACCTATTCTTCTGATCTACTACTCTATTTCTTAGTCAGTTCCAAGTAGTTTTGGTGATTGCTGCTTTACAATAAAGTTGAAGATCTGGTATGGCTAGGCCACATTCCCTAGCACTTCTTTTTATTAATTCCCTTGATATTCTGGACTTTTTGTTCTTCCAGATGAATTCTGTTATTATTTCATAGTTTTATTTGTATGGCACTAGATAAGTGATTTGATTTAGGTAAAATCGTCATTTTTATTATTTTAGCTTGGCCTAACCATGAGCAACTGATGTTTTTCCAATTATTTAGATCTGACTTTGTGTGAAAAGTGTTTAGTAATTTTGTTCATATAGGCCCTGAGTTTGTCTTGGCAGGTAGACTCTCAAATATTTAATAGTGTCTACAGTAACTTTAAATGGATTTTCTCTTGCTGTTGGGCTTTGTTAGTAATATACAGGAATGCCAAGGATTTATTTGGGTTTATTTTATATCGTGCAACTTTGCTAAAGTTATTTATTATTTAAAGTAGTTTTTTTACTTGATTCTCTAGGATTCTCTAAGCAAATCATCATATCATCTGCAAAGAGTGATAACTTAGTTTCTTCTTTGTCTATTCTAATTCCTTCAATTTCTTTTTCTTCTCTTATTGCTAAAACGAACACTTCTACTACAAATTGAATAATAGGGGTGATAATGGACATCCTTGTTTCATCCACAATCTTATTAGAAATGCATCTAGCTTATTCCCATTATATATAATGCTTGCTGATGGTTTTAGGTACATGCTTCTTATAATTTTAAGGAAGACTCCATTTATTCCTTTGCTTTCTAATGTTTTTAATAGGAATTGATGTTCTATTTTCTCAAAAGTTTTTTTTTTCTGAAGCTTTTGTTTTTGATATCATCAATTATGCTGATGGTTATCCTAATATTGAACCAGCCTTGCATTCCTGGAATAAATCCTATGCAGTCATAGTGTATTATTCTCATGATAAGTTGCTGTAATCTTTTTGCTAATATTTTATTTAAATTTTTGTATCTATATTCATTAGGGAATTCAGTCTATAATTTTCTTTCTCTGTTTCAATTTTTCCTGGTTTAGGTGTAGGTACCATATTTGTGTCACAAAAAAGAATTTGGTAGGACTCCTCCTTTGCCTATTTTCCCAAATAGTGTATGAAGTATTGGAATTAATTGTTCTTTAAATGTTTGATAGAATTCACTGTAAATCCATCTGGCCCTGGATATTTTTTCCTTGGCAGTTTACTGATGGCTTATTGAATTTCTTTTTCTGAGATACGGTTATTTAAATATTTTACTTTCTCTTCTGTTAATCTGGGCAGTTCATTTTTTTTGTAAATATTCATCCATTTCCCTAAGATTGTCGAATTTACGGGCATACAATTGGGCAAAATAATTCTTGACTATTATCCTAATTTCCTCTTCATTGGAGGTGAATTCACCCTTTTCATTTTTCATACTGGTAATTTGGTATTATTCTTTCTTTTTTAAAATCAAATTGACCAAAGTTTTATCTATTTTATTAATTTTTCCCCATAAAACCAGCTCTTAGTTTTATTTATTAGTTCAGTAGTTTTCTTAATTTCAATTTTATTAATCTCTCCTTTGTTTTTCAGTATTTCTAATTTGGTATTTAATTGGGGATTTTCACTTTGTTCTTTTTCTAGCTTTTTCAGTTGTATGTCTAATTCATTGATCTCCTTTTTCTCTATTTTATTTGTGTAAACGTTCAGAGACATGAAACTTCCCCTAAGAACTGCTTTCACTGCATCCAACAAGTTTTGGTATGTTGTCTCATTATTGTCATTCTCTTGAATGAAATATTTGATTTTTTTTTATGATTTGTTGTTTGCCCCACTCACTCTTTAAGATTAGATTATTTAGTTTCCAATTAATTTTTAGTCTATCTTTCCATGGCCCTTTATTGCAAATAATTTTTATTGCATCATGATCTGAAAAGAATGCATTGACTATTTCTACCTTTATGCACTGGATTGTGAAGTTTTATGCCCTAAAACATGACCAATATTTGTGTATGTGCCATGCACCATTGATGAAAAAGGCATATTCCTTTATATCCCCATTCAGGTTTCTCCAGAAGCCTATCACATCTAGCTTTTCTGAAATTCTATTCACCTCTTTAACTTCTTTTTTGTTTATTTTGAGATTATGTCTATCAAGTCCATGAGGGGGAGGTTGAGGTTCCCTAATAGTATAGTTTTGCTATCTATTTCTTCCTGTAACTCCATTAACATCTCCTCTAAGAATTTTGATGCTATACCACTTGTTGCACATATGTTAAGTAATGATATTACTTCATTGTCTATGGTGCCTCTCAGCAGAATGTAGTTTCCTTCCTTATCTCTTTTAATTAGTTCTATCTTTCCTTTTATTTTGTCTGAGATTAAGATTGCTACCCTGCTTTTTTTTTTTACTTCAGTCGAAGCATAATATATTCCACTCTAGCCTTTTACTTTTACCCTGTGTGTATACCCCTCTTTCACATGTGTTTCTTGAAAGCAACCTATTGTAGGATTATGGTTTTTAATGCATTCTGCTATCTCTCTGCATTTTATGGGAGGGTTCATCCCATTCACATTCACAGTTATGATTACTATCTGTGTCTTTTTCTCCATCCTATTTCCTCTTCTGTTTATGATTTTATTTCTCCCTTCTCTGTTATCCTCCTCAAAAGAGTTTTGCTTTTGACCACTGGCTCTCTCAATTTTCCCTTCCTATCAGCCCCCCTCCTTTATCTTACCATTTGCCCTTACTACTTCTTCCTTCCCTTCTAACTACTCCTGATTTTCTTTCCCCTTTCCCCATCTTGCTGCCTGCAAGGCAAGTTAGATTTCTATACTTAAGAGAATATGTAATTCCCTCCTTGAAACAAATCTGATGAGAGTATAACTCAAATAATGATCCTCTTCCTCCCTTCTTTCCCTCTGTTATAATTTCCTTTTGCCTCTTCACGTGATGTAATTTACCGTTTTCTGCCTCCTCCTTACCTCTTCCCCCATCACAATCCCTTTGCACTCCTTAATTAGAGGTGCAGTTTATCATCATATCAGTTGATTTATACCCACTCCTTCTGTCTATGTGTATCCCTTTTAAATGTTGAAATAAATATATCGTTCTCAAGATTAACAAGTATTGTCTTCCTGTTTAGGGATGTAGACAATTTGCCCTTATTAAATGATAAAGGTTTTTTTTTCTTTTTTTTTCTTGTTTACCTTTTTTTTGCCTCTCTTGAGTTTTGTATTTGAAGATCAAAGTTTCTGATCAGCTCTGGTCTTTTCATCAAGGAAGTTTGAAAGTTTCCTATTTCATTGAAGATTCATCTTTTCCCCTGAAATTTTGCATTCAATTCCATTGGGTAATTAATTCTTGGTGTAATCCAAGCTCCTTTACCTTACAGAATATCGTATTCCAAGCCTCCAGATCCTTTAATGTAGAAGCTGCTAAGTTCTGTGTAATCCTGACTATGGTTGCTTGATATGTAGACTGTTTCTTTGTGGCAACTTGCAGTATTTTCTCTTTGACTTGATAATTCAGAGATTTGGCTACAATATTCCTTGGCATTTTCTTTTTGGGATCTCTTTCAGGAGGTGATTAGTGGATTCTTTCCATGATTGTTTTACCCTCTGGTTCCAGGACCTCAGAGCAGTTTTCATTGATAATTTCTTGAAACATGCTTTCCAACCATTTTTGTTGATCATGACTTTCAGGTATTCTATAAATTTTTAAATTATCTCTATTGCATCTGTTTTCCAGGTCAGTTGCTTTTATGAAGAGGTATTTTACATTTTCTTCTATTATTTCATTCTTTTGATTTTGTTGAACTGATTCTTGATGTCTCATAGAGTCATTAGCTTCTACTTGCCCAATTATAATTTTTAAGGAATTATTTTCTTCAGTTAGCTTTTTTCCATTTGGCCAATTCTACATTTTAAGGAGTTGTTTTCTTCCATGGATTTTTTTTCCATTTGGCCAATTGTATTTTTTTAAGGAATTATTTTCTTCAGCCAGTTTTCGTCCTTCCTTTATCAAGCTGTTAACTCTTTTGCATACTTTTCATTTCTCTTCCCAATTTTTCTTCTACCTCTGTCTCTCTCTTTTTGACTTTTAAAATTCTTTTTGAACTCTTCTAAGAAGCCTTTTTGGGCTTGAGACCAATTCATATTCCCTTTTGAGGCTTCACCTGTAGACATTTTGACCTTGTTGTCATCTTCTGAGTTTGTGATGTGGTCTTCCCTGTCTCCATCATAGCTCTCTATGGTCAGGGTTCTTTTTTTCTGTTTTTTTTTGCTCATTTTTACCTTATTTCATGACTTTTAAAGTTGAGCTCTGCTCCTGATGCACAGGGGGCACCCCAAGCTTCTTGTGCTTGGGGCCAGGGGCCTGGTCACTGGCTTTCTGTGACAGGGCCTCGGAGGCTTTGGCTTGCCCACTGTACTCAGATGGCCTCATCTAGTCATGCCTATTTTGCCAGGGGTTCTGAGGCTGGCAGTTTTCCTTCTGTGTTGAGGCTGGAAGCTTCACAGCTGGCCTTCTAAATCAAGACCGTGAGACCTCAGTTGCTGATCTGCACTTTGCTAATTCTCCTGTTGGTTTGCCCAGACACTATCTGTGCTGGCCTGTGCTCCCTTTGTACCCAGATGAAACAGATTTTTCCTGAAGTAATTCTAAGTTATCTTAAGTACAAAATTGTTTACACCACCTTTTTGTAGGTTCTGTTGCTCCAGAATCCATTTAGATACTTGATATTACTTTGTTTCTGAGGGAAATTGGGGAGAGCTCAGACAACTTCCTGGCTTTTCTCTATTATCTTGACTCTGCCCTTGCAATCTTCACAGTTATTTCCATTAAATTTCCAGCTTCTTCAATTTGGCCTAACATGTGAAAATCAGAGATGATTAAATCTGCAGCTTAGTTCAGACATCAGAAGTAGCCATTGCAATGCCTATGAATCATGCTACAGTCACTACTGTCATATAGATATAGTTGCTGGAATAAGTCAAATTAAGAAAACTTGAATCTTCAAATAAGAAAATATTCTAAGATTTCTAAACTGCAATTGCCTTAATTGTTAGTTCTGTAGTTTAATAACTATTGTTACACAGACACAGATACACACACATACACACACACACATACATACATAAAGGAGACACAAGGGGTGTAAAGATAAGAATATTAGAGTGGGGCATGATCAGACTTTCATTTCCAGGTCTGCTTCTATATAATCTCTTAGGTAAGTCATTTGACCTCTTTGGCATTCAGTTTAGTCATTTGTAAAATCAAGGAGTTGAACTGAAAGTGTTCTTAGGGCTTCTTCCAACTCTATCATTCTATGTTTACTTTTATTGTGGATAGTTAGAAGTGAAATAAAGGTGTTATGGGGGATCTTTTTTTTGTTTTCTTCATAAGTTTCTTCCTTAAGTCTCTGCTTCAAAATAAGTAAAGAAAGAATAGACCTGTCTCCAAATATCCAGTAGCACTTTAGGCAAAGAAATGAAGTGGGATCATTCACTCCCCTCTTCTGTTATGCAAAGGTTGCTAAATGTTCTGTTTCATTGCACGGGCAACTGGACCTGACAGTTCAAAGATTATTATCCTTTATATTGATTATAGAACTATCATCTCAAGATGAGAATCTTTATTGTAAAAGCCATGTAGGAACTACCGAGATCATTCTTGTTCTTCTTTTGATGAAGTTAAAACTCCTGCCATTGCTCAATGTGCTAAAGAGAGAGACATAGATAGCCACAGAAACAGAGAAAGATGAGAGCAAGAACAAGCAAGACAGAGACAGAAAAAAAAGAGAGACAGAAATAAAAAGATAGAGAGAAACAGAGACAGAGAAAAAGAGACAAAGAGAAACAGACAGAAGAGACAGGGAGAAAGTGAGAGGGAGAAAGAGAAAGAGAGAGAAGTGTAAGAAGTCATATATTTATATATATATATATATATGTATACATATATATATATATATCTTCAAAAGTGAGATATCTTTAATAATTTTGAAGCTGAAGCTTTACTTTTCCTCATTTTGTTTGTATAACCTTCCCTTGAGAGACAAACTAGAAACTAAATAAAGTGAGAAGTCTAATGTTACAATGGAAGTTTTTATCAATGGTGTGCCTTCACCATCAATGGTGGCTGATCACAGCATTTCATATCTTCAATGAGGCATGACAGTCATAGAGATTCAGTTGAGGCTACTTGCCCACTTGGCTATAGTAACAGCTCTTTTTTTCAGGTATATATTGGAGTAAATAGCCTCTAAGATCCCTCATGACCCTAAAATTCTGCAATTTTATGATTTTTTGGATGAGGTCTTGAGCACAGTATGGTCAGAAGGCATGTTGGAGGTTGGAAGGGAATAAAAGGACTAAGAACAAAGGCATTATGGTACAATGGAAGGAGTGCTAGACTTATGCTCAAAGTTTAGATCCTACCTCTTTCATTTATTCACTCCTGTAGAAGTCACTTGTCTTCTCTGGGCTTCAGAGTTCCTCATCTGTAAAATAAATGGATTGAGATAGATAACCTATAAGTTATCTTCCAATCCTATATCTATGAGCACATGGTACTAATAATATCTTTTTTCTTTCTTTCCAATCTTAACACTCTTCTAGGTAATACTGTTTCACTATACATTCCTCCCTCCTGTGTTTTGGTTCCCTGTTTTTAACTCTTATTTCACTCTCAACACCCAAGATTTTAGTTAGGGGATAAAAAGATGGGGGGAAAACCAAGCAAATGGAAAGAACAAATAGAGAGAAATCACCAGATTTTAGAATAAGGCCTCACCATTTTGGTGGACACATTTCTCCCTTATGGAATTTTGTATTTAGTTTTCCTTACTATTTCCTCTCTAATTTTCCCCTAAGTCCGAGTAATTCCAAGAAGAAAAAAAAAGCTCGCCTTAATTGCATCATATTACTAGTTGCTTCATTATTAACAATTATTCTTGCATTATATTATTTTTGGTTACTTTATGAAATTTGGCTATAAAGTAACAAGATTAATTACTCTTTCAAGTAGGAAGGGAAAAGCCTTAAAGGCACAAGTAGAAAAATTAATGAAAAGCTATCCTAGAATGTATGGAAATACATACATTATATATATATATACATATATATATATGTATACACACACACACATATATATATATATATATATATACATACATACATAAAATTCTTGGAATATGAGTAGTAATTTATGGTTCAATTAACATGTGCTTAGAGCCTTACCACATACATACATATAGTTAGATATATAGATATATGTGTGTATGTGCATGAATGTATGAATTATACATATAACTATATACACAAATATATGTGTATTTGTGTGCATGTATGTGTATGAATACATAGTTCCATATGTATATTATATACACGTATGTGACATGATGAATAGAAAACTGGACTCAGAGGAAAGAAGACCATGATTTAAGACATGCCTCAGACATACATGAGTTGCATGACCCTTGGTAAATCACTTGATGCCTCACTTGTCTCAGGCAATTTTCTAAATCTACTAAGTTTCAGAGAAGGTGTCAATATCCATTGGTAGAAAAAGTTCCCCACCAAGAGCTTCCTAGACAAATAAAATCACATTTTTGGTCCAAAATACAAGAATGTATATGTATATACATATATAAACACATAAATATATGCATGTATGCATACATATTTATTTGTATTCTTATATGCTTTATATGATTAGATCTATGATTTTATAGGTATATTTACATACCTACACAGCCTATATGTGTATGTATGTATTTTTCATCTACAATTGCAAATGACTTAAAAGATAAGAAAGAGATACATGAAGGATACAAATTGTAGTATATTAACAACAATATTTTTAATTAGTTTTTTTTATTTTTAGTTTACAACACTCAGTTCCACAAATTTTTGAGTTTCAAATTTTCTCTCCCTCCCTCTCCTCCCTTCTTCCCCCCAAATAGCATGTAATCCAATGTAGGTTCTATGTATCCCTTCACATTGAACTTATTTACATAATAGTCTAGTTGTAAAGAAGAATTATAACCAATTGAATGAACCATGAGAAAAAAAATGAAACCAAAACAGAAGGAAGAAAAAAGAGAGACCAAATAGTTTTCCTCAATCTGCATTCAGATTCTATAATTCTTTCTCTGGGTGTGCATAGCTTTTTCCATCTTGAGTCTTTTGGAACTGTCTTTGAACCTTGCATTGATGGGAAGAGCCAAGTCTATCAAAGTTAGTCCTTATGGATATTGTGAGTCTGTAACCACGTATAATGATCTCCTGGTTCTGCTCCCCTCACTCAGCATCAGTTTATATGTCTTTCCAGGTTTTAATGAAGTTTGTCGCTCCTCATTTTTTATAGCACAATAGTATTCCATTATATTCATATACCACAATTTGTTTAGCCATTCCCCAATTGATGGGCATGCCCTTGATTTCCAATTCTTTGCCACTACAAAAAGAACTGTAAGTATTTTTGTGTGTACTGGTCCATTTCCCACTCGTGTGATCTCTTTGGGATACAGCCTTAGAAGTTGTATTGCTGGGTCAAAGGATATGCATATTTTTATAGCCCTTTGGGCATGGTTCCAAATTGTTCTCCAGAATAGCTGGATCAGTTCACAACTCCACCAGCAATGTAACAATGTTCCAATTTTCCTACATCCTCTCCAGCATTTATCATTTTCCTGTTTTTATCAACAATATCTTAATTCAATACTTTACTTAAAATATGTAGTCCAAGATGAGAAAAAAGGTGACTCAATATAGGGTGCTCTAAAAGAATTAGGCATTTTAACATATTTCAAGTTTCAAGTTTAAAACTGCACTAAGAGTTTAGGATACTCTATATGAAGAGTGTAGGATCACAAGTGAAATTCCACATGAGCAAAGCACTCTGGTAGACTGGGAAATATAAAAACAATGATGAACCACACTCCCTGACTCAGGGAGCTTACATTCTACCAGGGTAGGGAGAAAGGACGTATAACAGGCTATTTACGTATGAAAGCATGAAATTACTTATTCCATTAGGGACCATAGTATCAGCAATGTCTGAGGCCTTCATTGAAACAAACAAACAAACAAAAATTTTGAACTATAGCAAGGGTTCTTTTTTGAAGATTTATTTTCCCTCACCTTTGGTTTCCTTTGTTATACTGCATATTTTATTTTGTGCATTTAAAAATTTTATTCCGAGGAGTCCATAGGAAGGAAGAAAATACGTATTTATTAAGCACCTACTATGTGCCAGACACTATGCTAAGGATTTTACTAATATTTCCACATTTGATCTTTACAATAGCCTTGGGAGATAGCTAATGTTATCCCCATTTTATAGTGGAGTAAACCAAGGAACATTTGCCCAAAGTCATATAAATAAGTGTGTGAGATTAGATTTGAACTCAGATCTTCCTCACCTGACTAGCATTTCATCTACTCTTCTACTTATCTCTTTAGTTGTAAGACTCAGCAGACTGTCAAAGGAGTCCATTCAAAAAAAAGTGAAGAATTCTTGGGTATACCATAAAATTCATGGTACCATAGAGGTCATCAATTACAATCTCGTCATTTTGTAGATGAAAAAACTTAGGCCTAGAGACAGTACATGATTTACTCAACATTTCATAGATAAGTGGCAGAGTAAAAATTTGAACTTAAGTCTTCTAACTCCAACCCCAAATCCAGAATTCTCCTTTGTACTACATTGCCCCTAATTCTTTGCCCATTACTTTATTTTGTTGTTATTTAGTAGCTTCAGTAATGTCAGACTCTTTTTTAGTCCATTTGGGGTTTTCTTGGCAAAGATACTGCAGTGGTTTGTCATTTCCTTCTCCAGCTCATTTTACAGATGAGGAAATTGAGGCAAACAGGGTTAAATGACTTCCCTAGGGTAACACAGCTATTATGCCTGAGACCAGATTTGAACTCAGGTAATCTTGACTCCAGGCTTCACACTTTATCTGGCAACCTATCCACTATGCCACTCCATTATTTTATTATCCTTTGTAAAAAGGTGAAGTTCTGCCTTGATTGCTCTTGGGAGGGTGGGTCGTGCTGGTCTTAAAAACCATGCTTTTACAACTTACCATTTCAGATAATTTTAACCCTGTTGTTATCTACATAGAATTCCTATGTGTGTGAACCTCCTACTGACTCTGAGGGAAGCTATGAATTGAGATTTATTTCATAAAGTTATTGGACCAAAATAGAAACCACACTTGGATATAGCTAATTGGAAATACACCTGTTTAATCCCTTATTGGGAAGAAAATAAAGCACAAAGTTAAAGAAAGGGTCATGGAACAGTTTAGCACCAAGAAACATTTCTGGTAGAGCCTTCTCAATAGATGGGCCAGCTAAGATGGATTACCTATTGCTGCATGATCTCAGAATTTTAGTGCTTGAAATATAGGATGAGGTGGTTACAGGATTGACAATGTGTGCTGTTTATTGGTTTATTCTGGGTGAAATGATGCTTTTTGATGGGCTGTCATTGGAGGTTAAATGTCAGGGTGGCAGTTTCTGGGTATTTTCAAAATGATGACCTCTTTCATTATTATTTACATCTTTAGGGAACACCAGTGCTAATGAGAAGTGCAACATGCTGAGAAAAATTGGATCATGGTTTGGATGTTAATGGCAAATAGCTTTTTACTATTCCAAGTCAACATTACATATATTGATATCCCTAAAATTAGTTGCTAATACATCAGTAAGTGACTGCCTATTTTGAGAAGCTCACCACCTTCAGCCACAAGAGTCAGAAAGTCATTATTGATGAATATAGCCACACCAGAAGTTCAACACTGAGGTTTATGTATCATCAGCTTAAGAGCATCGCTTTTCCGAAGAAGGTCCATTTAGTGAAGTGAAATGTTAGTGATCGCAGCATCCCTCTTTGGAGGGGGTGGAAAAGCTATCTCCTTTAATCCAAGACACTGAAAGCACTTAACAAACATTATCTCATTATCTGTATAACATCCTTCTGAGGGAGTTGGCTGCTAGTATAATTCCCATTTTATAGATGAAGAAAGCCATGTACATCATGGTTAAGTGGGGAGATAGTGAGTCTATTGCAACAAAAGTGCTTTTGAGCTTATTTAGCAGGGAAATTTGTCTCCTTTCCTCACTTCTCATTTCTAGTGTAGACATGGCCATAATGTACTCAGAAAGCAAGTATTTAAGTAGCCAGCTGTCTAGAGATTTGTGCCAGGAGGAGCACAGCAATGTCAGGATTGATCTAATTTACTTTATTTCCTATTGATAGGAAGGAGTAGTGTTTAAAGTTTGAAAGCCTGACAAACTTTGGTGTTCCTTTTCAAGCCCTATCTTAATAATACAATGACTCAAAAAAAATCATCAGAGGATCACAGAAGGCATACATATACACATATACATACACATACATATACATATACATATATGTACATACATGTATACATATGTGTGTATATGTATATGTATATATGATTAATTGGTGCCACAGTTTAGGAAGGACACTGAAAAGATAAAATTCTTCTAAAGAAATGCAATCAAAAGAATAAGACTTGTTCAGTTGTGTTTCTGTTCAGTTGTTCAGTTTTTCAGTTCAGGCTTTGTGACTCCATTTGTAGTTTTCTTAACAAAGATACTGGAAGAGTCTGCTATTTCCTTCTCCATGAGGTCATACCGTATGAGGACTAGGTGAAAAAATTGCGCAGTCAGATATATTTAGACAGCAAAAGAGAAGATTTGGATGTGGACAAGGGGGATGTAATAACTATCTTCCAATATTAATAATTCATGGGATCATAGACCTAGATCTTGAAAGGACCTCAGAAATCATGTAGTTCAATCCCTTCATTTTACAAATAAGGAAACTGAAGTCAAGGAATATCAGGTGGCTGAGAAATTGTAGCAAGTCCAGGATTTTAATTTTGATGCTTACATCTAGCACTTTCTCCTCCACACAATGTTGCCAATCACATAGGAAAGGAATTAAACTTCATGTACTCTAACCTAACACTATCTTCTAATTTAGAGAGGGAAAAAAAAGACTTTAGGGTTGTTGTTGTTTGGTTTCATATTATGCAAAATTATACAGTTTTCATCTTCATGAAAATAAAACAAAATAAAATAGTTCTAACATAGAATTAATATGAATATTAGCAGAAGACTGTCATAATATAAATTTGATCTACCTTTAGTGATAAAAACCCTTTTGCAACGGAAATACTCTCTCTTGACTTTTAGATGTTAAAAAAAAATATGTAGCATTTTCCCAATAACCTCTGAGTGCAATCTAATAAATGTAATATTCACTAATATATTCAAGCAGCCAGAAATAGAAATTAAATAGCTTTATCCAAAAAGGAAAAATACACACATATATACATGCACACATACACACACATATGCACATGCACATATGCACATACACAGAAACATTAACCTGGCTTGTACACTAAGGAAAGCTAGATTAAAATATACGCTATCTTTGATTACTTCCTGGAAAGTCAAAACCAGGCAGACCCTAACACTTCAGATTAGGAAGGGAATTCCAAAATATGGAGCAACTAGAAAATAACTGACTCCCTATTCTCAAAGAGTAAACCTGTGAGCCATTTATCAGAGCTGTATCGGTTGTGACCTTAACTATGCAGAATGCTCTATTCCTGGGAGAGGAGACCTCCCTTCTGCTGAACTGTTCAAAATTCATTTTCCTCATGCACTAGCTCCTCTCAACTCTATCTGAAAAGTATGCAGACTAAGTTGATTGACAGCCCTCTAGTTACCATACCATGAAGGGTTAGACCAGAAAGACTGCACATCTAATTCACTGACAGCTGAAAGCCAGAGAACCCAATTTCTTGGGTTCATTCCTAAATCTCTAGTCATAGTCCCAAGAGGAAAACAAATAATGGAAGATTACACAGGACTAATGAAACTCAATACAGTGTAAGGGCGTAAATATGGAAATTACAGTCAAGAACTCTCTTCCCAATCTCTTCTGAGGAGAAAAAAAAAAAACACTTGTCTCCAATAGCTTTCAGGAAAGCAATTAATCTAATCATTGTGTCTACCACAAATCCATCTGAGGATGATGAATAATAAGTTGATGATGATGAAGAGGAGGAGGAGGAAAATCTTGGAGTCACAAGGCCTTACTTACATTTTTAAAAGTTTAGAGAAAAAAACATTCTCCTATAACAAATGTGGGAGTTGAAGAAATCACACTATCACATATAATTTTCACAAGTCTCTCACTCTATAATTGCAAAATTAATGAATCTGTAGTAGAGTAGGGTCCTTCTATCATGGGCCCGATGTAGGTGATATGGGTAGGACATAATAGCAGCTGGAAGGAACTGCTGTCCATGCTCAAATATTCAATTCCTCTATCCTTTTCCTGCTTTCAATGATATAAAAAGGCTAGTCTTCATGAGACATTAACCTGAAATTGAATGGAACTGAATTAGCTGACTTTCAGAATTAGGTTCCCACCCTGTAAGTTCAGAGCATGGGTTTTTAATTTTAGGTCTGTTTCTGTGAAGTTTTTTATAACTATATTTCAATATAATTTATTTCCTTTGTGACCTGAAACAGATCCACAGGTTTCACTAGATTGTCGGAGGGGTCAATGACTTAAAAGTTAAGAACTACTTTAGTCAGTTCAGTTAAAATGGAAAGCTTATGTTTAAGAGCCATTGTTTCTACTAAACTTATAAGGGTATCTGTAGAAATACAAAATAATAATAAGGGGGAAAATTATAGAATCGTTTGTTAGCCAGGGAGGGAGCATCCAAATAAACTAACATGAAACTAGCCTTCTCAGTACCTCTCTTCTGTTCTAATTGACCTTTCTTTTTGCCAAGTATTGTACGTGGGAGTTAACCTTGCTAAAATTTGTAGTCTGCTTGGATTTTGCTTTTTTTGTTTTGGGTTTTTTTTGTTTGTTTTTTACTCTTCACTATGAAAATTAACCTCTCACCTTACTAAAAGAAGCATCTACATCTTTTCTTTGTTCTTACCTTATCATTCAGTTCCACAGGTAGCATTTGAGACTTCAAAGGTAGTGAAGTATGTATTTAGTTTATTAGGTCCAAGGAGAATTCATTTATGCACTGTCAGAATTACAGAACACCTATATATTTATTGGGGGCATCTTTTCTTCAAGTAAGAAGGGCATCTAAATTCATTTCTTCAAGGTCCAGCCATGATTCTTCCAATCAGAGTCATTTTCCTCATGCATTAAAAAAAAAGATAATACCCAAACTACCTACCACAGTGTATTATTTAAATGTATGTGAATACTTCTTTAATGTTCTTGAGCAATTATCCTTGTACATATTAGGGACTAAACAAATGTTCATTGAATTAAATGTTCATGCAACAATACTATGAAACAAAGAGGTATGTGATTTAACTGAGACAAAGTGAAATAACTAAATTTATTGCCATATGATCAACCTTTCATCAACCTTATAACATTTTACCTTGAAAAATAAAACCATGTAATATGCCATATGGTCTCCTTTTGCTTTAATCACTTGTTTTACATGGTTTGACAGTGAGTTCACAAGTTTTTTTATTTTTTTTTAAATATCATCATGAAAAAGCATCACATTGCATATTTAGTATACTTTTGAGGAAGAATCCATTTTGGGAAGCCTTGATAATATCCCATAGATCTTCAAAGGGCTTAAATCAGTAGAACCCTTAGGCCGTTGTAACATGTTTCTCTGTCTCATATATAAATTTCCTAATCTTTTTTTATTTAATAAATTTATTTATTTTTAGTTTTCAACATTCAATTCCATAAGATATTGAGTTGCAATTTTCTCCTCATCTCTTCCCTTCCCCACCCCAAGACAGTGTGTAAATTAATATGGGCTCAACATATACATTCATATTAAACCTATTTTCACATTAGTCATGTTGTAAAGAAGAATAAGAACCAATTGAAGAAATCACGAGAAAGAAAAAACAAAAAACAAAACAAAAAAATGAGAGCAAATAATATGCTTTGATCTGCATTCCAACTCCATAGTTATTTTTCTGGAGGTGGACAGCATATTCTATCTTGAGTCTTTTGGAGTTGTCTTAGATCTTTGCATTGCTAAGAAGGGTTAAGTCTACCAAAGTTAGTCATTACGCATGTTGTCCTGGGTCTGCTCATTTTACTTAGCATCAGTTCATATAAGTTTTTCCAGGTTTTTCTAAAGTCTGCCTGTTCAACATTTTTATAACACAATAGTATTCCATTACATTCATATGCCACAACTTGTTCAGCAATCCATTAATTGATGGGCATCCCCTCAATTTCCAATTCTTTGCCACCACAAAAAGAGCTGGTGTACATATAAATCTTTTTTTCCCTTTTCTTTCAGCTTTTTGAGATAAAAACCTAGTGTTGGTACTGCTGGCTCAAAGGGTATGTACAGTTTTACAATCTTTTGAGCATAGTTCCAAATTGCTCTCCACAATGGTTGAATCAATTTACAATTTCACCAACAATTCATTAGTGTCCTAATTTTCCTGCATCTTCTAAAATATTTATCATTTTCCTATTTTGTCTTGTTAGCCAATCTGATAGGTGTGATACATCAGAGTTGTTTTGATTTGCATTTCTCTAATCACTAGTGATTTAGATCATTTTACATGACTATAGATAGCTCTAATTTCTTCATCTGAAAACTGCCTGTTCATAACCTTTGGCCATTTATCAATTACGGAATGATTTGTATTCTTACAAATTTGACTCAGCTCTCTATACGCTGTAGAAATGAGGCCTTTATTAGAGACACCGGTTGGAAAAATTCTTTCTCAGTTTTCTGCTTTCCTCCTAATCTTGGTTGCATTGGCTTTATATGTGCAAAAACTTTTAAATTTAATGTGATCAAAATTATCCATTTTGCATTTCATAATATTCCCTATGTCTTGTTTGATCATAAATTCTTCCATTCTCCATAAATCTGACATGTAAACTACTCCTTGCTCTCCTAGTTTGCTTATAGTATCAGCCTTTATATCTAAATTGTGTACTCAGTTTGACTTTATTTTAGCATACTGTGTAAGATGTTAATCTATGCCTAATTTCTGCCATACTATTTTCCAGGTTCCCCAGAAGTTTTTGTCAAATACTGAGTTCTTATCCCAGAAACTAGAGTCTTTGGGTTTATCAAACAGATTCTAATAGTCATTGACTACTATGTCTTGTATACCTAACCTATTCCACCGATCCACTCCTCTATTTCTTAGCCAGTACCAAGTAGTTTTGATGATTGCTGCTTTATAATACAATTTAAGATCTGGTATAGCTAGGCCAACTTCCCTTGCATTTCTTTTCATTAATTCCTTTAATATTCTAGACCTTTTGTTCTTCTAGGTGAATTTTGTTATCTTTTCCAGCTCTCTAAAATATTTTTTGGTAGTTTGACTGGAATGGCACTGAATAAGTAAAATAATTTAGGTCAAATTGTCATTTTTATTATATTAGCTCAGCCTACCCGTGAGCAACTTATGTTTTTCCACTTATTTAGATCTGTCTTTATTTGTGTGAAAAGTGCTTTGTAATTATGTTCATATAGCTCCGTGGTTTGTTTTGGCATGTAGACTCCTAAATATTTTATAATGTCTACGGTAACTTTAAATGGAATTTCTCTCTCTATCTCTTGCGATTGGGTTTTGTTAGTAATATGTAGAAATGCTGATGATTTATGTGGGTAATTTTCTAATCTTTTATCAGGTGTGGCATGACATTAGTTCATGTAGCAATGTCCATCACCATTTCAGAACTTTTGTAATTCTGAAACAATTCTTCTTCTTGCTATATCCGTATATTTATCAGGGATCATTGTTTCATCAATAAGGATAAGACTTGCAGTATTGCTGTAAACAAAACATCAGAAAACATTTTTTTTTTTGAAGAGGGGCTAGATAATTTTATAGACCAAAGGAACTGTTTAAAGGCTTACCTGAGCCTTGGACAAGAGTAGGGACAGAGCCTTGAATGAAAAAGTGAGTAATTTTTCACTAAATATTCACTTTTTCTGTAATCTTTAGCGCTCTAGTCTTTGTGATGTCTTGACCAAGGCAAGATTTTTTTTTAAGCTTTATCAGTGGCTAGCAGTTGCTTGGTTGGTTTTTTCTTTCTTTTTTTTTCTAGCCTTCTCTATATTATTCAAGTTTCAAGATGTCTTTATCACCTTGTAGAGGAAAGAAAAATTATGGCTCCTTCTGTTGTCAGGTCCTTCTGAATGTCTTTATTTTTTCTGAAAATTAATTAGGCTATTTTGCACTAATGATTAGTCATTTCTTATCTTTTTTTTGATGGCACATTCCCTTCTCCTTTAGTGCAACTAATCCTATTTCATTGTGGTTTTTGATGATCTTTGAAATGCAACTTCACCCCACAAATAGCCACTGTAATATTTCTTTTTTTTTTAATTCCATACTTTATTATTTGATATTTTTTAGTTTTCAGCATTGATTTCCACAAGATTTTGAGTTACAAATTTTCTCCCCATTTCTACCCTCCCCCCCCACTCCAAGATGGCATATATTCAAATTGCCCCATTCCCCAGTCAGCCTTCCCTTCTATCACCCCACTCCTCCTCCCCCACCATCCCTTTTCCTCTTACTTTCTTGTAGGGCAAGAGAGATTTCTATGCCACATTGTCTGTATATCTTATTTCCTAGTTGCATGCAAAAACAACTTCATTTTTTTGAGCATCTGCTTTTAAAACTTTGAGTTCCATTACCCACTTTTCCAAGGCCGTATAAGGCTTGAGCCTGCCCGGCCGGAGGGTCTTTGGCATTTGAGAGTGTCACTGATTTCTTTTATTAAAATATTGGCATTATTAATAAAATGATTAATTATCCCCCCCAAAAAAAACTTTGAGTTCCAAATTCTCTCCCCTCTCCCCTCCCCACCCACCCTCCCTAAGAAGGAAAGCAATTCAACATAGACCACACATGTATCATTATGCAAAACACTCCCATAGTAACCCTGTTATTTCCCTCCCTCCTATCTTGTACCTCTTCATTCAGTTTTCTCCCTTGAACTTGTCCCTTTTCAAAACTGTTTGCCTTTGATTACTTCTCCCCCCATCTGCCCTCCCTTCTATCATCCCCCCCCTTTTTATCTCCTTCCCCCTACTTTCATGTGGGGTAAGATACCCAATGGAGTGTGTATGTTATTCCCTCCTCAAGTCAAATCTGATGAGAGCAAGATTCACTCATTCCCCCTCACCTTCCCACTCTTTCCTTCCAAAGAACTGCTTTTTCTTGACACTTCTATATGAGATAATTTACCCCATTCTATCTCTCCCTTTCTCCTTCTCTCAAGATATTCCTATCTCATCCCTTAATTTTATTTTTTTAGATGTCATCCCTTCATATTCAACTCACCCTGTGGCCTCTATGTATATGTATATTCCCTTCAACTACCCTAATACTGAGAAAGGTCTCATTAATTGCACACATCATCTTTCCATGTAGGAATGTAAAAAAAACAGTTCCGCTTTAGTAAGTCCCTTATGATTTCTCTTTCTTGTTTACATTTTCATGCTTTTCTTTATTCTTGTATTTGAAAGTCAGATTTTTTATTCAGCTCTGGTCTTTTCATTGAGAAAGCTTAAAAATCCTCTATTTTATTGAAAATCCATATTTTGCCTTGGAGCACTATGCTCAGTTTTGTTGGGTAGGTGATTCTTGGTTTTAATCCCAACTCCTTTGACCTCCAGAATATCATATTCCAAGCTCCTCAATCACTTAATGTGGAAGCTGCTAGATCTTGTGTTATCCTAATTGTGTTTCTACAATACTCAAATTGTTTTTGTCTGGCTGCTGGCAGTATTTTCTCCTTGACCCGGGACCTCTGGAATTTGGCAACTGTATTCCTAGGAGTTTTCTTTTGGGGATCTTTTCAAGAGGTGATTGATGGATTCTTTCAATTTCTATTTTACCCTCTGGCTCTAGAATATCATGGCAATTTTACTTGATAATTTCTTGAAAGATGATATCTAGGCTCTTTTTTGGATCATGGCTTTCAGGTAGTCCAATAATTTTAAAATTCTTTCTCCTGGATCTATTTTCCAGGTCAGTGGTTTTTCCAATGAGATATTTCACATTGTCTTCCATTTTTTCATTCCTTTGGTTCTGTTTGATAATATCTTGATTTCTCATAATGTCATTAGCTTCCACTTCCTCCAATCTAATTTTTAAGGAAGTATTTTCTTCAGTGGTCCTTGGGGCCTCCTTTTCCATTTGGCTAATTCTGGCTTTCAAGGCATTCTTCTCCTCATTGGCTTTTTGGGGTTCTTTTGCCATTGGAGTTAGTCTATTTTTAAGGTGTTATTTTCTTCAGTATTTTTGGGTCTCCGTTAGCAAATCATTGACTTGTTTTTCATTATTTTCTTGCATCACTTTCATTTCTCTTCCCAATTTTTCCTCTAATTCTCTAACTTGCTTTTCCAAATCCTTTTTGAGCTCTTCCATGGCCTGAGACCAGTTTATGTTTTTCTTGGAGGCTTTTGATGTAGGCTCTTTGACTTGTTGATTTCTTCTGGCTGTATATTTTCATCTTTTTTGTCACCAGAAAAAGATTCCAAAGTCTGAGTCTGAATCTCAGACTGTTTTCACTGCCTGTTCACATTCCCAGCCAACTATTTGTTTCTTAAGCTTTTTGTCAAGGTATGACTGCTTGTAGAGATTACTTTGTCCCAAGCTTTAGGGGTTGTGCTGCTGTTTTCGGAGCTACTTCTACACAGCAAGTTCTGCCACACCAGTGATTATCCTCCCCTAAAACTGCCAACAAGGACTGGGACCCAGATCCAAGCAGGCTCTGCACTCCTGCTCTGATCTGCTGCTTAATTCCTCCCCCCAGGGGGGCCTGGGGCCAGAAGCAACCAGGGATGGGGCCAACCATATGCTCCTTTTACTCAGATCCAGAAGTTTTCCCCACTAATCTGCTCTGTTTTCTTTGGCATTTCTGGGTTGAGAAGTCTAGTAACTGCCACAGCTCAATGAATCGGTGACCTACTGCCTGTTCCACTCAGCTCCCAGTCTGGTTGGTCCTAATGTGGCCCACACTGGGCTGTGCTCTGCTCTGTTCCCTGCTCCTTGGGATAGACCCTTCCCAGTGACCATCCAGGCTTTCTTGGGTTAGAGCCCTGCTTCACTCTGTTATTTTGTGGGTTCTGCTGCTCTAGAATTTGTTTAGAGCCATTTTTTACTGGTGTTTGGAGAGACTGGTGTTTGGGGAGAGGTTAAGCAAGTCTCTGCTTTCCAGCCGTCATCTTGGCTCTACCTCCTACCATCTTATTTCTAACTGTCATGGAAACATGTACTCTAAGATTTAGAGCTTTTGTATATTTCCTCAGAGTCATGTACCATTTTTAAAACCACAGTAACATAGAGAATTAAAAACACAACCAAAGAGAACAATGAAATATGTACATGGAATAAAATCCAGCATTTGATTAACAGAGAAATAACCAAATCGGTTCCATCTGGTTTAAATTGGTGAAGATCATCAAATATTCAGTCAGTCTAATCTCAGCAGAAACACACACACAAGCCCACTGCTATCACAAATAATAATTATAATGTACCCCAAATAATTATAAAACCACAATGACTTTTGGCTTCACCTCTTTTGCAAATGAAGTTGAGACTCAGAGAAGTGTCCCCCAAATCCCACACTATACCATGTGTAGCATTAATGTAAGCCTTAGGTGGGTCTAGGTAGGAAAGCTTGATTATATCTTTGTTTGGAAGTAGGCCTAAAGCCTCTACTTACTAGGTACTAAGCCAATTTTGGTGTGAAGCCCTCAGGGCCCGAAGGGGAGTTGCTAATACCAGAGCCAATGGCATGTGCACTGAGTTCTAGTCAATCATGAATTTAGCCAATCAGAGACCTGAGCTCTAGCCTATCAGCCATCTGGCTAGGACTGTATATAAGGAGATCCTAGAATGTGAGAGAACCAGAATTAGAGGAACAGAACTGGGAGCAGCAGAATTGAGAAGGAGAATTGAGAGGAAACATCAGGAAGACAATGAAGCAGCAGACTTTGAGAGAAAATCAATGTCAAGAGAGACTGCAGAGTGGAGAGTGCAGAACAAGAGAGTTGTGAAGATGAAAGAGCTGAGAATCTACAGCATCATGAGATTAGAGAACTGAGAATCCAAAGAATCCAGGAGACTGCAAAGACTCTGAAAACTGCAAAGGTTTTCAGAACTGCAGACAAGACACAGGCCAGCAGACAGTTAGGATGTGTGAGTACTTGTTTACAGGAAGGCCCTAGCAGGGAAGAAGGTTACAGGATGACTTGGCTCCTTGCTATAATACTGTGTTATAATTTCTTTGTTGCTACATTGAGGTGGGCTTACTGGTTTTGGAATATGATTACTGCTATATTGAATTGGTGTTATTGATCTTGGGATTTTATCTTCTGGCATCTAAATGAATGTTATACTTCCTCTGTTTTCTACCTAGAGAGTTTTTCATACTTTTTGATTCTGAACCATACAGGCATGTTCATGGTCATCCTCGAGGTCATGAATCTTGCCTTACTGATACGCCATATCATCTCCTTACTTCAGATAGGCATACTAAAATGGGGTGTGAGGGGTGATCAAGAGAACTAGCACCACTGGTGTGAGGACTTGCTTGTTCACCCTTACTGTCTACCTGATTCACCTAAGTCTTACCTGTGGTTCCAAGAAGCATGAGCATAGGACATACCTCAGTAAACCATCTTAGGGGTAAATTCATTTAGATTCATATACAAAGGTCACATGGACAACTGAAAAGATACTACAATTGCGCAGAATTAAGTAAATATATAACACATTCTGGAACTTTCCAATACTGATTTTCTTGAGATCTACACCATATAAGCAAACCTATTAAGTGAGCCTGCTTTAAAATTAAGCCTGCTTAGCTTGCTTGGAATGAGAGTCTAGGAGTATGCTGGAGTAACCTGGTACCTGCTCTAATGAGCCAAATGTTAATTTTTCAGTATAAGCATTTAGATCTCAGAAATCTTCAACCGACAAATCAACTCCAGATTTGTTGTTTTGTTGATTGTTTAGACTTAAGAAAGTGGGGGAGAATATATTAATAATGCAGATTAAATTTTAAAGTTATATTGAGTTTTCTGAGAGACAGTTACCACGTAATGATGAGAACATTCCTGAATGAGACTTTTCATGTCTCTTCTAAACCTCAGGAAATAGCACATTAGCAAGGGTGTACTTATCAAGTTAGCTAACTGTCAGGTTTCATATCTATACAGAATGACCTTTCAGACTGTGGGCTGATAATCACAACAGCTATAAGGCAAATCATCTTCTCAGGATCACTTCTAGGAGGCTGCTATTTTAAATTTCTCTCTCTGCTTAGAAATCTTTGGTAATATCTCAATGTTCATTTGGTATCCCATTAACTGCTACTCATTGGGAAGAAAAAAACATGTCATCCCTAGTGACATGTCCTCCCTACATAGAACACTAGATAGAACGATAGGTTTTAAAAAGGGAAGATGGCCAATTATGTCTCATATGAATGAATTGGATGGCAACTTTCTCTTCTTATCAAGTTGGGTGTTACTGATTCAAAATTTTTTATCTCTTATAAGAAATGATGTCAACCACCCACCCACCCAATATCCTGCAGTTGTGGCCTAGAATTTTCAAAGTAAAAGGAAGCAGTGGGGTTCCTAAGAAGGATCTTAAAACTCTAGCAAGAATGAAATTGTTTGTGTGTGATCTTGACCAGAATAATTGCGCACACTATTATCTTTTGGCAGTCTGAATAGCAAAGTTACAATCCTGATTTTTTAATAATCTTTTCATCCCACCCCTTCCCCCCACCACACACACACACACACACACACACATACACTTGGTAATGGGAAGAATATAAGGCAGCCCTTTCCCTCTGTCTCTTTCTTCTTGGTTTGGAGTTGAGAGGTCTACACAGCCTTTGGTCAAGGCATGCTAGGATGGTCCCAGAAGAACAAAAACTCACCTTTTTTACAAAAATTCTGAGATTCTCAATGTTAAGATCACTTCTTATTGTTGTTGGTGTTGTGGAGTCCTTCTTTGTCTTGTCCAATTCTTCCAATTATTTCATTTCACGCTAGTCGCTTTCCTTGGTTTTTCTATAAAGGTCAAACTCCCCCCCCCTCCCCCAGATAAGCTTATCACCAAAAATCTCATCATTATAAAGACTGATTCAAAGGTGCTGCTTAATGCCTCCTCAGTACCCTCAATTTCCCCTCCACTCTGATTGGAGGGCTGGGGAGCAGATTAAAAAAACAAAACAAAGCAAAAAAAAAAAAAATTAAAAGACATGTCCTCCCAAAGCCTCCCTTTATAGAGCATTCAGAATCACCAGCCAACTATTTGTTTTGCACAAGCTGTTCTGCTTTTCCACTCCATGAATATCGTCCCTGTAACAACAATGTTGGTAACAGCTATGGCTGTGTAAGACCAATAACACCCACATGCAGAAGGGCTGCCAACACAGGTTCTTTGATCTACTTTTCTAAGGAAAGCAACTTTAAGGGGTTAACAATCTCACTTTAATTAAACATACATATATCATTCACTTAGTTCAGGGGAAAAGATCAGTCCCCTGAACTTCAGGGCAAATGCAAACAGAAATTACAAACATCAACAGACAGACCTTGTCATTTCAAATCCCAATTCTTAGTTACCAGAGAAGCACCAGCATTTGGGTTACAAAGCCTCAGGAGCTGTTTCAATGGCTTGCCCAGAGTCTTGTCACTCTTTAACCTTCTAATACCTGTTCAGGACCCTGAAGGCTTGAGGCTCAACTTAGCATTTAGGGTGTGGGAAATCACTAACACCAGGGTGTGGGGTGTGGGAAAGTTAGCTAACACTGGAGGGCAAAAAAAAATCCCACTTTACCTGCCCCATTCAAACAAAGACCAGACTCACCCAAGGCACTTGACAGCAAAAAATCCTGCCCTAATTACCATTACAATCCCCCACCCTCCTTCAGTACCCTCTTGCAGCACTCCCCACAGGCTTCCTTTCTGTTTTTATGTTGTCTTCCCTCATTAGATTGCAAATTGAGGGAATTTGTATCCTCAGCTTCTGTGTTTGGCATACAGTAGGCATATAATAAAGTATAATTGACTATTGTTGACTAACATTATTGAGTAGTTTCAGTCATATCTTACTCTTCTTGACCTCTTTTGGGGTTTTCTTGGCAAAGAACCTGGAGTGGTTTATCATTTCCTTCTCCAGCTCATTTCACAGATGAATAAACTGAAGCAAACAAAGTTCGGTGACTTATCCAGGGTTACATAGCTAGTTAATGTCTGAGGCCAGATTTGAACTCAGGAAAAGGAGTCTTCCTGAGTCTAGGCCCAGTACTCTATCCACTACACTACCTAGCTTCCCTATTATTAACTAAGAACCCTTTTAAAAATTATATATCCATGGATCTCCTAGAAAAGTCCATAAGCTTGTAAGTCTTCTTTACATCAAAACTGTCTTTCATTATATCAAGTGATGTGGATAGCCCAGTGACCCATCGTCCATCTCTTCAAGGGAACAGTAATTAAACTGAACTCTTGAATCCCTTCACGGAGCAATGTTGCTAATACTTGGCCTTGGCCTAATAGTATCTTAGTCTATTGTACATTTTATTGATCTCTATCTCTTGACTCAAAGTACTAAATCCTCCGGTTTTCTAAGTTTCTTAAACTAAACTAATCAACTTTCTCCTTTTGTTGCTATTGCTGCTATAATATCTCGGCACTCAGCTCTAATAGAGCCAGGTTCTTCCTCCCTCCTTTATCTTCTGACCTGAACTGACATTCATTGCTTTCCAGAGATACCACAATTGTGTTTTCAAGAACATATTCACAAGAAGAAAGAGTACATCAACAAGAATGTACAAGGGTAAATCCACGAAGTGAAAGAGAAACAAAGGGAAAGACACTATCAAGGAAATATATGATCAAAAAATAAGATAAATTGGCTAGCAGCCATATGCTAAGAGTAAAGGGGAAATTATGGACAGTTCATGCTGAGTTCAAATCCAGCCTCAGACACTTACTAGCTGTGTGACCATATTCGTCTCAGTTTCCTCACTTATGAAATAAGCTGGAGAAAGAAATGGCAAACCACTTTGGTATGTTCCCAAAGAAAACCCAAAATGGAGTAACAAAGTGTCAAACATGACTGAAACAACTGAACAACAACACCAATGATGGACTCTAAAAGCTGGGGAGGCACGAAGATTTGAGTGGCACTTTAAAGGAAAAAAAAATCCCTGATGATTAAAGACTAGACAAATATTCCTTTGAGACATTTCACAATATTCTGGTTTATGTGGACTTAGAGTCAGCAATATGATTCAAACAAGAGTAAGACCACAGAACAAAAGGTTTGTCCTGAGGGTAACCTACAAACCTATCTCTGATTTCATTTAAATAGTAAAAGCTCTAAGGCTATAGATAGAGAATAGATTTGATTTCAATCGCATAGGAAAATGCCAGATGAAACTCCTTTTACCAATTAAAGCAAATCATCAACTTCTCTGCATTTTGATATCCCTTAGAGAATTCCCTAGGGCATTCAGAGATTAAATGACTTGCTTAAAGTTACCCGGTCTGTATATGTCAGAAGTAGGACTTGGAACTAGGTCTTCTGGCTCTGACACTTCCTTTCCATACGCTATACAGCACACGGACTCTTTATGTCACACTTAAGTCTAAAAAAAAAAAAAATCAGAGCTCTGTACGATATATTTGGGGGATCAGACTTATTATTTCCTTCTTGCCCCTCCCCCAGTCATTTTAACAAATTCAATTTTTGCTCTCTGGCAATCCTTAATTTAGTCATTTTGTACTAAATTGCACCTTACATATTCCAGATCTAAAATTTGGCATTATGCATTAATACAACATGATGAATTCTGTGGAATTATAAATCATGAGACTAAAAGAGACCTTAAGGAGATAATTTTGTCTGTCCCTTGCCTTTGGGAGGACTACAGTCAAACTGTTCCAAGAAGATTCCTACCCTATAATTTTCTTTAAACGTTTTCACAGAAAACTCTACAATTTCTCTTAAAATAGGTAACAGTGTGAAAGGTGCATAAGTTAAATTAGAATTGACATTTTCTGGTGAAGAGAAGAAAATAAAATGAAGCTGCCATTTGATTCATTAAAAAATGTATGCTTGTTGACTACAATGATCTATATCTCATTCTATTTTCTGTCATTTTACCTATTTACACTAGATTTGGTATGTTTAAAGATAATAGATTTTCTTTAAATATTCTGGCATTAGGTCATCATTTTTTCTTGTTAATTAAGTTATAAGATGGCATCAAACATTGTTAGAAAAGTGTAGGAAAATTGGTGGGTCAATTAGCTTTTCAGCTTGGATGAGAGGTAGTCCTGTATCATCTCTTCATTGGAAAATGCATTCCTTCTTAGTAGAGGGTGTTCTGTTTCTTTCAACGTATTTGTATCTCAGAGGCTTAACACAACATCTGACACAAGGTCAGTACTAAACAAATGCTTATTAATTGATCTTATCACCTCCTATATTTTGGAGAAAAAAATTAGAATGAAACTATATATTCATCGTTTTCATTAGGAAATCTTAGAAAGAAATTTGAGGGTAAAGCAAGGGTGCCCACTATCACCACGATTATAGCTATAGCAATAAGAGAAGAAAAAGAAATTAAAGGAATTAGAACAGGAAATGAATAAGCAAAACTACCAATTGTGGCAGATGATATGATGGTATACTTAGAGAATCAACTAAAAAATTAATTGAAATAATTAACAGCTTTAGCAAAGTGACAGGATATAAATTAAATCTACTTAAATCATTAGCATTTCTATATTGCCAATAAAGTCAAGTAAGAAGAGATACAAAGGATAATCCCAATTAAAATAACTGCACAACAGAAAATATTTGAAAGTCTAATGCCAAGACAAACCCAGAAACTACATGAACACAATAACAAACCATTTTCACACAAATAAAGTCAGATCTAAACAATTAGGAAAATATGAATTGCTCATGGGTAGACTGAACCAATATAATAAAAATGAAAATTCTCCCTAAATTAATTTTCTTATTCAGTGTCATACTAATCAGAATACAAAAAAAAAGTATTTATTTCATAGAGCTAGGGAAAATAACAAAATTTTTCTGGAAGAAAAAAGTCAAGAATATTGAGGACATCAATGAAGGAAAAAAAGTATGTGAAGTAGCAGATCTCAAACTATAAGTCATCATCAAAGCAATCAGGTACTAGGTAAGGAATGCAGTGGTGGATCAGTGGAATAGATTATGTATGTTATACAAAGTAAGAAATGAGCATGGTAAGCTAGTATTTGATAAAGGTAAAGATCTAAACTTTTCAGGAAAGAACTCACTATTTGACAAAAAATTCCTGGGAAAACTGAAAAGCAATTTGGCAAAAACTAGACATAGAATGGCATGAAACACCATACCACAATAAGGGCAAAATGAAGTACACATAAAGGGTGATATCATAAGTAAATTAGCTACCTGGCAGCTCTATGGATAAGGGATTAAATTATGACAAAAGAGAACATAACAGAAAGTAAAGTGGATAATTTTGATTACATTAAATGAAAAAAATATTTGCACAGACAAATCAAATGCAGGCAAGATTTTTTTTTTTAAAAAAAGCAAAAAAATGGGAAGGGGTATTTTACAGGAATCTTCTCAGATAAAGGTGTAATTTCTCAAATATATAGAGAACTGAGTCAGGTTTATGTGGATATGAGTTATTCACCAATTTATAAATGGTCAAAGGATATGAACAGGCAATTTACAGATAAAAAATCATACCTATTTCTAGTCCTATTAAAAAAAATATTCTAAATCACTATTGATTAGAGACGTATAAATGAAAACAACTCCGAGGTACCATCTCATGCTTATTAAATTGTCTAATACGACAAAAATAAAAATAAAATTACAGATGTTGGAAGGGATTGGGAAAATTAGGACACTAATGCACTTTTTGTGGAGTTGTGAATTTATTCAACCATTCTGGATAATAATTTGGACTTATGGCCAAAGGGCTATTAGACCGTGCTGACCTTTTGACTTAGCAATACAACTACTACACCCACATCCCAAAGAGATTTAAAAAGGGAAGTGGAACTATATGAATAAAAATATTTATAGCTACTCTTTTAGTAATGGCAAAGAATTGGAATTTAAGGTGATGACCATCAATTAGTGAATGGCTAAACAAGTTGTAGTGTATGAATGAAATGGGAGTGGAGAAAAGAAGGCAGCTGGAAAACAGGGACTCACTTAAGCTCTTCCCCAAATCCCTGCAAAGACCTGCAAAAAATGACTCTGAACAAATTCTAGACCTACAGAACCCACAAAATAACAGAGGGAAACAAGTCTCCAGCCCAAAATGGCCTGCATGGTCCCTGGGAAGGGTCTATCACACCATGCTAGGAGTGGAGCTCAGCCCAGCATGGGCCTTACCAGGACAAACCAGACAAGGAGGCAGGTGAAGCAAGCCTCAGGGCCCTGAATCACTGAGCTGTGGCAGTTACCAGACTTCTCAACCCACAAAGGCCACAGACAATTTAGCAGGTCAGTGGGAAAACTGCTAGATTTGTGTGAGAGAAGTGCACAGCCCAGCCACAAGCTCGGGCCAACAGAGTTGGAGCAGCAGCAGCAGGCAGCTCAGTGGCTGCTTCCAGAGCTCCAGTGGCAGCTGCTTCTGGAGTCTATCACCCACCTAATGGGAGGAATCAAGAGGCTGATCAGAGCAGGAATGCAGAGATTGCTTTGCTGGCTCTGAGGCAAGGTTCTCTTCCTTTGCCCTGCTTGTATCTGGGTTGCAATCCTGGTTGGCAGTTCTTGGGGGAGGAGGAGCGCTGGTGTGGCAGAACTTTGTGGTGGCTGTGGAGGAGTCCTCCTGGTAGTTACATGGCAGAAAGGAGGGCTGGCACTCACAGACCAAAGCACAGGCCAGGAGAGGAGCATCATACCACCTCAGAATAGAAGTAGCTCTGACAACAGCAGCACAAAAGCTTGGGACAAAGCACTCTACACTCTGCAAGAAGTCATGCCCCAAGAAAAATCTCGAAAGTCAAGTAATTGGCTGTGAAAATGAACAAGCAGTGAAAAATGACTCAGACTCTAGAATTTTTCTTTGGTGACAAAGAAGATCAAAACATATAGCCAGAAGAAGTCAACAAAGTCAACAACCTACATCGAAAGCCTCCAAGAAAAATATGAATTGGTCATAGGACATGGAGGATCTCCAAAAGCCTTTGGAAAATCAAGTAAGAGAAGTAGAGGAAAAATTGGGAAGAGAAATGAGAGTGATGCAAGACAATCGTGAAAAACAAGTCAATGGCTTGCTAAAGGAAACCCAAAAAAGTGCTGAAGAAAATAACACCTTAAAAAAATAGACTAACTCAAATGGCAAAAGAGCTCCAAAAAGCCAATGAGGAAAAGAATGTCTTAAAAGGCAGAATTAGCCAAATGGAAAAGGAGGTCCAAAAAACCACTGAAGAAAATGCTGCCTTAAAAATTACAATAGTGACTTTATGAGAAATCAAGAAATTATAAAACAGAACCAAAATAATGAAAAAAAATGGAAGAAAATGTGGGATATCTAATTGGAAAATCCACTGATATGGAGAATAAATCCAGAAGAGATCATTTAAATTTGATCATGGAAAACCATGATCAAAAAAAAAAAAAAGCTTAGACATCATCTTTCAAAGGATTATCAAGAAAAACTGTCCTGATATTCTAGAACCAGAGGATAAAATAGAAAGCGAAAGAATCCACTGATCACCTGTTGAAAAAGATGCCAGAAAGAAAACTCTTAGGAATATTGTAGCCAAATTCCAGAGTTCCTAGGTCAAGGAGAAAATATTGCAAGCAGCCAGAAAGAAACAATTTGAATATTTTAGAAACCCAAGTAGGATAACACAAGATCTAGCAGCTTCTACATTAAGGGATTGAAGGGCTTGGAATATGATATTCCAGAGGTCAAAGGAGATAGGATTAAAACCAAGAATCACCTACTCAGCAAATCTGAGTATAATACTCCAGGGAAAAATGTTGATTTTCAATAAAATAGAGGACTTTCAAGTTTCTCTATGAAAAGACCAGAGCTGAATAGAAAATTTGCCTTTCAAATACAAATATCAAGAGAAACATGAAAAGGTAAACAGCAAAGAAAGAATAACAAGGGGCCAACTAAAATTGAATGATTTTGTTTACATTCCTACATGGAAAGATGATATTTTTAACTCATGAGATCTTTCTCAGTATTAAAGTAGCTGAAGGGAATGTACATACATACATATATATATGTATATACACACACGCATATATATTATATAATGTATATATGTGTACGTGTGTGTATAATGTATATGTGTGTATACATATATACATATATATGTATATGTGTGTATATATATATATATATATATATAGAGAGAGAGAGAGAGAGAGAGAGAGAGAGAGAGAGAGAGAGAGAGAGCACAGGGTGAGTTGAATAGGAAGGGATGGTATCTAAAAAATAAAATAAAATTAAGGGGTGAGAGAGGAATATATTGAGAGAAGAAGAAGGGTAGAGATAGAATGGAGTAAATTATCTCACCTAAAAGTGGCAAGAAAAAGCAGTTCTATTAGAAGGGAAGAGGGGGCAGGTGAAAGGGAATAAGTGAATCTTACTCTCATAGGATTTGACTTAAGGAGGGAATAACATACACAATCAACTGGCTACCTTATCCTACAGGAAAGTAGGAGGGGAAGGGAATAAGAAAGGGGGGATGACAGAAGGGAGCATAGATTGAGGAAGAAGGTAATCAAAAGCACACACTTTTGAAAAGGGACAGGGTCAAGGGAGAAAATTGGATAAAGGGGGACAGGATAGGGTGGAGGGAAATATAGTTAGCCTTTCACAATATGAATATTATGAAAGTGTTCTGCATAATGATACATGTGTGGCCTCTGTTGAATTACTTGCCCTCTCAAGGAGGGTGGATGAGGAGGGAAGAATAGATAGAATTTGGAACTCAAAATTCTAAAAACAAATGGTCAAAAAAAAAAAACCCAGTTGTTTTTACATGCAACTGGGCAATAAGGTATACAGGCAATGGGGTGTAGAAATCTATCTTGCCCTACAAGAAAGTAAGGGGAAAGGGTATGAGGGGGGAAGAGTGGGGTGATAGAAGGGAGGGCAGAATGAGGAAAAGGGTAATCAGAATATATGACCTCTTGGAGTGGGGAAGAGGGTAGAAATGGGGAGAAAATTTGCAACTCAAAATCTTGTGGAAATCAAAGTCGAAAACTAAAAATATTAGACAAGTAATAAACATATGGAAAAAACAGTGTAATAAAAGTTAACATTGTTAAAAAATTTTAAATATATGAATGTAATGGAATACTATTACACTATAAGAAATGTCGAACAGGATGCTTTCAGAAAAACATGGAAAGATCTATATGAACTGATGTAAAGTGAAATTAGTAGAACCAGGAGAACACTGTATAAGGTAATAGCAGTGTTGTATAATGATCAACTGTGAATGATGCCAAACTCAGATATAATGATCCAAGACAATTCTGAAGGACTTATGATGAAAAATATTTTCCACCTCTAGAGAAAGAACTGATTGTGTCTGAATGCAGATCAAAGAACACTTTTTGACTTAGTTTTTCTTTTTCTGTTGTCCTGGCAGGAGAGGGGGTTAGGTTTTCTTCTGACAAATGACTAATATGCAAATACATTTTCCCTGCCTGCTCTTGTATAATCTATATCAATTTCCTTGCCTTCCCAAGGAGTGAAGGAGGTGCAGAAAGGAGAGAGAGAATTTGGAACTCAACATTTAAAAAAGATAATATTAAAATTGTTTTTATATGTAATTGGAAAAAATAAAAACAATTTTTAATGAGAAAGAAAATTTTAATTAAGGGTGAATTGATTCCTCTTCGAATGTAGATTAATAGCTTTTGCATTAATTAAATTATTAGTATTTGAATGATGTCCAGCAATAAATGAATATGTAACAAACTTCCAATGGATTTTTAGATAGACACATCTGTATGTGTATATATGTATAGATATATATGTATATATGTGTTCCAAATGAATTTAGTATGTGAATATACACATACACATGTTTATGTTTCAAGTATTAGCTCAATTTTAATGTGTATGTGTGTATGTTTATAATTGTAATACATGGTTTTCTGCATATATATGTTGGAGTCCTTCTTACCCCAAACTCCCAGGCGTTTGTCCAGCAAAGGCCTGATCTCGCAGGCAATGAATGAGGCAGGAGGCAAAGATGGTGAGTAGCTCCATTTATTCAGGTCAGTAACCAGATTTTTATAGCTTTGATTACATAGCAATAGGGCCACCCTGATCCCTCCTACTCTCCTCCCCTTTCCTCCCTGTGCTCTCTCCATAATTCAACTGTGCACAGGTAAAACCGGAAAAGAACCCGGGACCATGTTGCCAACAAGGGCAAGACCCTTCCTCCTGACTCCGTCTTGTCCCACCCTTACCACAGAGCCCTGAATTTACCTCAGCAGGCCCTGGGCATGGAGGTCCAGTGAGGGCAGATGTAGGCTCTAACATGCCCTGTTACAACTCCCCATTTTTGTTTTGCCATGAAGTGGACAGGTCACAGAGAACCATAATGTCACACTTCATGCCACACTTCATGCCACACAGGGAACTGTGCATAAGGGAAAGGAGGCAGCAAAAAAGATAAGGGAGGAGACAGAGACCCAGAACCAGGAACAGAAACCCTATGCCAAGGGGGATGAGCCATTGCTTCAGCCAATGCCATGGGTCAGTTTGTTGGAAAAAGTCCAAAATGTGCTACAAAGTTTTATCAGGGAGCAAATCATCATGTGATGCAATGTTAATGTCCTCTGCTAAGCTTATTAGTGGTTGGAGTTCCAGCATGATATTGTCCAAAACAGCACCCTGTAACTGCACGCGAATTATGTCCCAATTGTGTTTGGTGGCATTATATTGTTTTGAGATAAGGCAGAAATTGTTAAAACAATAATCACATTGTAGTTTGGTGTGTAATTCCAGATATTCCACTTCTGTGCCTAATACCCGCACTGCATTTTGTAAAGTTCTAATAGCTTGGTAAAAGTCCTCATCTATCTGAGCCTGATGCCAGAACCCAAGGGAAACATTACGCATAAGGTCATGTAGCTCGGTGGCTTCCTGAACCTCATTCTGTGTGTTTGATACTGCCATTGCTAAGGCCGTGGAACCAGTGATGAGTTCTACCAGCAAGGTGATACCAAGCATCTGAGGGGGTTCCTTATTCTGATTCCTCTTATATATAAAGGGTTGTCCAAACATGTGGGAAAGGTTCCCTTGTAGTACGGGGTGTGGGATAGATTCATCCCAACTTATCACCCTCAACCAAAGGGGGATGGTTCATGAAGTCCCAGTGGTATCAATGGGCTAGTGACTGGGTCCCCTTGCTGAGACCCATCAGGGAGACCAGAAGGAGCAGGTGCAAGAACATGTTGCTGCAGGTGAACACTAATTAGCCCCTGAAGTAGTCTCTGCCTCTTCCATGCTTGTCTTTTCCGCGGTCCCCGCGACTTTCACCCCATTATGGCCTGCTGTTGCCTCAAGCACACAGATCCTACGAATGGGAACCCACACCTCATCACCTTCACCTGTGGAGATAGAAACATAGCCTCGCCCCAGACAGTTATGGTTCCTGGACCCATCCACTGTCCATCCATGTCCTTCCACATGGCAGATGTTCCAACACTTCCAAGTGCAGATTGGGCCCTGAGCTGAGGCACAGACCGTGGCTTCTGTGATGGGCCTAGGATGTATTTCATTGCTGGGGACATGTTGTGATCATCAAATTTTAAATAATTCAATGTGTATAGAGCCAGATTCAAGCTAGTCTGTGGACCAGACCTGGCTCCCCCTTTTTGTTTTTGTAGGAAAGCTTCCAGGGAACGGTTAGTCCGTTCCACAATAGTCTGTCCAGTGGGATAGTGAGGGATCCCAGTGATGTGAGTAATAGACCATTCCAGGCAAAAAACCCGAAAGACCTTTGCAGTATAAGTGGGACCATTATCAGTTTTGAGAATTTTTGGAATGCCATGATTGACAAAACAAGAAAGGAGATGTGTAGTCACGTCCTTCACCACCTCACCTGTTCTAGCAGTAGCCATGGTGAAGCCGGAAAATGTGTCCACACATAGGTGAATATATTGAGAACATCCAAAAGGGGAATAATGGGTGACATCCATCTGCCAAGTGTCATTGGGCCCATCCCCTATAGGGTTCTGGACAGTGACAGCAGGAGGAGGAAGAAAAGGAGCACAGCTGGTGCAAGATTTTACAATTCTCCATGCCTCGGTTTTGCTGAGACCACACAGGTGCCGGAGAGAGTGTGCAGAAAGGTGAAATTTGGAATGAGCCAATTGGGCAGGTGATGTCAGGGCCATTCCCTGAAGCGCAGCATCAGCTGTACCATTGCCGCGCACAAGTGGGCCAGGCAATCCAGAATGGGACTGGATGTACATGACATGAAAGGAAGAAGAGCGCTCACATACTGCGCGCTGCATCTCCAAAGTGAGCTGGGTAATAAAATCATCACAGGGAGGGACATAAGCTGTTTCCAAACGCGGTATGAGGCCTGCAACATAATGACTATCAGTAATAATGTTAATGGGAGTGTCTAAAAGCATGGCCTGTAGGACTGCAAACAATTAATTTGGTTGAGTAGAAGTAAACGAATCTTAAAGACTTGGATACTGTTCCTAGAAGGTATGTATATGGAGGCCCGATACAGTTTCGTGGCATCAGTAAATACACTGATTCCATTAACAGGTGTGGAAGAAAATTTGTTCCCCCATGCCTAAGGCCAACTTGTGAATTGGTGGGCCAGAGGAAGAGGTGTACCATGGTGAAAAGTATGCCCAATTATAAGCTGCCAATCAGGGTCTTCTTGGAAACATTTTTGTAACTGCTGATTAGTATACATAGTGTAGATGACCTGAAGGTCTCTGCCACTGAGTGCTCATGCTCTAACTATGCCCTTCTAGGTAACTTGGGCAAGAAGATTGGTATAGGGAGAGCACTTTCTATTCTTGATCTGAGCTAAGTGTACCCATTCAATAATCCCAGCTGCCTGATGAAGAACCCCTGTGAGGAGTGATGGAGTGTGAAGGACAGTAAGCTCTAAGGGATCAGTTGCAAGGAACCTCACAGTGGATCCGGCATGGATGGCAGCTTGTACTTCCTGAAGGCACTGAAGGACCTCAGGGGTCCAATGCTGGGGGATTTAAGGTCAGAGGGTCCTCGGAGCATTTCATATAAAGGGGCAAGCTGATAAGTGGAATATCTCCAATAAGCTTTTGAAAATCATTCAAGGTACAGAGCTTACAAGGCTCTAAATGGTGTTGTCTCATCTGCACCTCTTGTTCATGTAACTTTCCTCCTAAATAATCTATGGGCAATGCCTTCTGGATTTTTTCTGGAGCTATAGTAAGCCCATAAGCCTCTAACTGTGTAACAGTGGTCTATAGGACCTCTTCCAGAAGGTCACAGTCAGGATGAGCTGCCAAGAGGTCATCCATATAATGTGTTAAAAGAACAGTTGGATAGTGCTGGAGGACAGGGCAGATAACTTGCTGAACATACCATTAGCATAAGATGGGACTATTTTTCATGCCTTAGGGGAGCACTTTCCATTGATACCTGACATAAGGTAAATTCAGAAGGAATGGAAAAGACAAATCACCTAGTATCATTGGGATGCAATGGAATGTTATAAAAGCAGTCTTTTATATCAATAACCCAAATTTTTGATCCTCTCAGGACCATGTTTGGTGAAGGGAACCCTGGCTAAAGGGCCCCCATTGTCTGCATAGAGGCATTGACCTGACGAAGGTCAGTAAGCATCCTCCATTTACCAGATTTTTTCTTGATGCAAAATACAGGAGAGTTCCATGAGCTGGTGGAAGGTTCTATGTGACCAGTCTCCAATAGTTCCTGAATTATCACCTTGAGAGCTGCTATTTTTTCACTAGACAGGGTTAGTAAGGCTGAGAAAGTAACTTTACCAGGTTTACACAATTATTTTCATTTTTTAGTTTCAACAAAATTCAAATTAAAATTTTCTTTGTCTAACACTATTTTTAGCTCACAACATTCGCTCAAGTTTTACAATATATGAGAATTTTACTACAATTTAGAAGTACAATAACAGTACAAACAGAAAAATTTCAGATGACATTAATTGCATTCCCAAATCGTTACATACATTAGGCTTACCAAGCATAGAGGCTTTTCTTCTCCTCATAGTTGCAGAGCCTGGCTGTGGACTGGGGGGTGCTGGGACGCTGCAGAATCCAGCACCTGAATTAAAGGTCTAAGGAGTCATTGAGGAGGGTCCCTGAGGGACCTTTACTTTCTATTAGGGGTTGCTGGGTTTGGAAGACTAGGAGCAAAAATTACAGGTTCCAGTGGTGTGGGAGCAAGGACTTGGGAGATTGGGAGAAGAGGTTCCTCTGTTTACCTATTGCCCAGAAGTGTGGGCTTCAGGGTGCCCAGAGGTCCTCCATATAGCTGGTATGCCTCCCCGCTTTTTCTTTTCCAGGTGGGGGAGGGTAACTCAAATTTCATACCATTATTTTCTTCCCTTATCTGATCTGGGATGAGAGAAGTTTGTTTTAGCTGCTCTACTTTTCACTCAAGTAAACTTCACTTTTGTGTTCACTCCTTAAAAACTTTTGTGAAAGTGAGAACTTTGAATTTGCCAGTCAAAGGTGAGTGGGACTCTGGAAAAAATCCAGTGGTACCATGTCCCTTCTCCTCATACTGGGGAGCTCAAAGTGTCTCTTTTTCAGATCTA
>CM053623.1:341034953-341052212 GCA_028646595.1 Phalanger gymnotis
AAAAAAAAAAATTCTACTTTTTTAATTACAAGCCTATTTCACTTCAAAGAGATTTTTAATACTAAGTATATATTATTAATGGGTCATAACAGTGTCTGTTTCATCTTTTAAAAATATTTTGCAGAGAGTAGAGATCTCATTTAAACTATTCTACATCTTTGAATTTTCCTTGTCAAAGGGGCGCCTTGTGTCTGCTTATTCTCCTGGCTGGGTCATTGGGGTGAATGCATTTCCTTTGCACCAAAATTGAATTTTCACTGCCTCATGTTTCAAGTGAGCCTCACTCTTCATCAAGCTTTATATTATCTTGCCAAACACCACAGGGAGAGTTATCATGGGGATATCACTGATTGCTAGGCTGCACTTACAGCTGATAAATATGTATATGTGCTGAATATTAAATGACTTTATTAGCAATCAACTTATTATGCCATTAGGGTTTTGTTTTTTTTCTGTGTGATAAAGAAGAGCAAAAACTAATCTAATATGAAAAATCCCATTCAACTTCTATTAAAACATTTTTCATCTAGTGGAGCAAGTGAGCAGAAGTTAAAAGAAATGGCCAATACATTGGGTTCCTACTGTTACCTTCTCTTGAAATAAACGTATTTCATAATTTGACAGTCAAAGTCATTCTGTGAAAGTCTACAGAAGAAGAAATGAATGAAGATGACAAAACAGCAGTTTCCAGGTCAATGCAAAATCCAACGAAGTGTAAGATCAAAAACACACAAACCTCTAAAGTACCTACAGAGAGACAAGGCAGTAATTTTAGGACTGGTATCTCATGTTCTGGGCAACTGGGTGGCACAGTAGAGAGAATGTTGGACCTAAAGTCTGGAAGACTTGTCTTTGTGAGTTCAAATCAGGCTTCAGACACTCACTAGATCTGTGACCCTGAGCAAGTCATTAACCATGCTTGCCTCAGTTTCTTCAATAATAAAATGAACTGGCGAAGGAAATGGCAAACCACTCCAAGATCTGTGCCAAGAAAATCCGAAATTGGGTCATGAAAAATCAGACACAATTGAAAAACAACTGAACACACTTATTACACTGTAATTCTAGAATCACTATTTAAAATTGTATCAGTCCCTTCCCTGAAGTTGACCAGACTTATCTATCCATCCCAGTATAAATGTAAATTGTTGTTTTTTGTTCTCATTTAAAAATATACGTGTGTGTGTATATACTTTTTCTCACCAATTATTTTATATACCAAATACGTATATATGAATGTAAGGTATACATTCCCTATGCCACAATGAGGTTCTAGTGCTTAGCATGGTTCCATATATCCAGAAGATGTAAGGGAGAAGGAATAAGCATTTTAATTGATGGCAAAAAGCTAGGTTTGAATCCCATTCAACTTGGTTACTTATTGTCTGTGGGGATTTGGCCAAGTCACTCGCTCTTTTTAGGCTTGATTTGCTACTTTATCAAATGAGGATATGAACTAGATGGTTTCTCTGATCCCCTTCATCCCTAAAATCCTAAAGCTTTTCCATGTGCTTACAGATATAGGGAAGAGGAGTGCATGGTTGCAGAAGGGGGATGAATCACTCCATCTATCGCCTACCCATTGTCCCAGGAGTCCCAAACTAGTCATGCACAACAGAGTACTTGGTCCCTAATCAAAAAGAATAATTATTTGAAGTATGAAGTTACTTGATATTCTACAGGTTTTTACTTCTCCCTGGTTGTTCGCTGCCCTATTCCCATCTCCAAACCATGTCTTCCACTTGTGATTATACCAGGATTTCTGGTCCCTTGTGCTATCTCCATTAGGGATGCCTTTATTACCCCTGTCTAAGGCTCAAAAATTCCTAATTATGACTCTGCTGGGTTTGAATCCTGATTCATTCTCTTACTATCTGTATTCAGTTTTCTCACCTTCAAAATGAGAATAATTACTGCCTATCTAGTAGTGTTGCCAGGACATTATAAGAAAAATATTTAGCAAATCTTAGAGCAATATCCAAAGTGAGTTATTAATATAATTGTTCATGAAAAAAAGAAATCATTCTTATCTGGAGTGCTAGGTCTCCAGGGGAGTAGAAAAATAGTGATGCTCCTGGTCCAAGAAGAATCAGGATGGGTAGGTTTCCTTCAGAAAGTGAAGATAGACAGCTTAGGAGACTTAGGACCATATAATGTTCTTCCCTTAATATTTTCATTAGTTATGAATTGGCATAGTATCTTTCCTTTTTGGAATAAACACTATTTTTTTTTAATTCAATGTTGTGATTGAAGACAAGAGGAAAGAAGGGTATTGAGGAGAAGCACAAAAATAATGGCAATGATAAAGGAAGATAGACACCAAACTGAGCCTCGGTTGTGGCAGATGATAGAATCAAAAAAGACCTTATAATCATTTCCCCCATTTTACAGACAAGCAAAGTGAGACTTTATTAGGTAAAGTGACTTACAATGATGTAGGTAGTAAGTGGCTGTAGTGCCAATACTATACTCATAGCAGCTGCGGTTGCTATGAATATGTCAGCATAGTTCTGAATCACAAAATGTAATAGACTCTCTCCATGGAAGACAGAACCAAAGCATTTATTCCAACATCAGAAAGCCAAATCCATCATAGCAATGAAGAAATCTAAATGCATTATTAATGCAAGGGGCATAGCCATCCCCAAGCCTTCCTTTCAACAGCCTTCCCACAAGAAGACTCCCTTAAGCAAAATCACTGCTTCTCTCTCAGGCTAGCTGCTCTGTCTGCTCTCTCACTCTCCAAGCTTCCACTCCCAGCATCTCTCTCTCAGCTCTGCCTCACTCCAACTTCCTCTTCTACCCCTTCCTCTTCTACCCCTTCAACAAGCTCCTCCCACCACAGGCTCATGTGACTCAGGCTTCCACGTGATTTAAGCAGATCATATGGGCCTATTAATGGATGGGAAAGAGCTCCCCATTTTCATTAACAAACAGTAACAGAGCCAGATTTCCTAGTCATCTTTTCCAACTCGAAATCCAAGTTTATTTCACCTCACCACATCCACTCTGACTTCTGAACTCAGGGGAGAGAGCCAGTTTTGGACCCAAGAATGTCTAGACGGCTTGGTGCCTGAAAACCATGCTCTGGAATTGAGAAGATTCGGGAACAATTTCAATGGGAAACAGTCTTGGAGCCAAAAGCAAGATCTTAGGACCAACTCCTAGAGAAGGTGATGGTTCTCTAGCAAAATGACAATGAAATAAAGCAACTTTCACTTTCCCCAGATGAAAGCAATATCTCATTTCTCAAATTTCTCCTGCCATTTATCTCACCTTTGGACTTATTGTATTATTGTATCAGTGTCATTGGTATATATTTCACTCCTCTTCTATCCCCATCCCCCAGTTACTGTATAAGCTCTCTAAAAAGAGGATGCATCTTTGTTACATTTGTATAGATTTGGTGCTTTGTTCTACAGTAAATGAGGATTTTCCTACAGCAAGATGCAGGTCTGGAGTTACTGAGAAAGAATAGTAATACTTACCAAGCTCTGTGTGAGAAAACCTAGTAGTTAGAGCCCTGTGTCACCCGCCCCCACGCTAAGCCTCAATTTTCTTATCTGTCAAATAAATGAGTAGTACTATATGATCTTTAATGTTCCCCCTAACACCGGCTCAAACATTCTTTGTCCTTATTAACAGGGCTGTTAATCAGGGGCTAGAGTTTGGTGGCAGACCTGGACAGAAATATTGCCTTTTATTTTGCCCTGTCTCTCTGTGAAGTGTTGAGAGGGTCTAGAATCGGGGGAGAACCTGCCATTTTGAGGCAACAACCTTCTAGGTCCTTGGGTGCAGCCTTTTGAAGAACTCCAAGTTTTACAGAACAAATTCTTTTATTAAGGGGATTTGCTCTGTGAAGTTTGGATTCAGTCAAAGAGCCCCACTTCAGGATCTAGAGGGCCACATGTGGACTGGAGGCTGCAGGTTCCGCACCCCTGTGACATTTAGTTAGTTATTAAAAATTTTCCGAGATCTTTGGACCACTGGTCCTGGAGTGAAGAAGAACTGCATTCAAGTGTGATTTCATACACTTATTGGTTATATGACCCTGAGAAGTCACAACCTCTATTTGTTTCAATTTCTTCAAGTGTAAATAGGAACCTGGCTCCTAGGAATCTTGGGAGGATCAAGCGAGATTAAAATTTAAGTTGCTTAGCACAGTGCTTGTCATGTAGTAATCACGATACTGTATAAATGTTAGCTATTGTTAGTTACTGTGTAAAACATGAAAAGAGATACATATAGTCCTTCCCTTGCTAAGCTTACAGTCTGAGTGAGGACATGAAATTGTCAAAAAGGATGAATGAAAACCATTTATTAGATTCTTACTATGTGTCCAGTATGGTGCTAAGTTTTAGGGATACCAATACAAAAGTGAAGCAATCCCTACCTTATTGGAACTTATATTCTAATAGGAGAAGGCAAGACAAATAGGGAGTACTTGCCTACTTTTACATACAATACATAGATGAGCTGGTTGAAATTCTAACCCTGTTTTCATCTCTGAAGTCATAGTAGAAGGTGAGAATTGATTGGCAGGCTCTTTTCTGGCAGCAGTGTTGGTGGTATTGATTTAATCACAGCTCTCATAGCAAAGTGTAGAAAGTAAGATTCAGAGGAGCGAGCAGATTACACATGCCACCTTCACAAGGGTGAAGAAACATGGTACCGGGGAGTTCAGAGCAAAGTGGCTTAGCTCCTCTCAGATACGAATGTTGAGTAACATGCCCAAGGTCACATAGGCATAGGATTTGAACCCAGGTCCCTTGAACTAGTATGTCTCATGCTGTGTCAGCCTGCTTCCTTCCTGCTCCATGGGCCTTATGTTAACTCAATTATATTTATTGTATTGTAACTCTTTATTTTATCATGACCTACAAATCTGATTCAGGGCTCATTTTATGTTGCTCACCCCACAGATGTTTTGTGTCACCTGCCCCAGGTTACAGAATTGCAATGTTTGGCTCTCCTTTTCAGCTATATAATTTACCAGTTTTTTTATGAAATGAAAATAAGTGATAAGAAATTATCACCCTAAGAAACAGGTTATTGATGAATCCTTAGTCATCACATTCAAAAGCCAATAGTTTAGGGGAGATAGAGTCTCAATAAAAGTTGTGAGATGTTTGAAGATCAAACTTTTGTAATAGGCAACTACTTCATTGCAGCTTTTCATCTGAACTGTAGCCCATCCATACTCCTGTCTCGTTAAGATTCTACTTTTCACTCTAGTCATTCAGAATCTTTTATACATTAGAATCTGTCAGATAAGAGACTGAAACGCATGATAGAATTTTTTTAAAAAAGAGAGAGATAGAAAGAGATATGTCACACTACTTTTCTAAAAACTTGGAAAACCCCATGAGGAAATGGATACTAGACTAACCAAGGCCTATTGCACTTCCAATATTAGAAAAAAATATTAAAATTAAAGAAGTCAGACAGACTAAACAGAAGAATTTGTCCTTAGAAAATGTGTCTGAAGAATCCATGACTCATTCTGATTCAGGGTACATGGTTCTTAACTGCCACCAATGCTAAGATCAAAAATTCATTAATTGATGAATATTGGCACATAAAAACAATAAACATAAATACAAATATGTGTGCAAGTTTGTATATACATGTTTATGTGCACTGGTGCATATTTGTGCACATTATATAGTTAAATATATGTTTGTATATAATATATGTGTATATGTTTGTGTTCACATTCATATATCATGAACACATTTACTTATATACACAAATACACATGTATACATGTATATTATGTATATATATGCATATATATGCATATATATGCATATGTATGCCAGGAACCTAGAAGAAAAGTGAAAAAAAATTCAATTTTTTTTCACTAACTTTTGCAAACATCTAGGTTTTTGATATTGTGTCGGTTGTCATCAGAAAGCCATGTCATACTCTACATTCTTACTACTACATTTTGTTTTTATTTGTCAAATTCTCTTGGCAATTATACAAATTGTTAAGATTCTTCCCTATGATGTACAATGCTTCTCAAAATTAAAGTGAAAATTTTTCCAAAGAAATAAGCAAAAGAAGCATAGAGGTCTAAGCACCCAGGAATAGTTATGCAGAAGATGTGACAGAAAGAACATTGAGCTTAGGATCAGAAGACCTGGATTGAAATCTCAGCATAGTCACTTTCAATGGGACCTTCAAGAACTCACTCAACCTCTTGGAATCTCAGTTTCATTATTTATGAAAGGAGTATAATACCTTTCCAAGCCACAGGGTTTATTCCTTACTCTTTTGTGGAATCTCAGAGCTGGACAGAACCTAAAGTGCTAGGAAGTTGATCCAGTCAAGTTTTTTTGAGGATGGGGGCTACATTGGCTTGGATTTTTAGGGAGTCCTTCATTATATTTGACCCAAATCTATTTCTCTTTTAATTTCTGCACACTGGTTCTAGTTCTGATCTCTGTGACTCAACAGAAAGTGTCAGCCTTCTGTCTTAGGCCAGTCCTTCATGCTCTACAACAGAGGTGTCAAATTCACATGGAAGTGAATGCCAATAAAGCAAACATAATGACCCCTGCAAACTGCATATTGACTGACTTTTAAAATGTAATGCTATTTATGTTTTGTGTGTGTGGGTGTGTATACTTAATTTGTTAAATATTTCCCAATTACATTTTAACCTGGCAAAGGACACACTTGGGAGTGGGCTGAGTACTTGATATATCTGCTTTAGAAGAAAGTCATCATATCTTCCTACCCCTACCCCAATAAGGTTTTCCCTTTCTAAGCTAAAGATCTTTAGTATTTTCAAGTAAACTTCACTAGAGTTTGGCTTCCTCTGGGTAATCTATCATTTCCATATCCCTCCTAGAGCATGATGCCAAGCCCTAAAGACCTGGCTGTAGTTGTGGTCCAGCTAAGATCCCAATACAGGAAGGTCATGACCTCCCCTTTTTCTGAACACTACCTGTTTCATTAATGAAACTTAAGGTTGAATTAGAGGACTGAGGACCAACACGAAATAAGAAGGAGGAGCCATTGCCTTTATTGTAACAGACAACAACTAAATGGTTAATGATGTCAGAGCCATTTTTTAAAGAGCTGCCTGTGTGAAGTTAGCTTTGTTAGATTAAAGGGCAAAATCAACATCAAAATAAAAGGAAGGATAATGATGAGATGACAACATGGGCAATTGTAGCTTCCACCTGACATTTTCCACCAAACTATTAATAACAGAAATAGGTAAAGGAAAAGTCATCAACACCAGCTCTCACCTTTTCCTATAGAAACGTAATTGAGATGAAGCCATTACCCACCAAGGAGTTCCACAGAACTCCTAGACTACCTTAACCAGCAAATAACTGAATTCCTTGCCAAGTGTAGAGGAATAGTGGTCAAGGATAAGGAGATTAGCCCATGTGGATGTCTTCATTGTACATGCCTTGGATGCCAGGATTGTTGCTCAGGGTTTTATTCTTCAGGGTGTTCCAGTGTCAGAAAGTCCCCAAGGGAAATATTCTCTAAATGAAAACTGATTAAAGAGCATTTTCTTTGTGAAGAGGCTGGGTTCACAGTATATTCTCCAATTAGGCCAATCTTGCTCAGAAACACACTCTGCTAATAGGTCAGCTGCAGCAAAAAAAAAAAAAAAGACAAGAGAGTCTCCAATATTCAATTGGAGGCTGCTCTGAACTGGATACATTCCCTTCACCTACAGAACATGCATGTGGGGGTGTTCAGAAACAAATGAGATGAAGTTAAACTGAGTGGGATTAGGTGAGACATTCAGATGTCTCTCTAATGTAAACTAAGTTGGTAAAATCTTGCATGGGGAATAATTGGCTGAAAGGAGAAGTCATTCTAGATAAATTAAGACCAAGCAATGACCATAAGCACAAAGCTTTTAAAAAAATGCCTTGAGTGCAGTTGCATTTTGTTTCTTAGACTGCCTGGCTTAATAATTAGCATATAAATGGCCCCAACTAGGCTTGGAAGTTAACATTTCATTAACCTCAGTTAAAATACCTAAAGGAGGCATTCCCATTTAGATTCTGGGGGAAATCATCCTAAATCAGCAGATCCTAAATATGATCCCCCTCAAGCTTTCACCTCCCTGACTAGCTAGCATCAACTTGACACCTTACATTCACATGAAAAACATGTAAAGCATTGAAGCCATTCTTCTAAGGAAACTTGACAATATCATCTGAAGCCTTTCCAGTATGGATTTGAAAACTGCTTTTCTGAACCAGTATTATAGCTTAAATGTATATAGTGTTTTGTACTTTACAAAGTAATTGCCCTGCAATAACCCAGTGAGGTAGGCTATGCAAGGGTAAGAGGGATTTGGATGACTCTGGGACTCGTTGATATAACGGATAAGTGCTTCATTGAACTTGAGATTTCAAGAGGTGGACCTTTATTTGGAAACATTTGAACTTTCAGCAGAGTTACGTTGCTGAGAGAACATAGAAAACTACTCTGACTGGTCCTCCAAGACTTGATGCTGTGTAAAAAAGTTGCTGTTGCTGCTTCTGATACTACCACTACAACTACTATGCTGGTACCATCATCATCCGAAGAACCTAAGAATCGCTATTTTTACTTCATCTTTTTTTTTTTCGCTGTTAATCAGCATAATCTAAAGTAACAAAAAGAAACTTTGAAAGCTCTCTTGGCTGAAGATTGGTCGTTTGGTTGCATAGTTAATAAAAGAAGTTACATAAATTCTGCCATGTATTATAAACACAAATTTCTTCTATGCCCCTTGTGGAAATGCACAATTTATTTGGATAATTTTAGTTAGAAAAATTTGCATTGGAAACGGGAAATATATATGTACATATATACACATACATACACTTCATAATGTTATAGTTTGTGAAAAAAAGATTTTAACGATCTGTTGTGCGGCATTAGCCTTGAATCACTAAGACAGAGCTTTTATCAAGGCCCTCATTGAGATAAAATTCTTGAACCAAAAGACAGGAGTCATCCATGAAAATTCCCCCTTCTCATACTGGATTTATTGGCAGATAAGCATCTCTTCATATGTCTAGTCACAAAGATTATGACAACAAAGGCTTTTTAAAGCTAGACTTTTAAGTTTGTCCTCAGACCCCCTTTGTCTCTTGGTAGAGGAGGAATATTGGAACTCCCTACCCACCAATGGATATGGAAAGCAAGAGAAAAACTGTTAAACATATCACAGCATGGCAGATTCTCAATCCAGGAGTGGAGACAGAGACCCTGCAAACCTAGAAATGTTCAACTCTGGATAGATACAATGTGAACCTAATTCATTACTTTCCTTTTTCCAAAACTTTTTTTCCCAGAAATCTCCAAAATCAGTCCCATAATCTCCCAATTCCACACCAAAGCATTGTTTGATGAATATGGGTAATGTCTTCATGGCAACATGAATAAGTCCTATGGAGTCCAATTCATTATTTGAGACTCAGTTTCCTGACATGTAAATTTTGAAAATATTAATTTATAGGACTATTGTAAAATTTGAGTGAGATAATGTATATAAAACACTTTGCTAACTTTAAAACACTATAAAATATTCAGCTATTATTGTAATGCAGATGTATCATGGCTATCTCTGCCACATATTAATTATGGGACCATGTACAAGTTACTTAGCCTTTGAGTGTTCAGGCTACCCTCTAAGAATATAAATGACAGATGATGCACCAATCCAAATCAGTGGAAGGTAGTTTCCATACCAGGAGTTGTTCTCATGTTGTCAGTCCCAGGTAAGGACTCCTTTCACAAACTATATATTTCCTAAAGTTTAATTGGGTGATGTGGCATAAACATAAATAAGTATAAAATTGTATGTGACAGGTGCATGAGAGTTATGAACACCCTGATCTCTACCTCTCTATCTTGTTGCCTATTGTTTTCTCCTCCCTGAGCTGATAGTGGGGAATCACTGTTCTGCTCAATCATTATTTGATACTGAATTACTTCAGTTTACATATAGTAGGTATCATTCATTTCTGTATTATTGAAATTTTGAATTAGCATTAATTAGGAATCAATGTTCGATAATGTAGGCAGGAGTAACATTACTCAGCTTCAGTCAGAACAGTTCCAAAGGCACTAAGTTGGATGACAGTGTCACTGTGAACCCCTGGAAATAGAACTTTTGTGCCATATATCTTAGAACTCAAATGGCATGGTTTCCTATTATCTAGTATGGATACAAATTTCCATCCTCCATAAGTACTGCTGAAGTAGGTTACAAAACAGTCCTCCTTATGTCTAATATTTTAAAATGTGAAAATTTTGCACTTCAGCCATGCCTTTCCAATGAGCCATGACACCAGTGGGAAGGAAGGATGACTTTCTTCATCTGGCACTCTGCATCAAATGGAATTCAGACTGACAATATTTCTGAGGCAATCATGGAGAAAGAGATAATACAGTATGTGGCCATTGCTTTCCACCTGACCTGAAGCTGAGAGCGCTAGAAGGTAAAAGACAGTGTGGCATTCAAGATGATTAGACAAAAGCTCATCTAAGGCTTAACACATTCACATCCTGGAAGAAAACTTATTCATTAAGGGCATCACTGAAATTTAAAGGTACCCCTACAATCTATCCTTTAAGGGCATTGACTAAATTTTTGTATGCTGTTGGAAAAATAATTTTCCTAGACACTTTTCTAAGCCATACTAAACATCGTTTCCTTCCCCCTGCCCTTCTGCCCCTAGTCATATGTTGCCTCTGATAACAAGGGCAGCAAATTCAGGAAAAAAAATTCTCTTGTCATTTTACACAGAACTTGAGGAACATGATGAGTAATTAGTTGATGCAACAGTGCACTGCTATCTGTAGGAGCCTCTGGAGGGTATCAGGAAAATATCCCATTTGAATATTGGGAAGCAAGAGAGTCAATCTGGCCTGATCTATGCAATTTGGCCTTTGAATACCTAAGTTGCCTGTCAATCATCCCTCCTGAATTAATGTTTAGCACAGTGGGAAACACTAACTTATGCGATATCCAAACTGCTTCGAGGAAAGAAAAAAATAGAGAATACCTGTCTTTTCAAGAAGACACATTGACTGTCAAGAGATTTTCCATTGTTTTAGTCATCCTCATGCACATGCAAAAGCTCTGCATTTTAGTTCTTTAAGCCATATGGTGGAGGTTAGGGTTAATAAGAAAATATGACATAAATATATGCTATAATGAAATATGAAATAAAATTATTTTTCATGGATAATAGATTTTTGTCTATTTATGGGAGTGGGATCTGTGTGCATATATGGGAGGTGTTAGGGCTTCTACCAAAAAAAAAATGATGAGTCTGGAGCTACTCCAAATTACTCTGTAAAACAAAGAAGCAAATAAGTAAACCAACATAAAAAGAAAACCACATTCAGCAACATTAGTAGGAGAATATAGATAAGAATTCATCAATCATGTTCTTACTCTCAAGCTCAACTGTGCCACTCTATTATGCATACATGCTCATGCCTGTATCTTTACCTTATGTTAATAAAGACCTTGAACAAATTGACTTGGAGCATAACTAAAGAGAATTGAAACATCACCTCTTTCTCAAATGTATTTCCTCTCTTTCCCCATCATTCTAATGCAGGAAAAGTATAGCTAATTAAAGATAATAATGTAACATTATTTGAGGTAAACATTACCTGATGCCAGAATATGATCGTTTTTCATAAAGGCAATTTTAAAGGTTATAGGATGTATGAATTCATCCTTGAGGCTATGGAGAGTCCATTAAATTATAGCAGACTTCTAATAATTGTGCGTTATTTATTTTTCCTCCAGTACTATCAGGTATGAGACTATTTCAGCCATTCCTTTTTAATATTTATTTACATTTTCCTTATGATTTTTTTTCTTTTTATATCACAATCATTTCAAGTTATAGCCCACCCTCTATCTATCCAGTGAATGTTCCTTTGGAACAAAGAAAAATAGCTGGGCAAAACCAACCTACACAGTGACTATGCTTGACAGCATTTACAATATTCTACTTCCAGAGTCTCCCCCATCTCTCCAAGCAAAGAAATATGTGTGCATATGTATATATGTGTGTATAATCTTCTCCAAGATAAAGCCTTTTTTATACTGTTCTTTTTATTTACATTATTATGCCATTTGTCTCTTTTTCTGTTTGATTCTTCTGTTTCTACTACTCATTACCCACCCAGCTGCACACATTTTGAACTTCTTTGACTTCTCTTTCATAACACCAGGAAGAAAACTCACCTTTGCATCATTTCATCATCTGCCAGTCTTGGAGGGGCAGGTCCATAATCTTCTCAACCTCCATTTAAGGAGGAGGGGCACAGGGCAGACTTTACTCATTGACCACTAAGTTGTACCCATTTTGGACTTCTTTGACTTTGCCATGTGCATAATAGGCACATGATAAATGTTCATTAATTCTTTTACTTACTTCACTTAACTGTAAAGCATAAATAACTTTCTTTGTGTTTTTTTTTAAATTCATAATCTTTGTTGTTTGTCATGGGATGATTTTTATAAATACAAAAAAAAAATTCTTTAGCCATTCTCCAATACTTTGTTTCTAGTTTTTTGCTACCACAGAATTTCTTCTTATGGACATTTTGGTATATGAGGCACCTTTATTTTTTTTTTTCCTTTCTGTCTATGACTTCTTAAGTGTATGTGTCCAGCAGTCAAAGTGTTTGAATAGCTTAGTCATTTTTGTTACAAAATTAGTTGTTCCTCTTCCCCAGTTATTAATACTTCTCCTTACTCTACAAAATGATCTTGTATTTACTTTGTATATAAAGGATGTCTCAAAAGTCTTGCTGTGGCTTTAAGCTATTTGTTTATCTTATAAATAGTTTAATTTTTAAAAAAGCCTTAGTTAAAGAAACTCTTTATTATATGACATTATTTATTTAAGCTGAACCAAAACGTTTGTGCCATCTCACATTTTGTGTGTGTGTATGTATGTATGTGCACATACACCACACACATACACACACACACACACACACACACACACACATGCACAAATACAGACACATTTTTTCCCCATCATTTTCCAGATCCAATGTAAGATTCATGAGGTCAAGGGTGGGGTGGGATATTGTTTTTTTGTTGTTGTTGTTTTGTTTTGTCTTTGTATCCTCTTTACCTAACACATTATCGGCTTTGTAATTCAGTCATTTCAGTTGCCTCCAACTCTTCATGACTCCATTTGGTGTTACCTTGGAAAAGACGCTGGAGTATCCTTTTCCTTCTAGATCATTTTAAAGATGAAGGAACTGTGGCAAACAGGGTTAAGTGATTTGCACAGGATCACACAGCTAGTAAGTGTCTAAGGCCAGATTTGAATTCAGCAAGATGAGTCTTCCTGGCCTGGCATCCTATCCGCTGTACTACCTAGCCGCCCACAATATGTACCACACCACAGGTATTTTTTAAATGCCTGTTAATTACAAATTGTTTCATGGAATAGATGGGGTATTTCCTAGCTCCACTCACTGTGCATTAATGTACCTATCTTCCTGCTTATCATCCAACATTTATTTCTGTCTTTTCTCATCTTTGACTATTTTCTCAGTGTGCAGTTAAAGGTTGGTTAGTTTAATGCGTATTTCTCTTAATAGTAATGATGTGGAACAGTCACATGCTTATGGGTAGTTTATAATTCTTCTCCTGAATACTATTCACAGATTTTGACCATTTATCTATTAAGAGGTGACTCTTACTCTTCTGTCTTTGTTTTAATTCTTTATCATGTACATTATAACATACATATATACTTTATAGTGTACATATATACTTTATAATGCACATAATGTACATTAACATCTTATCACACTGTAGTCCCTACTCCCATAAGCTTGTTTTTGACCAATGTAGACTTTATTGCTTTTTATATTAATGTCATTTGCTTTGTGTGCATATGGCAGATGCAGCTTAAAATGTGTTTTCTTGGGAAGTAGCATGAATGTGATGCACTTGGAACAATATCTCACTTCACTTGATGACAGTCATTTTATCAAAAATGTGTTAAATCACTGTGTGTCAGGAACAATTAGTCAAAGCTCTGGAGAAATTTAGAGCATTGTCAAGTATGTCCTCTTCAGCTTTGCAAAAACTGTATAGATTTCTGTTAAAAAATGAACTAGGCACTAAGAATATTTGAAGTAGCAATGACAAAGGATATTCTTAGAAATATGTTAGGATGATTCCATTCATCCTAGAAAAGACATGTTATAGCAGAAAGTGTTTTGTCATGTTCATGAATAGGTTCATTTTCCATCTTATATACAGAACATAAATTCCAATTTCACATGATTTCAAAAGAGGACATATCTAATCAAGAGAATGGTAGTATGGAGATGTGCTTTTATAAATACAAACTCAAGGTCAGGAGGGTCTGCCTAAAACAAAGGAAAAGAGTAACAACTCGTAATTCTTTTGCTTAGGCTGAGCAGTAAAGCACATTCATTTGAACATTGATAGACACAGACCATATTATACAAAGCCCTGGGAGGAGTGTAGTGGCAATCAGGGTGGGACATTTTTGTTGTCTTTTATTTTGGAGTGCTTTTCAGCACAAGGCAATCAAGTGCCTTTGAATCTTGCCTTTGTTTGAATTGAGTCATTGATTGGAAACTATATTCTGGGGCAGTGTTAGTGATTAGAGATCTTTCTCACATCCTTTTGCTAAGTAGATGCTAAGCCTCAGGCCTACACCCTTTTGCTAAGTGGGTACTAAGCCCCAGGGCCCTAAACAGGGTATATATGCTCTGAGGTTAACATTTTTTTTCAGGGCTCATGCATTGGAAGAGTGTTATGTGGAGACTCTGGGTAGCCATTAAGGAGCCCCTGGCTTTGAAAACCCAGATATTGGTGCCTCTCTCTGGTAACTATGTATATATATATATAGTTTTGATTAGATGGCTAGAAGCCATCTGCTGACTTGCTTTATTTGTTCTGTTTATATTTTCTCTGTTTGTAATTTCTGCTTGTGTTTTCTCTGAAGTTCAGGGTGCTGACTTTTTCCCCTGAACTAAGTGAATGATATATGTATGTTTAAAGTGAGCTTGTAAACCCCTTGAAGTTGCTTTCCTTAGAAAAGCAGATCAAAGAAGCTGTGCTAGCAGCCCTCCTGTGTGCTGGTGCTATTGACGTTACACAGCCACAGTAGCTGCAAGTAACATTGTCATAAGGAAAGAGACAGTGTATGTCAGTATGTGGACACTTCTAATGAGGTTACTGCTGGGAGAAGAAGCCCAGCTACTGAGCTCTGGAGACAGGGAAAAGTTCACCCAGCATGAGGGAGAGATGGAGGAAGAACCTTGATATCCTGTAATTTATACCTCATCTCAATTTTAATTATTTATTGACTTATTGCTAAGTTCAGTTGTTTCTTTTTGCTAAAGGAGAAGAGCTATTATCATTGTCTTAGTTCCAATGTTCTGCAGTAAACCCTTATTTGCTCCCACCCTATTTATGGACATTAAAAAGGCTATACCATGTTTTTTTTTTTTTTAATATGTTAATCCACCATTACAAGCACATCTCAGATCTCAGAGCAGCTGGCAACCATGTTTTCTTTTTAGGGCTTGGGATATTTTTATTTAATAATTAGATATATATTTTGAGGCAATTGTAGAAAGTTATTATCAATTTAATGTGCTACTGACAAATTTACTTATGATTACTTTTATATTCATATTATAACATTTTTCTTAAGAAAATATTAATTTACCTCTACTTCCAAATAAGTAGGCTAAATTTAGCCATAAACCTTCCCTCCCACTACCATCATCCTAGCCCCCAATTTTGGATACATAGACATAAACACAAATGCAGACACAGATATACACATGTATTTGGCTGCTTCATGATGTAATAGGTATAATACTATATTTGACATCAGAAAGATTTGCTTTTGAAGCCCACTAGCTGTATAATTTTGGGGAATCAATTCATCAATGATTAATATTCAAGTGCCTACTGTGTGTCAAGCATTGCGCTAGTCGCTAGAGGCACAGAAACAAAAATAAAGCAGTCCTTGCTCTCGATGAACTCAGATCCTTTTGGAAAATTCAAACTATAAGCCCCCATTTCATGGTTCAAAATATGAAGATATTAATGCCTACTTCACAGGGTTGTTGTGAGGCTTAAAATTGTTAATATATGCAAAGTGCTTCTGGACTCAAAGATAGGACCTGAATGTGAGTTATCATTGTCACTGGTTTTGCTCTTGCATAACAACAGGGTGAGAGATCATCAGTTATGTCTATCCCAACTGGAATTAGATTGTTGATAAAATCAGATTTGTTAGAACTTTTTCAGCAAATAGTCAAATAAAAGGCTGTGGTTAGATTTCTGCCCCTTGCATCCCTCTCCCCCTCCTCCCACACACGTACCCCTCACCTTCCACACAAAACAAGGCAAAATGAAAAAAAAATATATAAAACCAATTCAAGTCAATGACAACAAGAACAACAACCAAAAATAAGGACAACTTTGTGAGGGAGAAAGAATTATAATATTAGCCAGAATCATTGTTTGAACACTACTTTGCCTATTAATTCTTAACTATTCTATGATTGTAGACTATATCCCCTACCTTTCAAGGTACTTTGTGGGTCTCTGTGAGATTAGTTCTAAAAATACAAATGAAACTATTGAAATCTATCATGAAATCAATTCCCAGTGCCTGTCCCATGGTGAATCAAGGTAGAAAAATCAGAGAAAAATATGTTCGTGGGTTTCCATGAAGTCTCAATTTTAGTCAATTATGACATCTTCATGTGTGAAAGACACCATTATAAATATGGGCACGTATAAGGACAATGAGTAGAACCTAAAATATTAGGTCTCTGTATCCTGAAGTAATGTTTGTTGAGTTAATCTGGCATAGGGAAGACTGAAGGAGTCCTTAAGAATGGCCTTCTGAAAAATGAAATCCCAAGGATTGGACTCAAAGCCCTTGTACTTTATTTCCACCAATGACAAGAGAGGATGGGATGGGCTTCACTTAAATGTGGGACATCTAAAGAATTTCGTAATAAAAATGTCCTTGCTGTTTAAGGCATACAGACATGTCCCCAAGTCATGATAGTGATCATGAGAGTAATCCACATTTATGTAACATTTTAAAATTTATTAGCTTTTTTTTGTTTCTTTTTTTTAAATTTTAATTTATTTTTAATATGTTTAGTTTTCAGCATTGATTTTCACAGGCGTTTGAATTACAGATTTTCTCCCCATTTCCACCCCCCCACTCC